>CM038793.1:86052233-86190526 GCA_021764765.1 Vicia sativa | reverse complement strand
CAATCCAGACACAAAACCCATAGAAATGCCATCCCATTTCCAATTCGAATAAACAACTGCCCATCAACCCCCGATTTGCCGATGTTTAACCTTCGACTTTGACAAACCAAACAAGCATAAACAAACTCAAGAATCTCCTTTATTCCTGCCACCAAAACAACTTTTTCAAATCATGACATCTTAAGAGAACCGTGATGAATACTCAACCCACTACGATGTCCTTCTTCCAAAATGCTCTTCCTAATCTCCTCGCAATATCCTAACATAACTCTATCACCAAATCATCACACCGCTCTCATCAATTCAGACCACCTCTCGACCTTGGTTGATCAATGTCAATTTATCAACTAAACCAACATCGATTTTTGTCCAAATAATCTCCTCCGTAATACCACTAGTCAACTTCAACATGCCCAATTTTACACTATCAAGTAGTCTCACATACCAAACTCAAATCTCCGAATTGCTCAACTAAATCCAATTCTCGAACCATCAACATCGACATATGCAACGACATTCCACCAATGTGCATTCAAGCATCGCATTTGCCTTACTGTGATGGTAATTCAAACCAAAATCATAATCTTTGAGAAATTCTAGCCACCTTCTATGCCCCATGGTTAGCTTCCTTCTCGATCAAAGAGATACTTCCACTCATGATCACGAATACTTTCAAATCAGAACCATACAACTAATGCCTCCACAATTTCAAAACAAACACCATCACGCCAACTCTAAATCATGAGTCGGGTAATTCCTTTCATGAACCTTCAATTTGTCTCAAGCATAAGCCACCACCGCTTATGTTGCATCAAACACCACCTAGTCCCATCAATGACGCATCACAATACACAACAAAAGATCACGGATTCTAAAAATCAAAATCGAGCACTAGTCAATCTCTTCTTCAACTCTTGGAATCTTTCTCACACTCGTAATCCTAAACAAACACTGAATCTTCTTGTCAACTTAGTCAATGGCAAAGCTAACTTCAAAACTCTTCAATGAACTTTCTGTAGTAACCTGCAAGACGAAGAAAACTACGAATTTCATAAGCATTCTTCGGCGCTTCCCACTGAGATACCGCTTCTACCTTCGTAGGATCAACAACAATGCCATTCTTGGAAATCACATGGTCAAGAAAGCTTACTTCACTCAACGTAATTACACTGGACAACTTCGTATAAAGTCTCTTTTCCTTCAATAATTCCAACACAACTCTGAGATGTTCTACGTGCTCTTCATCACATTTCGAAAATAACCGCTTCTTCCGGAAAAATAACCGTCTTCGCAAAACAGTTAATATGAACCTGGTTGAATTCTAACCAGTTTATTCCAAGGATGATATCAAGTTGTTCTAGGGCAGCACACTAAATCCATACAAACCCTACCAAAATCACAATAGACAAGCTTCCACAGATAAATGAAGTAGTCATCAACCCGACGGAGGAGTGTCAATAACCATACTTCCATCCATATTAGAAATATCCAAGTTCAAACTTTTAGCATAATCCAAAGAAATAAAAGAATATGTCGCCTCCCAGATTAATAATCGTAATCAAAGGTATGCTATTAATAAAACATGTACCTTTAATCAACCAATCATCCTGCTTAGTCTCTCGATCCCGACAAAAAGTTAACACTTACCACTGCTCCTTCTTGGTTTTGTACATCATGACGAGTATGACCTCTCTTCTCCACAACTTGTAACAAGTTACTTTCCTTGCTCGCAATCAAGATTCACATGACCAAGTTTCAGCTTGTAGCACTTCCTCGATCATTCTTGCATTCATTAGCTCGATGTCCCATTTCACCACACCTATAGCACTTGATAAGAGCACTAGAATCTCCCCATTAGCCTTCTTCCAACCACCGGATCTCTGGTTATTCTTATCATAAGGTTTCCCATGCTCCATCTGTTGTTTTCCTTTATGATCCACATACCCTCGAGCATTTGTTCGAGTATTAGCAAGATCCTCTTCTAGAATCCTACTACAGTCTACCAAATCAGAAAACCTTCGTATACGCTGATACCTGATACCCTGCTTGATCTCATCACGAACACCATTCTCAAACTTGATACATTTGGAAAATTCTCCATCTGCATTGTTGTTGTAATGAGCATAGTACTGCTAACTCAATAAATTTTGAAGCATACCACCACGATCTTGTTGCCCTCGCTGAGTCCCAAACTCAATCTCTTTCTTTCCGAATATCTTCGTGAAAATACCTCCTAAAAGCTCTCCTAAACACAAATTTCAGTCAATGCAACACCATCTTGTTCCATTTTAGTCCCGGTAGCAACCCACCACCATCGCTTCCTCACAAAGATGTGAGTATCCATACTCACCTTCACTCTTCCGCACAACCAATCACTCGAAAATTCTCTCGATCTCTTTCAACCATCTCTCAGGCACCTTCGAGATCATGTGCCTTTGAACAATGGAGGATTGTTCCTCCGAAAGTTTCCCAATTCTCTACCAGCATCGATACCAGCTCCCTGCTGATTTCCTCCCAGCACACCAGCAAGCATTCCCAAAGCCTCAACAATAGCAGCATCGTCTCTTCTGTTTCCTCTTCCATTCATTGTTCTGTAACATTACAAAACAATCACATTAGAACACAAGTATCGACAATGTTACCTTACACTAGTCGCATACAAAAGGGATAACGACACTAAGACACGACCGACTATGCTCTGATACCATTATTGTAACACCGCTTCTAAATACCCCGCGAATTAATTATTAAATCAGAGTAACATGTGAAACAAGGGATGTCACAATTCAGAATAAATATAAAAACCTCAAAAACAGTAGTCATGCTTCACTGAAGGACTTATTAAAAATAATCAATCAAATTAATATCATGTTTTATACAGCGAAAAAATACCAACAAAACCGGAATAACTTCAATTCGTAAGTATTCTCAACATAAGTTAATAACAGTATAAAATAAAACTTTATCAAGACGCTCCCCAAAGGTTACAACTACCGTGAGCATGACACCGACATGTAGACAACGAAATAACACAGCTCTAAAGCCATCCTCACTAACTCCTGAGCTGCTAACTTTAATCTGAAATCATTAAAGTAAGGGTGAGATCTCAATGCAATATATAATGCATTATACATTTTTAAATACAATAGAACAATTCAATATATTAGTTCACCCTCAATAGCATAATCGATTAGCTTCATAAATGCATTTCACACGCCTCATTATGCAAATTAACAATCAATGAAATTATAACATTGGAAACCATCCTAATGTGCTATAATTCCATATGAAATGCGACTCTATGCATGTGGTACCAAACGTGAACTAAATTCACACCTCGTCCGCATACACTCTGAACAATATAATCAACGATTCGCCCATACACCACCGGGACACGAATCTAGCCTCACCACCACTAACCACTGGTACGGTATTGGCTCAAGGTCCAATTCCACACAATGGGAATTAACCATCACCGGATGCATATGCATGCACATCAAAAGCATGCAACATTCAAACAACTCAATATGATCACAACATAATTCCATACATAGCCAACACAATAAATATCACATGATTACAACATAATCATGATTAAATAGCAGAATAAATACATAAGCATTAGTTCTCATCCACTCAATCGTAACAAATCCCAAACAATTCTTCACCATTTCTAAAACTACCAAAGTTTACAAAAATCGAAATTGACTTTTTAAAATAGATTCCATGAACTAATATTTTCTTTATTTTATAAGGTAGTATTTTATTTTAAGGAATACTTCCAAAACCGGTACTTAATCGAGTTACGTTTAGAAAATATGAGTTTTAAAGTTTTAAGCATTTTGAAAATATGGTAACCGTTCCTCCTGGAGAACCCGGTCCCACATTTCTCCAAAACACGCCTCGATTTTGTATGGGAACCTAGTTCCTCCCACACGGGAACCGGTTCCCACAAAAAATGTGATTCCTTTGCATTTTGAACTGGGAACCCGTTCCTCCTCAGAGTAACCGGTTCCCAACAACCTGTAATTCCATCTCCTCGTTTTGTACTGTGAACCCGTTCCTCCCACATGGAAACCGGTTCCTCACGACCGCAGAACCAAAATATGTAGTTTTGACAACATTTTATTTCCGATTCATTCCTTTCCAAACCAATTACGAACCTATGCATCAAAACACCCAAAATCATCCAAAATACACCAACATAATGTTATACATCGTAATCTATTCATTCGCCAATGATCCATAGCAAACTAACGGTTCAATTTCACACAATCCGACAACATTTTGGGATAATTCAACAAAACCTAAATTATCTAATTTCAAGTTTCCTAACATACTAATCATTCAATTGGATTCTAAAACCCATAAGGAATTATAATCGAATGAAATCACCCCTTACCTCGCGATGATTCTTCGAATTTCGGCGTTTGGCTTTTTCCTCTTTCTCTTCTCTTCTCAAATTTCACGTATGTTGAAAACCTCTAATGACTTCTCTTTTCCTTCTTTTCTTATTATTATTCCTTTTATTATTCCAATAAATAAAATAAAATAATAATTAGTATGAGTAGAGTATTTTACTCCTCACACCCCCATTACTCCTCACACCACCAACTATCCCATTCATTTAATTAATTAATTAAATCAAATAATCCAAAAATACTAATAATTAATTTTTTAATTAAATTAATAATCAAAATTCTAATTATTAAATAATTGATTATTTGGGGTGTCACACCCACTCGACAAAATCCAAGGCAAGTCTCACCCATTAGCCTTCCACAAGGAGGTGCTACCTGGGCCCCCAATTCAAATATCCCTCTGCTCGTGCGTGCTCGAATGGCTAACTTCGATGTCAGGTGCATATTGGTCCACAGGAAGTTTGGCCGATATCATGTATACCCATCTCTTTCGCATGTTGCAACTCAATGAGACCCATCCGACTCTCCTCGGCTCAGATTCAGATGGTTCAACGGCTCCACAAAGAAGCCATGGAGATACGCTGAGTTGATCGTAACTTTTGGGTCCGAAGAGATAGGCAGGTCGATCAAAACACAGTTTTTGGTCTTCGATTACCCATCTCTATATCAGTGTATTTTTGGTCGCCCATTATTGCTGAACTAATTGTTATGCCATCCACAGTACACTTGAAGATGAAATATTATACAGCAGGCACGAAGGTGGTAATTTTGCACGGAGACATCCAAGTAGCCCGAAGATGTTTTGAGGCATCAACAAAGGGCCTAGACTCCATCAACCTCCAATCCTAGACCAAAGGCAGAGTCGACCTTCTAGAAATCTCTCAAGCCAGAACCCTTCCCTCGAGTCGATGCCATCGACCTTGACATCCGTTTAGAGACGAAGGGCTTGGCCAAGAAAAGAAGGAAGGTTAAAGCTCCTATGGTTGAAGAAGATTCGCCATTTCCAGTAGTTTGAGAGGATCCTCATAGCAGCACATGCGCCCAATCCCAAACAGGGATTTCGAGCTCGTTCCACTCGGTGACGACCCTAACAAAGGAGTCAAGATTGGAACGGACCTCCCAGAGTTAGCTCAAACCCTGTTTAAAGGATAATGTTGGCCTCTTCGCCAGAGCGACCGAAATTCCTGGTCTCGATCCAGAAGTCGCATGACCATCTTACCATTGATCCTGCCCTTAAGGCCATAGCATAGCGCAGGCGAAAGCAGTCCCCGAAAAAAACTGAGGCTGTCGAGCAAGCTGTTAGGGACCTTCTAGAGGCCAATTTTGTATCTGAAGCCCAATATACTATGTGGTTGTCCAACCCTGTACTTGTGAAAAAGAATAATGGAATATGGCACATGTGCATTGATTACTCTGATCATAATAAGACATGTCCAAAAGACGCCTATCCCCTGCCCAACATCGATAAACTCATTGATAATTTTGCAGGTTTTAAATTACTATCTTATGGACGCCTATTCGGGCTATAACAAAATTCCCATGGCTAAAACGGGACAAATTTATACGGTCTTCATGATCGAATCGGGCAACTATCACTACAACATGATGTCCTTCGGTCTGAAGAACGGCGACACAACGCACTCCAATGTGTTCATACACTTATGATTTTGGAGGCGAGATTATAACACCACACGCATGTGGTTCAGTGGTTAACTTTTGAACTAGCAACCCCAGGGTTACGAGTTCAACACCCAAGGGGGCCATCCCTATTTTTTTATACTTGTTTATTTCAACTTTTTTTTTCTTTAATTTCTTTTCAATTATTTTCACAAATTATTGTCACTATCATTAAAACCCCTAAAAAATATTTTAATTCTAGATTTAGGTTAATAAAAAATTTAATTAATTTTAGACACAAAAATATTTTATTTTTCCTTTCATTTAAAATTATTTTCTTAATTAATTTCTAATTAACATAGAATTAGGTTTTTTCTAAATTAAAATCAATCCAAATATTCACAAAAAAATAATTTCTTTTCTAGTAATTAGTGTTAGTGTTTTAAGTTGGCATCAATTTTGGTAAACTAGTTTTAACAATGTCATGATGGATGTCATGACATTCAGAGATTGAAGATAAATCCCACCGGACAAGGATGGTAAAAGTACATTTTAACTGGAAGCTAAAGTCGTATTGAAATTTCGCAGAAAATGCATCGATGTCATGATGATGTTATGACATTCGAACAGTGACATTCTGCTCGCAGAATCGCTTTTCCCGAGATTTTCGAAGTTTGTTGAGCATTTTATTTATGTCTTTCTGTTATTAGAAAGCATGCTCACGTGGGTCGCTAGGTTAATCTTGATTAAACCTAAATTGGTTGTGAAACAAACCATGTGTTTAGGAGAAAATTAAGTGAACCCTAGCTATCTTTATGGAAGCCCAACATCAAGATTCGTAATTGCTTCTATATAAAGAATTCAACCCTTATTCTACAACGACGCCTCCGAGTTTATTGAAGATATTGGTGTTGTATTTTGTGTAATCGTTAAGGTTAGTAACAGCTTGTTATTGTGTAATTTAGTTTCTTCTTGTGAGCCAAGCAACTATCAATTGAATAGTGCATTGGACTAGGATTTGTTTGTAAGGGTAGTTTATCACCAAAGCTTTAAAGCACGAGTGTTTGTCTCTTGATTGAAGCTTTGAAGCAAGATCAAGATATTTTATTGAAGTGTGTCTTCACAATTCAATTAGTCAATAGGGATATATCAATGGTGATTGAGGGGAGTGAGTAGGAACTGATCTAAGTAGGACTTAGGTTGAAGTGTCATTGGGTAGGGATTATGAGGAGTTGTAAACGGGCGAGTTTAACTCGAATTGATACTACTAATAGTGAATTTCCTCCCCGGCTTGGTAGCCTCCTGACGTAGGTTTGTTAGAACCGAATCGGTGAACAACTTATTGGTTATTTATCGCTTTCTATATTTACCGTGTGAATTGTCAAAGCAAAGGTCGATATCGTGTCATAACATTCTCTCGTGACATCAAGTATCCGCTGCCGTAAATTTCAATTGGCATCGTGAGTGCACCCGCTTGCTATTTCTGGGTGAGATCTAGGGATAATAGTTTCTGGCATAATGGATAAAGAAGCAGGATTTGGAGGTAGACCACCTATTTTGGATGGGTCTAATTATGAGTACTGGAAGCCTCGTATGGTTGCCTTCTTAAGATCTGGATATCAAGGCTTGGAGAGTCCGATAAAGGATGGAAACATCCAACCAAGGTTGAGAAAGATGGGACTACCGCCTTGAAACCCGAGGAAGAATGGAGCAAAGAGGAAGAGGAGCTTGCCTTGGGGAATTCTAAAGCACTGAATGCTTTATTTAATGGTATTGACAGAAACATCTTCAGATTGGTTCATCAATGTGAACTGGCCAAGGATGTTTGGGACACCCTCAAACCACTCATGAGGGAACATCCAAGGTGAAGATGTCAAGACTTGATGCTCACTACCAAATTTGAGAATTTGAAGATGAAGGAAGATGAGACTATTCATGAGTTTCACATGAATGTTTTGAGATTGCCAATGCCTCAGAGCTCTTGGTGAAAAGATGTCGAGGAGAAGCTAGTGAGGAAAATTTCTGATCCTTGCCTAAAAGATTTGCAATGAAAGTAACTGCAATAGAGGAGGCACAGACATCAAGAACTGAAAGTTGAAGAGCTTATTGGATCTCTTATGACTTTTGAGATGGGAATCATGAAACTGACAGAAGAACAAAGCATAGCACTTGTATCCAATAATCAAGAAGGATGCAAGGTGGAAGATGAGGAGAAGATATCCAAGCTATAGCTATGCTTGGAAGACACTCAACACTCATCAAGAGGATTGATCCAAAGTCAAGGTCAAATGTCAAGGACATTTCATCTCGACATCAACAGATCTTATGACTCCCAGGAAGATCCAGTCAAGAAAAAGGAAGTCAAAGCAGAGGAGTCCAATGTCATGAATGTGAAGGATATGGACACATTAAAGTCGAATGTCCCACCTTTCTTAAGAAACAAAAGAAAGGAATGGTCATACTTGGTCCGATTCAGAAGTGAATCTGAGGAAGAAGCGCCTAATCTTGTCACCGCATCTTCGAAGTTGTAATTCAGATAATAACTCTAGTGATGAGGAAGTGACTTTGAAGAACTTACGATACTTACAAGAAACTGTATCGGTGAAGTATGTCACCGAATGAAAATGTAAAAGTCGATTGAGAAGTTCGAGGCAGAAATGTGAAGTCGAAGCGAAAAGAAGGAGAATACAAACACTATAAGACATCTCAACAAAGGAAATTACAGTGTTAAATTCCAAGCTTGATCGATGACTAAATCACAAAATGTCGACCTCTCGAAATAAAAATTGAAGAAATTCTTCACTGGGCAAAATGTCGGAAACAAGCATGGTCTAGGATATGTAGTGCAAAGGAACCCGTTAGTGACAAGAAAAGAAGAGGCCTAGGAAATCAAAGTCAAGGCAGATGTCACAACATTGGAATCAACATCGGATCGAGAAACATGAAGAAGAAGTTTCAAAGATGGAGATGTCATCATCAGGAAGGTTTGGACACATAAAACCCTTCCGTTATAGGCTACATGGATACCCTAATCGACTCCTATGTTAAGCCTAAAACATCAAAGTACCATACACTCAAAAGTGGAAGAAGAGGATTGAAGCAATGATTGCTCACACTTCTCTGCCAAGGAAGATTGGTACTTTGACAATGGGTGTTCTAAGCATATGACTGGAATAAAAAACCATCTGAATAATGTCAAACCTCATTCCACCAGCTTTGTTACCTTTGGAGATGGAGCTAAAGGAGAAATCAAAGGTGTTGGAAACTTAGACTGCTCTGGAGTTCCAAATCTAAGTGGAGTGTCACTGTAAAAGGCTCGATCGCTAACCTCATAAGCATAAGTCAGCTATGTGATATGGGATTCAAAGTTAACTTCACTAGATCTGAATGTCTTGTAATCAATGATCAACAAGAAGTAGTTATGAGAGGAATCAGATCAAAAGACAACTGTTACATGTGGGAATCTGAGAACACCATCCTCTCATCTGTATGTTCCATAGACAAAGATGAAAAGGAGGTCAAGTTGTGGCACCAAAAACTAGGACATCTGCATCTCAGAGGAATGAAAAAGATCATCTCAATGGAGGCTGTCAGAGGGATACCAAGACTTCACATTGATGAAGGAAGGGTGTGTGGTGAGTGCCAGGTTGGAAAGCAAACCAGAATGTCACACCCAATGTCTAGACATCAGACCACATCTAAAGCATCGGAGTCACGCACATGGACTTGAGGGCCTATGCAGTTGAAAGCCTTGGAAAAAGATATGCCTATGTTGTTGTGGATGACTTCTCCGATTTACCGGATAAACTTCATCAAAGAAAATCAAGTGTTTGATGTCTTAAGGAGTCAGGCAAAAGACTTCAGAGAGAGAAGGAGTCGTATTGTCAGAATAAGAAGTGACCATGGAAAAGAATTTGAGAATAGCAAGTTTGATGAATTCTGCTCCTCAGAAGGGATCAACCATGAGTTCTCTTCTCCTATAACACCACAACAAAATGGGGTTGTGGAAAGAAAGAATAGGACTATACAGGAATCTGCCAGAGCAATGATTCATGCTAAGAAACTTCCTATTCATTTTTGGGCTGAAGCTATGAATACAGCTTGCTATGTTCACAACAGGGTTACCTTAAGAAAGGGAACTGTCTCCACCCTGTATGAGCTATGGAAAGGAAGAAAACCAACTGTGAAATACTTTCATGTGTTTGGGAGCAAATGCTATATTCTGACAGATTGTGATCAAAGGAGAAAAATGGATTCTAAGAGTGATGAAGGCATTTTTCTGGGATACTCCACAAACAGCAGAGCATATAGGGTATTCAACTCCAGAACCCAGGTTATGATGGAGTCTATTAATGTCATTGTTGATGATCATTATCAAGAGCACAATGTCCCATATGATGTTGAGACATGGTTTGAGACATCACCTCAAGTATCTGATAAGGAAAATGTTCCTACTCCTACTTCACCTAAATCTGAACCTGAGGAAGCAAACAAAGATCCCTCAATCAGGATTCAGAAAGATCATCCAAAGGATCTCATCATTGGAGACCCAACCAAAGGTGTTGTTACAAGATCCAGAGAAACTGTTTCAAACTCCTGCTTCGTGTCAAAAATAGAGCCAAAGAGTGTCAAAGAAGCTCTATGTGATGAATTTTGGATTGGAGCAATGCAAGAGGAATTGAACCAGTTCAAGCAACATGAAGTATGGGAATTAGTTCCTAGACCAGAAGGAACCAACATCATTGGCACTAAGTGGATCTACAAGAACAAGTCTGATGCGTAGGACCGCCACCGTGAATAAAGCAAGACTTGTTGCTCGTGGTTACACCAAGTGGAGGGAATTGACTTTGATGAGACCTTTGCACCAGTGCTAGACTGGAATCAATCAGGCTTCTACTAGGAGTTGCCTGCATTCTGAAATTCAAATTATTTCAGATGGATGTGAAAAGTGCCTTCCTAAATGGCTACTTAAATGAGGAAGTATATGTAGAACAGCCTAAGGGATTTGTGGATCCAAGTTTTCCTAAACATGTCTACAGATTAAGGAAAGCCCTATATGGTCTAAAACAAGCCCCTAGGGCCTGGTATGAAAGGCTGACCAAGTTTCATGCATAAAGGACAGGAAAGGAGGATTGATAAAACTCTTTGTCAAGAATGAAGGTGGAAAGGTTATGGTGGCTCAAATCTATGTTGATGACATAGTATTTGGAGGAATGTCAGAGACAATGGTGAAACAATTTGCCAATCAAATGCAAGCAGAGTTTGAAATGAGTCTCATGGGAGAGTTAACTTACTCTTGGGTTGCAAGTCACACAGATGGAAGATTCAACATTTTTTCACAAAGCAAGTATGCAAGGAATATTGTCAAGAAGTTTGAATGGAGAATGCCCCATAAAAGGACTCGCTCCTACACATTTGAAGTTGACCAAGGATGCAAGTGGAGAAAAGGTTGATCAAAGTTTATATAGAAGCATGATAGGAGCTTGTTGTACCTAACAAACAAACAGACTGCATATTGCTTATGCATTGGGTATGTGCAAGATATCAAGTCGAGCCTAAAGTAAGTCACATTAACCAAGTGAAAAGAATCCAAATATGTGTGGAACTTGCAATTATGGTATCCTATATTCCATGGATGTGAACCAATTCGTCTGATACCGTGATGCCGATCTGGGAGGCCGATGATGTGAAAAGTACCTCCGAGGATGCTTCTTCTTGGGAAACAATCTTGTTTCTTGGTTTAGCAAGAAGCAAAACTGTGTGTCCCTATCCACCTCAAGTCAATACATAGTACCGGTAGCAGCTTGTTCTCAAATGGTCTCGGATGAAGCATATGTCGCTCGAGTACAATGTCACACAGATGTCATGACATTGTACCGTGACAACTGAAAGCTATTAATATATCAAAGAATCCTATACAACACAGAGGACTAAGCACATAGACATCGACATCACTTCATCGAGAACTTGTGGAGGAGAAGGTGATTAAATTGGATCATGTAGTCACGTAACTTCAACGGCTCGACATTTTTACCAAGGCTCTTGATGCTAGTCAATTTGAAAACTTAAGGAGCAAACCGACATTTGTCAAGATGAGGAATTGTAGCAATTAAGATTGCCTCCAAGAAAGGGAAGAGACCATTTATTAATTATAAGTGGGTCAGTTGATTATTTGCCTCCTATTTTTATAGGGTTCAAGAATGTGAAAAGACCTCCATATAATAGCATTTTCATTTGAAAGTATCATATCTTCTCCATCCAATGATACTCTCAATCGCTTTGTCACTCTTGGTCTCTCGATTCTCAACCTTCCCAGAGAAATATGTCTTCCTCATCCTCCTCGACTCGACTGCTCATCTCCCACCATGGTCGAGATTAGGCATTTGTCAAGCCATGGATATGAACTCGTGAAGGTCTCCCTCGCTTCAATGGCAACCGATTCCTTAATCAGCATGCACATAAGGATCAAGGTTCATCGCTCACCGTAAGACTACGCCTCTTCTCCCTTGAGATAAGAAATAGGAAGGTACCAAGTATGTAGAGGAAGCCATTGCTAGGATAGTCACCTAATCCTAGATGAACATCACTGCTCCTCGGAATTTCGCCCCTTAATCAAAGACCTGCTAGCCCTAGTTTAGCAGATGATCCAGATGTCACAAAGAATGTCATGACATCTGATGATCACGTCCAGGCAACTCATGTGAACCCTGATTCTTCTGATTTCCCTGTCAAAGCAAAGGGAGGTATTCCTGTTCTCAAGTCGAGCAAATAACTGTAATCGGAACTTCCTCAAAGAAGTATAGAGCAAAATTTGCTGGTTGTTCAAAATGCAAAAGGACACCAATGGTCAAGAAAAGGAAAGCTCCTGAACCTGCAAAGCCTGAACAAGCTTCTGATAAGGCAGATGATGCTGATGTTGCTGACAAAGAAGATGCCTCTTCAGCAGAGGAGAGCAACTAATTAAGTTGTTGTGTTGCTTTCTTTATTTGTTTTGTATTCTGTCTATTTCCCTGTTGCTGTTATTTGTAGTCTGTTCTGTTTTGTGTCCATTTGTTCTTCCTTTTGGATGACTGTAAACATTGTCCCGACCGTGATGTATCCCCTGTTATACTTGCTGGTACTAAATTACTGCCGGTATATTTCTCTTGTTGTTGACACTTTAAAACAGCCTGGGAGCTGAAGTGTTTTGCCTTTGGCCCTTTATGGCTAAAAGGGGAGAAGAAAACATGGAAGTATTAATGTTTGGGAAATTGTATGGGGAATTGTATGGCTGGGGAAATTGTATGGGAATGTATGGCCGAAATTTTATGGCCTGTTTGTTTGTGGGCAATTGTATTTGGGGCAACTATGGGAGAATGTTGGGACATGTGTATGGGTAGAATTTATCTCTTAGTTCTAGTTACTGAAGCTTAGGAAGCTTAGGAAAACTTAGAACTAGGTTGTTAGTCTTCACGTTTTGTACTCGATAGTCTAGTAGTTTTAGCCAAAATGTGCCAAAGGGGAGTTTGTTAGTGTTTTAAGTTGGCATCAATTTTGGTAAAACTAGGTTTTAACAATGTCATGATGGATGTCATGACATTCAGAGATTGAAGATAAATCCCATCGACAAGGATGGTAAAAGTACCTGTAATCGAAGCTAAAGTCAGGTGGAAATTTCGAAATGCATCGATGTCATGATGTATGTTATGACATTCAGGTGACATTCTGCTCGTAATCGCTTTTTCCCGAGATTTTCAGAAGTTTGTTGAGCATTTTATTTATGTCTCGTTATTAGAAAGCATGCTCACGTGGCTGCTAGGTTAATCTTGATTAAACCTAAATTGGTTGTGAAACAAACCATGTGTTTAGGAGAAAATTAAGTGAACCCTAGCTATCTTTATGGAAGCCCAATACTGAAGATTCAGAATTGCTTCTATATAAAGAATTCAACCCTTATTCTACAACGACTCCGAGTTTATTGAAGATATCATAGTTGTATTTTGTAATCGTTAAGGTTAGTAACAGTGTTATTGTGTAATTTAGTTTTCTTGTGAGCCAAGCAACTATCAATTGAATAGTGCATTGGACTAGGATTTGCTGTAAGGGTAGTTTATCACTCAAAGCTTTAAAGCACGAGTGTTTGTCTCTTGATTGAAGCTTTGAAGCAAGATCAAGATATTTTATTGAAGTGTGTCTTCACAATTCAATTAGTCAATAGGTTGATATCACTGTGATTGAGGGGAGTGAGTAGGAACTCGATCTAAGTAGGACTTAGGTTGAAGTGTCATTGGGTAGGGATTAAGTGAGGAGTTGTAAACGGGCAGTTTAACTCGAATTGATACTACTAATAGTGAATTTCCTCCCGGCTTGGTAGCCTCCGCACGTAGGTTTGTTAGAACCGAACTGGTGAACAACTTATTATGTTATTTATCGCTTATATTTATGTGTGAATTGTCAAAGCAGGTCGACATCGTGTCATAACATTCTCGTGACATCAAGTATCCGCTGTAAATTTCAATTAGGTTCACTAATCTTAAATCTTTTATTAACGCTCAAAAATATTTTTCTTTGAGTTATTTGTTGCTTTATTTGCATTTTAAATTTTGAAATTGATGTATAGGTCGAAGGACATTTTTGTAATAGCATAGATTTAAATTCGGATTTTACTTTTCCGCACTTTTACTTTTCGCATCTTTATTTTTGATACATATATACACTGCTTAGATGTATGACTAATAGGATTGCATGACAAGATCTAAAATCAACCGTTAGATCACCTTAAACAATCAAGATAAAATATATGAATCATCATACTCTATCACACTTGCACACCCTTAAGTTATCCTCTCTTGTTGCCTTACGGATAAAAAATGGTCATGTCCCTCGAATGTAGGGGTACCATTAGCAAAAGTCCCTCAATTCAAAAAATTATCACAAAGATCATAGTCCCTCGATGAACCTCGATGTTGCCTACGAATATATAATCTCGTCCCTTGGTTGTTCCCTACGAATAAGTGATGATAGTCCCTACGAATTTGATAAGGTATCCTTACATGTTGCCTTCAATGACCATACGATTGTCCCTTCACATCCAACAAATAGAGTTACCTACCAACTAATGGTATGGATAGAGTTATCCTAAAGGAGAAGGAAAATAACAAGAACGACCTTCTGAGGAGGCAATAAGACTTCTAATTTCTTGCTCAATCCAAATCAAAAATACTTTTCACACCACACAAATCTTTTCAAAAACTTTTCAAACAAACACTTTGTATACATTCAACGAGAATCATTACAAAGTTAAACATTTTTCCAAATAATTCATATACATTCTTGAGGACTGATACAAGAATCATTACGAAGTTAAAGCGAAATACTTTTCAAAATACTTTTTCAAATCACACACACAGAAAGCAAATTTTCAAAAGTGAGCTAAGCAATTAAGAGCCCGTAGATAACTACGGATAGTAAGGGTGCTAATACATTCCCTTTTCATAATTACCTCCCTTACTCAGAATCTATCAAAGGTCTTTCCTGTTCTTTTCATCTTTCCTTTATTGGATAAAAGAAAAGTCGGTGGCGACTCTTGCTATCCACAACATTTGCGATAAAACACAAAACAAACAAGTCATTTCTCCCACCGTGTTACACAACTGCACGAAAATTAACACATTACTTCCAGGGTCATCCTATCTTGGTGAAGACAAATTTTCCCCTGAAGCAGATATTCAAAAAGTCGTACTTGGCTGGGAGAATGGTGTCCTAGGCGGTAGAGCTCTCCGAGTACGACATTCAGTTCACACCTCGCACCAACATAAAATATCAGGTGCTAGTAGATTTTGTAGTGGAATTCAGTTCCCCGTCAGGGGAACAAATGACCATGAAGTGGATCCTCTTCGTGGATGGTTCATCAAATTTAAAAGGTCAGGAGTCCCTGAAGGTCCAGGAGATATAATTTTGGAGTACTTTGTTTTGGTTTCCAAACTAGCAACAACCAAGCCGGGTATGAGGCCCTTATAGTAGGCATGAAATTAGCTCTGGAGGTCGGAGTAGCACACTTGCTCGTCCACACGGACTCTCAATTGGTGACCGGGTAGGTAGGAGGAAGTTTTAAGACAAAAGATCTTGTTCTTATAAAGTACATTCAGTAGAAGCTTCAAAGAAGTTCCAAAGCTTTGAGATTTGTCACATTCCTAGAGAAGACAATGTTCGAGGCACCTCCTTGCTCGTTTGGCTAGTACCAAAGGGCCTGGAATGAACAAAATAATGATTCAGAAACTTTTGCCAAGAATTGAAAAGAAGAAATGTTGGCCATAAATGAAGAAACGGGATGAATGACTCCAATTATCAAGTATCTCCAACAAGATGTTTTACCCAAAGGCAAAGAAAAGGTCGTGATCAAAAAGTGTCGGCTAGGTACGTAGTAGTGGCTAATAAGCTTTACAAAATGGGTAGGGCTTCTCCCATGCTGTTGTATGTCGGAAGGTGATGTCAACCTCGTTATGAAAGAAGTACATGAGGTCTGATGTGGAAGTCACCGAGGTCGGTCTCGCCAAGAAAATACTTTGGTCGGGTACTATTGGTCCACTATGGTGAAAGATTGTGTTCATTTTGTTAATCGCTTCAAAGTTTTAGATGTTTGCACTTGCCATCTATACGCCAAACGACCTCCTTCATTATGTACTAACACCATGGCCTTTCCATCAATGGGGTTGATATCCTTAGGTCGCTTCTATGGCACTCGAGCAATTGAAATTCCTCATCGTTGTGGTAGATTATTTTACTAAATGGGTTGAGACCAAGGCTGAGCTCGGATAATAGTAGAAAGAGTGTGATGATTCTATTAGAGGAACACTATATGCCGCTTGGTCTTCCTCGGCCATCCTTTCCGACAATGGAACTCAATTTGCAAGATCCTTTGTGGTAGAGTTTTGTAGAGAGCTCGAATTTTCAATAAGTTTATTTTAGTTGAGCATCCTCAAGCGAACGGTCAGGCGGAGTCATCCAACAATGTAATCTTGAGCTCCATGAAGAAGAAGCTGGATGAAGCCAAGGGCTTGTGGGCGAACATCTCCATGAAGTCCTATGGGCATATCACACTATTATCCATTCAACAACCCGAAAACCCCATATAGAATGATTTTGGGGTCGATGCCATGATTCTAGTGGAAGTCACCGCCTTCCCCGCGACATGAAAATTTTGAACAAAGTGCTAACAACTGTTTTGATGCCGAGGCTAACTTGGTAGATGAGGTAAGGGACGATCGCATCGTAGAAATTACAGCTAAACAAAGGATAACACGGAGGTATAGTCTGAAGGTGAAACAACGAGGCTTCGAGAAAGGAGACCTAGTCCTAAAGAAATTCATTGACCCTACAAAGAAAGGGAAGTTGTCACCTAGTTGGGAAGGACCGTTCCGGGTATTGGAGAAGCTCGAAAAGGGTCCTTACAAGTTGGAAACTTTGGACGAAATAGAAATACCTAGGACTTGAAATGTAACTAGTCTTAGGATTTATTTTAGTTAAACTATGTAAGTCAATGTAATAAATTGGTGCACTCTTTTCCCTAGGAAAGAGCCAGGGTTTTTAATGAGGCACCTCAAACAAACTTAGTTTGTGTAAATATAAACTAGGATGTAATATACCTGAGCGCGCTACACCTCGGCTGGGTCTATCAAGATAAAAGCTTCAGGTGTACCCTCATCGGCTTCATGCGATGGCTCTATGCCATGGGCTCTACATATTGATGCATCCCCAACTTGGCTCATTGTCGAGGTTCATTCTAATAGGCCTCCTTCGGCATAGCCCGACATTTCGTCACAACTTGGCTCACTGTCGAGGTTCGTTTTAATGGACCTCCTTCGGTATAGCCCGGCGTTTCACCACAACTCGGCTCATTATCGAGGTTCATTTTAATAGGCCTCCTTCGACATAGCCCTACGTTTCGCCACAACTTGGCACACTGCCGAGATTCATTTTAATGGGCCTCCTTCAGCATAGCCCGACGTTTCGCCACAACTTGGCTTACTGCCGAGGTTCATTTTAATAGGCCTCCTTCGGCATAACCCGACATTTCGCCACAACTTGGCTCATTACCGAGGTTCCTTTTAATGGGCCTCCTTCAGCATAGCCCGACATTTCGCCACAACTCGGCTCATTGTAGAGGTCCATTTTAATAGGCCTCCTTCGACTAGCCCGACATTTCGCCACAACTTGGCTCACTGCCGAGGTTCATTTTAAAGGGCCTCCTTCGACATAGCCCGATGTTTCGCCATAACTTGGATCACTGCCAAGGTTCATTTTAATGGGCCTCCTTCGACATAGCCTAGCGTTACGCCACGACCTGGCTCTATGCCACGGGCTTTGCACTTCGATGCAACCCCAATTTGATTTAACGCTTCGATTCATTTTTATGGACCTGCAAGGTATAGACTGGAAGTTCAACTCGACTCAATACCTCAATTTGTTTTTTATGAACCCACTCGGGAAAAGCCTAGTTTTTCCCCACAGTCAGCCTCATTGGTTTTACTCCTCATAGAAAAGCCTCAAGACTTGACACCCCCGTTTCAGTCGACTTATAGTCGTTTTCAAGGACTCGGGGGCTAGATGGTAAGCTGGGGAGGTTGATGAAATCAGCTAAAGCATGTTAACAAATTGCATACAAGGGTTAGTGTCCCTCATATAAAGTCTTCATGGTCTTACAAAATCATTTGACTTGGGGGGCTATTATACATCCACAAGCCCTATACATCCACAAACCTTTTTTGTACATAAAAAGTACGATTGCAATACTAAAGGCCCATAGGGAAATTATCAGCAAAGTTTTACAAGATGCATCCACCAAAAAAGATGACTAACTTAAAAAAAATTCAAGTAAATAAAATCTAAGACCCTTCTGTTGTCTCAAGATGAGAAGTGTCAACAGTGATTGGTTCCTCGTCCATCAGGCTCTCATCGCTGTCATCGGCTTCCACCAGCTTCCTGTCCACTATTACCTTAAATAAGTCAACGATAGAGATGTCAAGATCGGGATAAAGGTAGGCAACCTGGTCTTTGGCCCCGTCGAAAGCCACGTCCCCAACATTGAGGAAATCCAGTTGAGATTTCTCCAAGGCTTCTTTCAAATCGGCACATGATTTTTCCAAGGCTTTTAAGCCGGCTACTAGCCCAATATCTAAGGTCTTGATGGTTGCAAGCTCTTTTTCTAGAGACTTCACCTTTTCATCATTCTCCAGCGCTTTCGTCTACAAATAAGAATTCGCCTCATCGAGAGCATTATCGGTCTGCCGCTTGACCTCATTCTCCAAGTTAGAGTATTTGATTCCGCAGATCCCTGCATTCATAAAGACCCCAAAACAACACACCTCATCGTAAGAGCCGAGGTGTGGGTGATTCGGGACCGAGGCTTTTCACTTTGTTCACATCCTCGGCATTAAAATTGTCATACATGAACTTCATACCGTCAAATTCATTCGACCGAACTTGTTTTCGTGGAAGGCCATGGGAGCCATCGTCGGTCTCTTTCATCATAAAAGTAGAGACCTACCAATCAATTTGGTTGATCTCTTTGGTCATAATGGTCTTGTGCTGGGAGTCTTCTCACCGGCACCTCCACATCTAAAGTACGCTTAACCAAGAGGCCATAATCACTTCAACCTCTTTGTACCACCCGACTTAGGACTAGAGTTCTTCTTCTTCTTAGACTCACATCTCTAAACCGCCTCGCTCTAAAAGTGACGCGAGGAATCGAATCAATTCAATTCTCCGCTCAAACGATTTACTCTTTTGATTTGTTTATAAAGATGCCATGAGCATCAAGCTTTATAATTTTCAACACAAGAAAATGATTATGAAAAAGGGAAAGTCATACCCTCAATTGATATGATATGCACACGACTAGTGCAAACTAGACGACGATCGGGGAGATTCCGGGCAATGGGGTTTGTTATATAAAGGGAATAGATGGAGCATGTCATACCCCAAAATTTTCCCTCCATCTACTCAAGAGATTTCATACATCCATACTCAAGGATTCCTCAAGAGTTGATCAGACAAACTCTCTCCTAGACAATCAACCCAAACTAGGGTTTGGTATCCCTCAGGGCAAGATGGACTTCCAATATCTCCAATGGTCTTCATGCCTCCACATATGTTTCAAAGATTCTCCATGTCAAGTTTCAAGCTTCACAAGTCAAGTTTCCTCGATAATTGCTCGATGGTTGAAAATCACCAGATTGACAAAAGTCAACTGTGGTCAACATACACAAACTTCATAATTTTTGGTCAACATCCTCATTTTGAAGTTACATTCATCATTTGATCAAGGGTTTATCATGATTCATCAAGAAAACTCAAGATTTGCTCAAAAGTCAAACTTTCTAAATTAGGGTTTCTAGGTGAAAAGTCAATCGAACTTTGACCGATCATAACTTTCTCATACTTTCTCGTAAATTTTTCCACCACCTCTTGTTTTGAAGGAAATTCAATTCTCTACAACTTCATGTCTCACAAGAATGTCCAAAAATGCTTCATTTGAGAGGTATAGCTTAAAACATTACTGTGTCATTTTCAAAGTCAACAAAAGTCAACTTTTGTTTTGAAGATATATTGAGCATGGTAACTCCAATTGAGATGAGACCAAAAGTTTGGTTAGAGGACTCTTAGAGCTTTCCAAAAGTCCAAGAACACTCAAAATGTGGAAAATTGAGCAAGATACACCATTCAAGTTGGGCAATTTTGACAATTGCACAAAAGGACATTTTGGTCAAAATGCAAAATTTTCCAAATGGGCCTATAATCTTTGATCCAAACTTGTTCATGACATGATTCTTGACCCATAAATGCTTGGCCTTGGTAATTTTCTATTTTATGATTTATATTTGAATTTTATAACATTTAATTCAAAAATAAATTATATAAAATATGAAAATTAATTATTTTTTCAAATGAGTTGGATTTATATCTTCCTTAATGTCCAAGAAAGCCCAAGACTTTGCCAAATTCGTGATTCATGCATATGGAAAGGAAAATCAATTTTTGCAAATATTTGATTTTTTTAAAGAGAAAATATTTGCACATTGATTATTCAATCTTTTTGCTTGCTTTTGCCATCCCAATTGCTTCTATAAATACCTAGCATTGCATAAGCCAGAGGACGAAACCCTAGCCAAAGAACAAACCCTTATTTTGCCAAATTTTTTCAAGAAACTTGAAAATTCGAATTCTTATCTCCAGCCGTTCTCAGCCCAATCTAGCCATCCATTCTTGCTCAGAGGTTCTCAAAGAAGCAAAATCATCCATTACTCAGCCGGATCGCCCGTAACGCGATCCACAAACCTCATTTGGTAAAAATCAAAATCGAATTCTTATTTCATGCTATTAACTACTTTTGTATGATTGAATGAACTCGTGACACCCATAGATCAGGAATGATGCATCACATGCAAGCATACACGCATAAATCACGATTTGCCATGGCTAGGGCTTTTTGAACTGTTGCGATCGAACCGGTTGATACAGACACTTTTAGCCAAAACTAATATCACCAATGGATTCAGGAGGGTCGATTTAGGGGGGTAGGGTCCCCCTTTCCCATTTATCCTGCGTATTTTCTTGTTTTCAATTTCGTGTCATTGAGAAGACGATCGAGCTAGCTCCGCCGCTGACCAAGGTTGACTCCGGCGAGCAGGCGTGGCATCTTCGCGCTTCCTGATTCGTTCTCTCTTTCCACCTGGGGACCACAAGGCTGACTGGGCGTTGAATTCAGAATCAGGGACACGCGTATGCTTATAAACCATCATGCTTTCAGACACCAAAAGCCACATGGCGCAGTGGTTAAGGCATGGGATTGGAAAGATACTCTCAAAGGACATCAGTTCGATCCACCCAAGGGCTGGTTATGTCACTCTTTTTCCAAACTTGCACTGTTTTCCAATTTTTCTATATTTTCTTATTATTTAATATTTTGCAGCATTTTAATTTCTTTTCATAATTTTATTTATGCATTAAAAAATTGTCAAAAATTATTTTTCTTTTTGCATTTGTTTTCTAAAAATCTTTATTTAATTTAATAAATTAAAAAATATATTTTTGCATGCATATTTATTTTTATTTGTAATTTTGCATTTAAATCATTGTAAATTCATTTTAAATTATTAAATTGCATCTAAAAAATCCCAAAAAATTATTTTAGCATGTTTACATTATTTCCAGCATGTAATAATTTTCTCATATAAAAATTTGCATTTTTCTAACATTTTTTCTCTTGTTCGATTCATATCGTATTTTCCGATTTCTCATTCCTTTACAGGTTGATCCGATTCAAACGATTCTTTCTTTATCATTTTATTTTTCAATAATGTAATTGTATACGGGATGTAATAGTTTAATTTAGGATTTTATTTTCCGCATTTTAAATTATGTATCTGCCCCAAAGCCTTGTAATAGCATAGGACATTTACCTTTCCGCATTTTACATTCCGCATTTTACTTTCCGCACCCTATCAATTGCTAGTAATTAGGCGTGTATGGCAGGACTAAAAAATTGAACATAGTCCACTAACCTGCAAGATAAAATACTTGAAATCAACACACTTCTACACACACGCACCCCTTAGGGTAATTCTCTCTCGTTGCCTTTGCGAATTCAAAATGGTCATGTCCCTCGAACGTAGAGGTATTCTAGCACCGTTGCCTTCAAAACAAATCATCATAGTCCCTTCGATACAAAGATCATAAGACCCACGATGTCGCCTCCGAATACATGATCTTGACCCTCGATTGTCGCCTACGAAAAATGATGATAGTCCCTTCGAATGTGCTAGGATACTTCCTACAAGTTGCCTTCTATGACCATCCGATGTCCCTTCGAATGTCCCGCTTACATCCAACAAATGGAGCTACCTACTAACTAATGGTACGACTAACGCTATTCTAAAGGAACGTAAAAGTATGAAAACGACCAATTCTGAGTAGGTAATCAGACTTTTAGTTGCTTGCTCTATCAAAATGCTTTTCACACCTCACACTTTTGTCAAAATTCAAATTCTTTTCAAAACAAAAACATTTCCGAACACTTTGTATACACTCCTACATGAGTCATTACAAAGTCAAAGCGAAATGCCTTTTCAAAACATTTTTGTCAAACACACAGAAAGCAATTTTAAAAGGTAATCTAAAGAACTAAGAGTCGTGAGATAACTCACGGATGGAAAGGGTGCTAATACCTTCCTTTTCATAACCTTCTCCCTTACTCGTAATCTAACGAAGGTCTTTTTCTGCTTTTACCTTCCCTTAATTGGATAAAAATAAAAGTCGGTGGCGACTCTTGCTATCCGCATATTTGCGATACAAAAATCCTACAAAGTCGGGCTTCACCGACATGTAATCGCGACTGGGAGTGCTTTTAAAAGAGAGAATTGCCTTAGGGATTTCTAGATAACTTTATTGCTTTTGTTTGACTTGTATGCTTTATCTTTAAGGGTTTCTTGGGTATTATATTTGTGGGGATCCTACACCGGATCCGGTTTTTTAGGTAAGTAGCATTAGATCATTGCACTGCTAGACGATAACTAAACGGTCAACATGATGGTACGTTAGCGTGACACTTTGGTTGTCCCGATGCTCTTCATTCCCAAGTTGAAGATAGTATTTGGCTTCGTGGTGTCATCAAGCGCTAACTAAACTTTTAGAACCTTAATTGACCCATCTTGGCCATTAGAAGGTAGTGAGATGGCGGCTTTGGTGCAGACTAAGGTTGGTTGATACTCGATACTACGCTCATTGAGATCGACTTTTGGGATATTTTCGATCGACCACTTGGTCAGATTGAAATAAACGCCTACGAGAAAGATCTATGATATGAGATTCCTAGAACCCGTTACTATTATAGGACAGATGAACCAACTCAAACTTTTGGTGGGTAATCACCTATACCTCTTGCAAGCCTTAAACCTAGGCTCATTGTGTGAATTTGTTTGTGTGCTAAACATGACATCATGACATCATTCGCATTGCATATCATTTCTAACTATTTCAAGGACCTAGGATTTATCTTTGCTCGCTTTGTAGGAATCATGGCTTCTAGAAAGACTATCCGAATCAACTTCATGGGTATACCTTCTCACCAAAGAGTTGGTTTTAAATTCCCACCATGCTCATCATCAAAAGACATAGTTATCTACTCGATTTGGTTATCTCCGGTTTTGAGGAAGATATGATGCATGTCCTATTCAGCTCTTTGATCCGAAACACCATTGCTTTACATTCCAGATTATCGCTTGGTTCCTACCTTAGAAGAGTTCTCTGTTACTGGGATACCTATTCTTGACCAAATGCCATTCACCGGTCTAGAAAAGGTTCCTAGGTATGAAGACATTGCATCCTACACGCCTGACATTGAAGCCAATTGGGAAACCAGAAGTGGAGTTAAGGGTTTACTTTCCAAGTTCCTAATTAAGAAAGCCCGAGAATTCTCAAAGTTATGAGTTTCCATGCATTCGAAAACATTGTGGCCTTATTAATTTATGGTTTGGTTCTATTTCCTAACTCGGATCAATTCATAGATATCAATGCCATCAAGTTGTTCTTACCCGCAATCCCGTGCCTACTTTACTTGGAGATATTCTACATTCTTCCACACTGTACTACTAAAAGACAAGGAACTCTCATGTGTTGTGTACCGCTACTTTCCAGGTGGTTTATTTCGCACCTTCCTCCACTTTTGAAGAACGAACAAAGGTTGAGATGGTCTCAAAGGTTAATGTCACTCTCATTCTGATATCCGCTGGAGTCTTTTCTCTCAAAAGGACTTCACCTTCATCGAGCGTTGTGGAGAATTCCTAATGTACCACCCTTGGTATAAGGAGGTATTACTTACAACCCTTCTCTAGCTCTCACTTGGTTTTGCTCAAGAGATGGTCCACATGATATGCTTCTCCAAGATGTTGTGTTCGACTACAATCACGATCTCTAGAATTACCGATTAAGGTTCATACATGTGGGCATGGTAAAGAAGACTGATACCAAGACTTTGGGGCACCCGAACTCCATTCCTTGGGAACCTTACCTCAAATGGGTGCGAGCTCGAGCTCAAAACCTCATGATGCCATTCACGCCTGTTCTACCGGTAATTATGGAACCTGTTGCTATAGGTGACGTACCCTATAACGTTATCTATCCCGACATGCCTACTGATTTTGAAGACTTGAAGAGATCCTGGATTCAGCTTAAAGAAGAGAGGGATACCTTTGAAGCTCAGTGTTACGCAAGTGAGAAGAAAGTGCTAGAGTTGACTAAGCTACTTCACGAGGAGCGAAACATCAACGCTTACATCGGCACCAAGAGGAAGCGACCATGGGAGACTTAGAGCTTTAGGATTTATATGTTTTTCTTTTATTGATTTGAACTATCTCTTGTACTTAAAAAGAAAAAGAATAATGAAAAAGTACTAATAAATGTTTGTTCATTGCTTGTTTAACAAATTTAAATCTCTAAGGTCCTTGAAAACATTGCATTGCATTCGCATAAACATTGCATAGCATAGCATAACATTGCATCACAGGTACGTTGGAGATTGGTTTTCTCATTTGCTCGCTATTTATTTTAGCAGAAATGGCTCTTGAACAGACTGTCAAAGATCTCCAAGCTCGTAATGCTCAGCCAGCAGATGTTCACCAGCTTGGTCCAAGACCAAGAAGATTTGAAGAAGCTCATCAACAAGAAGAAGAAGGTTGTTGGTCTCTCAACATGGGCAGACGCTACAAAGGTGGTCCTAAGGTGGTCACCGATTGAGCTCTCAAGGAAGTGTCCATACCGAGGAAAGTAACAAGGGTGATGGTGAGGGCACCGAGCTTGAGAAGAACTATGATGATGGCCAATACTCTAATGAAGATGACAAGTACAAGCAACTTGAAGATCGTCTCGAATGCTGTGGAAAACTTGAAGATGTCCGGCTGAATTTTGATGATCCGAGTCTCGTTCTCGGTGTTGTGATTCCTCCCAAGTTCAAAGTTCCAACTTTTGCCAAGTATGATGGCATGTCTTGCCCAAAGTGCATTTGAAGTCCTATGTCCGTAAGATCAATCCCTACATCGATGACGTAAAAATGTGGATGCACTATTTTCAAGAGAGTTTGTCCGAACTCAATTGGAGTGGTACTATCGCTAGAGAATGACCGTATCCATACTTGGAGTGACTTACGATGCTTTCTACGCATGCAAGATGAGTACAATGTTGAATTGACACCCACCGCATGCAACTACAAAGCATGTCTATGGGTCGTGATGAGAAGTTCAAGGAGTATGCTCAGAAATGGAGAGATTTAGCAGGCAGAGTTCAACCACCCTTGTCCAATAGGGAGTTGGTTGATATGTTCATGGGGACACTAACAGCCCATTCTTCAATCATCCGATTGAAACTCTTCACCGGTTCACCGAAATGATATTGATAAGCGAGCGATTGAAGCGGTATCAAGAGTGGAAAGATTCTGTAGAGACATCTTCAAATGTTGCAAGAGATCTTTGGTGCTAAGAAAGAAGCCAATGCGTGTATGGTCGAAAAGCCGAGCCAAGACCGACCGTGCTCAATCTGTGGGGCCAGGATCTCCAATCCTACATCAAGACAACCTCACGAGACAACACGCGAACCGTAACGCACCACTAAGACATTACGAAGATCAACATGCCTTTGTCGCAAGCCTTGCAACACATGTTGAAAGCAGAGCTGATTGCTTTGAGGATCCTCCTCGTAATGTCAACACTTCCTCTCCGGTACAATCCTAATGCTAAGTGTGCTTACCATTCCAACAGCCCAGTACGATAATCGACAATTGTTGGGCTTTCAAGAACAAGATTCAAGATATGATCAAGCAGATTGAATTTGATCCTCCCGCTGAGACCAATGTGATCAACGCGCCTATGCCTAACCATGACAAGAGTTCCAATGTTGGTGATGATACTTATGTTTTCAACATAGATGACTTGACCATTCCTCCGATGACTGTTAAGAAGAATTTGTTGCAAGTGTGTCAACCTGTGATGCCCGAGAATTGTCGTTGGTGCCCATCTCGCACCGATGGTTGTGCTTGGTTGAGAAGACGGTTCAAGCATGATGGACAACCGTGAGATACTATTCTTGAAACCACCTGCAAAAGCTGTGATGAAATGTCTAAGTTGAAGATTGACAATGCAAACGAAACTGCACTATCTGTGGGACACCTTGGGGCAGCCAAGGGAAGTATGATTACATGGTGAAGTACACTGCTCCGAAAGTTACAAGATTCCTATTGAAGATGTTAAGGCGACCGGATGGGGTGACGATTTCCGTAAGACTATGCCGATGTTAACACCATAAGGATTTCCTCTCACGATCCGTGCCTAGAGTGGCACCTCTCATTATTACTTCTCCAAGGCCGCCCATATTCCTCCGACAAAGCTATCCTGGAACTATGGAGTCGATGTTTACTATCATGGCCAAGCAAGACCCTCCTCGACCATTGAAGATCTTACTTGAAGCTACCATTCTTGACATTGACAACATCAACGGATCAAGTAAGGTGACCCGAACCGAAGAGTATTCTCTCCGATATCTCCTCCAAAGACACCGTGACTCCAACAGATTCCAACTGCTCAACCCATTCCCCAAGCTAGAGGGAAAGAACCAAGAACTCATCCCGCTCACTGTATACCAAAGGAAGTTGTCAAGACACATCCAAACAAGAAATGGAGGAAATTCAAGATTATCAAGAAGAGTGACTACAATGTTGTGGAACAATTGGGATGACACCAAGATTTCCATGCTCGCTTGCTCTTATGCTCTGAGGCTCATGCTAATGCCTTGGTGAAGTTTTTGAAGAATGCTCATGTGCCGTAAGACACTACCACCGACCAATTCGAAGTTTGTATTGCTAGCCTGGCTGCCAACAACGGCCTAGGCTTCTCTGATGTCGATTTGACTCTTCCGAAAGAAACACAACAAAGCCTTGCACATCTCGTTGAATGCAAGGGCTACTTGTCTCATGTTTTGGTGGATACCGGCTCGCCTCAATATCCTACCGAAGTTCGCTTTTGATCGACTTGTGTCAAGGGTTGGTTCGAGACCCTGACATAATTGAGAGCTTTTGATGGTTCTAAGCTAACAAGACTTGAGAGCTCATTTGCTCGTTAAAGTCGGTCTCCCACTTTTGACTTTCTTTGTCATGGACATCCGTCCCGCTTACTCTTGCCTACGGACGCCCTTGGATACATGGGGCATCACATTCTACCTTGCATCGAAACTAAAGTACCCGTGAAAGGGAAGGTTACAAGATGTGGTGAAGAAGAGTATATGGTCACCATCTATCATTCCGATACTTTGAGATGGAAGGTGAATTCTTGAGACTTCGCAAGCTTTTGAAACAATACCCGAGTCATGCATGTCGACTCCTCACTCCTGAGTTACGCAAGCTCCGCCTAGAATGGCCTCACCGAAAGATGCTCAAGCCAAGAAGAAGGTAGTACTATTTGGGGCAGCCCCGATCTTCCTTTTAAATTTGACAAGACCGGTTTAGGATTCACTATCAAGGGTCGAAGATGATACGCCGCGAACGCTACCGCCAACTTCCTTTCCGAATCACCGTAGTGGAATCCATACTATAGAAGACAACGACAACGACTTCGACATCGCAAGTGGATCTTCCCAACTCTGCATCATGGGCTCAAGAATTGGAAGACCAAGACGCCATACCAATCTCCTTTAGCCGGAGTAATTGCTCTTGTTTTGTTTTTCGTTCTTTGTGTTTTGAACAATAAACTTTGAAAGCCTAGTGCCTTGCCCGGCATCATGGCTCGCTTATGAGGGTTATTATCCGTCGCTATGATTTTCATTCAATAAATCGTTGGACTTTTGCATTCAATTGTTTGTTTTTTCTTTTACTTTATCACCCCTTCAAAAGGCTATGTGTTCTTACACACACCCACGTGATACATCGTAATCACTCCGAATCTAATAACAAATATGCTAGTGCTAAATATGACTTCGATAATCCGATCTACCAAGCCAAGACGAAGGTGAGGAAGATTGTGAAGTGCCAGGAGAACTTGCCGATCACAAGAAGAAGATCGAGTTATACACCCACATGAAGAGCAAGTCGAGGTTGTGAATTTGGGTACTAGCGAAGATGTGAAAAGAGATCAAGATAGAGCGGTCTTGAGAAAAGTGTTAAAGAAAAGTTGGTTCTATGCTACGAGACTATATTGAGGTTTTTGCTTGGTCATACGAAGACATGCCGGTTTAGACATTGATATTGTGGTACATCGATTGCCGATAAAAGAGGGTTTTCTTCCAAGAAATGTAAGGTCGGTCGAGATGCGTCCCGAGATGTCGAAAAGATCAAAGCCGGTTATGAAGCAGCTCAATGCAGGTTTCTTAGTCACATTTATCCACAAAGGTTGCAAATGTGGTACCCATACCTAAGAAGGATGGTAAGGTAAGAATGTGTGTGGATTACGAGATTTGAATAAAGCAAGTCCGAAAGATGACTTTCCACTTCCTCATATTGATGTTCGTTGACAACACCGCCAAAGACAAG
Source organism: Vicia sativa (assembly GCA_021764765.1). Classification (NCBI taxonomy): domain Eukaryota; kingdom Viridiplantae; phylum Streptophyta; class Magnoliopsida; order Fabales; family Fabaceae; genus Vicia; species Vicia sativa. The sequence goes on along the minus strand of CM038793.1, from coordinate 86,160,943 downwards.
GTTTTCTCCTTCATGGATGGTTTCTCCTACAATCGATCAAAATGGCTCCTCAAGACATGGAGAAGACTACTTTGTTACACAAGGGCACTTTCTACAAGGTTATGCCATTCGGATCGAAGAACGCAGCGCCACTTATCGCGGCTATGGTGACATTGTTTCATGACATGATTCATCACGAGATAGAGGTCTATGTTGATTTACATGATAGCTCGATCACGCATCAAGAAGAACATCTTGATCATTTGCGTAAACTGCTTGATAGGTTGAGGAAGTACAAATCGAGACTTAATCCTAACAAGTGCACCTTGGAGTCGATCCGAAAACTCCTAGGGTTTGTTGTTAGTGGTAAAGGTATTGAGGTTGACCCCGCCAAGGTTAGAGCTATTCAAGAGATGCCGCCCGACCGAGAAGGAAGTCGAGGTTTCTTGGGCCGATTAAATTACATTGCCGATTCTATTGCACACCTAATCGCTACTTGTGAGTCAATCTTCAAGTTACTTAAGAAAGACCAAGTAGTGGAATGGAACAACGATTGCCGATCGCTTTTGACAAAATCAAGGAGTACCTACGTAATCCTCCTATCCCGATGTCCGCCAAGGAAGACCTCTCATCATGTACCGACAAAGTTAGAGAACTCAATGGGGTGTGTATTGGGGCAACATGACGAGTCGGTCGAAAAGAGCATGCAATATACTACCTTAGCAAAAGTTTACCGATCGTGAAACAAGATACTCACAATGAGAAAACTTGCAACGCTTTTGGGCTGCTCACGACTAAGACAAGATATGTTGACTCACACTACCTTGTTGATTTCTAAGATGGATCCAATAAAATACATATTTGAGAAACCAACTCTCTCCGGAAGAATAGCAAGATGGCAAATGATCCTAACCGAGTATGACATCCAGTACACTTCTCAGAAGGCGATCAAAGGAAGTGTAGTAGCCGATCATTTGGCTCATCGTCGTAGATGACTATCGCCTATGCGCTCGAATTTCCGATGAAGATGTTTTGCTAGTTACAGATCGAAGAACCAGCCCGCATTTAAGGACCTGAACAAGGATCCCGATGGACCATGGTCTTCGATGGAGCCTCAAACGCACTTGGCAATGGCATTGGCGCCATCATCACATCCCCTACAGGCGGACACACGCCTTTCACCGCCAGATTATGTTTCAGTTGCACGAACAACATGGCCGAGTACGAAGCGGCATCATGGGTATCAAAGCCATTGACCTAAGAATCAAGTTCTTGCAAGTGTATGGAGACTCACTTTAGTGATCACCGATAGGCGAGGGATACGAAGCATCCGAACCTCATTCCGTATCGAGAGCATGTTTGAGTTTGCTCCCCTACTTTGAAGAGATTACTTTTGATCACATCCCACGAGAAGAGAATCACTGGCACGCATTAGCTACTATGTCGCCTATGTTCAAGGTCGATGGGACAACGAGGCTCCCTGATCATCATTGAGAAGTTCGACGAACCAAAGATATTGTTGTGAGCTTGATACGTAAGAGAAACCTTGGTACTACGATGTGAAGAGGTATCTTGAGGCTCGTGGAATATCCCGCAGGGCATCTGTTAATGATAAGAAGTTCATGAGAAGATTCGCCCAAATTCTTTCTCAACAACGGCATCTTATACAAGCGAACCACGACTTGTGCTTACTACCGTAGACCAGAAAACAAAAGACGTATCATGGAAGAGTTACAAGGCGCATTTGGTACTCACTCCAAAGGACACACCATGGCTAAGAAGATTTTGAGAACGGGTTACTATTGGTCCACCATGGAAGCCGATTGTCACCGCTTATGCTCGATCTTGTCACAAGTGCCGATTATATGACAAAGTACACGTACCTCCAAGATCGAATGTTCTAACACTCCTTGGCCGTTTGCAATATGGGGCATTGACATGATCGGAGAAATCAAGCCCACAGCTTCCAACGGACATCGTTTCATCCTTGTGGCAATTGACTATTTCACGAAGTGGGTAGAAGCAGCCTCGTTTGCATCTGTTACCAAGAATGTTGTGGCTCGATTCATCAAACATAACCTTATCTGTCGGTATGGCACTCCCGAAAGGATTATCACAGATAACGGCTCTAATCTCAACAACAAGATGATCACTGAACTCTGCACGCAATTCAAGATCAAGCATCACAATTCTTCTCCATATCGGCCTAAGATGAATGGCGCAGTGGAAGCCGCCAACAAGAACATTAAGAAGATTATATGTAAGATGACCGTGACTTACAAAGATTGGCATGAGATGTTACCATTGCTCTTCATGGTTATCGACACAAGACGAACATCCACGTGGGCAACCCCTCTCTCAGATACGGTATGGAAGCCGCCTTGCCCATCGAGGTTCGGATACCCTCAACTGAGTCCTCCAGAGGCAGAGTTAGGCGAAGATGATGGATCCACTCGCCTTGACCGATTAACTTGATTGATGAGAAACGACTGGCCCATCCGCCATGGATGATTTATCGAGCGAATGATTAGAGCATTTAACAAGAAGGTCAAGCACCGAGTCTACCAAGTTGGTGATTTAGTAGTCAAGCGCATCATTCTTCCACAAGGTGATCCTGTGGGCAAATGGACTCCCACCCATGAGGGACCATTTGTAGTCAAAAAGGTTTTCCGGCGGAGCTATGATACTTAGCACCATGGATGGTGAAGATTTCCACACCTCGTGAACGCAGACATAGTCAAAAATACTACGATAAAGACCCGCTAGGTCGATCGACCTAGGCAAAAATAAGAGATCTCGCTAACCAAAAGGTTCGGGCAAAAGTTAAGGATATATACAAAACATGTACACCCGGCAAGTCGAAAACCTGAAAAGGCGGCTTGGGCAAGAAAGGGTATCTCGGTAGACTGAAAACCCGAAAGGGCGGTCTAGGCAAAAGTTAGGGATTTAAGCATACGACTATGTCTCTTCCACGTCACCTGCTTCCAGACTACTATCAGCATTCAAGATTCAAATGGCGAAGATCAATTCACTCACTTTCTACTGACAGCAAGGAGATGAGATAGTCGAAATATATGAGTACTAGCATAGTTGGAACTTAACGAGATTGTTTCCGCATAGTTTTTTACCTTTCTTGTGTATAAACAACTTGGCCATACGCCACCTTTCAAATAAACGCAAGCTTCTTTCTCTTTACAATTTCTGATGTTGTTATTTGCAATAAGTCCAACGTTTGCTTTGAATGACTATACGCATTTGACAATAAGAATCTAATCACAAACATACGAAAAGCGGGCCTACAAAAGTAGTTACTACAGGCTCTAGGAATTGAGATGACGACGAAGGTCACCAAAAGCATTCCCCCGCAGAACATAATCCCTGCAAAGGTGTCACTCACAACACAACTTCCCCAGCAGAGCAAAAGGGGATCCACGAGCTGCAGTTCCACTCGACTAAGTAAAGTTACATCAGTCTCCAAGCAGTAACACCTCACCCCTAAAGGTATTTATCCCCTGGTATCTCTCACCTTTCCTTTTCCCCAACAAGATCCGCACTCCAAAACTTGGTCAGATAGTGCATTGGAGGAAACTACATCTTCATTCCCCAGCCTAAGATTACAACGGATTCCTGACTCTTCTAACCAGGTTTCCCGGCAACTATCAAATGCTCTCCAGCGAGATCTACACTCAGGTCCCCAGTAGAGCGCCTCCTAAATTTCCTCAGCAGGATCTACATACAAGGTCCCCAACGGATCGCCTCCCGCCTCAGGTCTATATGTGAGATCTCCAACAACGAGCTTTCAATCTACCTTCCTCAACAATATCTAGGCCCAAGACTTGGTCAGATAGTGCATCGGAGGAATCCAGGATATCTTTCTTCTCTTTCAAAAGCGGAGTTCTCACCTACACAATTCCCCAAGCAGAAGTCAGAAATCCTCAAACAGAACGTCCGCATCTTCTTCAAGATGGATATGTTTTGAAATATCACGACACTTATCATTCATTACTCATAAAGTCATAATTCATGCATATGTCATTCATACACTGTCATGCATCATACTTTGCATAAAGCTAACAAATATTCTATCAAAGTTTCTCTTGTTTTCTCCAAAGCAGGTGAAAGTCATTTCTGACGCAAACAGGTCCAGGATTAAGCCCCGAATCGACGGGAAAACTATCTCGAAAGACCGCCTTGGTTGTCCTCCGACGATCGGTCCAGATTAAGCCCCGAATCGACGGGAAAACTATCCGAAAGACCGCCTCTGGTTATCCTCCGATAACAGGCAATGGATCAACACCCGATGCACAACAGGGAAGCTATCCACATTTTTGCCAACTACAATCTCCCTAGAGTAATCAGCACAAAGATTTATTCTGATTCCCGATTGTCAACAGCAACTACAGAGTCTAGCGTACGACTCAGTTGCCTTGGATGGCATCTTAAGCCCATCTCCGACTACTTATCAACAGTGCTTCACTTTCAGAATCCTGCATATATGGTTAAAAACCAATACAAACCAATAACTTCATTCAAAGATGAGCACGAAGTCTAACGTACGACTCCCTCCGGATGGCATCTTAAGCCCATCTCCATCCCTTTCACTTCTAGAAACTTCTACAGAGCCTAGCGTATGGCTCACTCCCCAGCACCGACCTTTCCAGATGGCATCTTAAGCCCATCCCCGTCAATTCTCCTATCGACATTCTCGAGTCTAGCGTACGACTCATCTCCCAGCGAAGTATCCAAATGGCATCTGTAAGCCCATTCCTGCATCATCCACCAACAGCGAGTGCAAATTGTGGTATTGAGTGTTCAATCATCTTCTACCTCCGTGTCACGAAGACAAGCGTGTCAATCTAACCCTCTAGTACAAGAAGATTGAACAGGGGCAGCTGTCATACCCCAAAATTTGCCCTCCATCTACTCAAGAGATTTCATACATCCATACTCAAGGATTCCTCAAGAGTTGATCAGACAAACTCTCTCCTAGACAATCAACCCAAACTAGGGTTTGGTATCCTCAGGCAAGATGGACTTCCAACATCTCCAATGGTCTTCATGCCTCCCATATGTTTCAAAGATTCTCCATGTCAAGTTTCAAGCTTCACAAGTCAAGTTTCCTCGCATAATTGCTCGATGGTTGAAAATCACAGATTGACAAAAAGTCAACTGTGGTCAACATACAACAAACTTCATAATTTTTGTCAACATCCTCATTTTGAAGTTACATTCATCATTTTATCAAGGGTTGATCATGACTCATCAAGAAAACTCAAGATTTGCTCAAAAGTCAAACTTTCTAAATTAGGGTTTCTAGGTGAAAAGTCAATCAACTTTGACCGATCATAACTTTCTCATACTTTCTCTAAATTTTTCCACCACCTCTTGTTTTGAAGGAAATTCAATTCTACAACTTCATGTCTCACAAGAATGTCCAAAAATGCTTCATTTGAGAGGTATAGCTCAAAACATTAGTCATTTTCAAAGTCAACAAAAGTCAACTTTTGTTTTGAAGATATATTGAGCATGGTAACTCCAATTGAGATGAGACCAAAAGGTTGGTTAGAGGACTCTTAGAGCTTTCCAAAAGTCCAAGAACACTCAAAATGTGGAAAATTGAGCAAGATACACCATTTCAGTTGGGCAATTTGGACAATAACAAAAGGACATTTTGGTCAAAATGCAAAATTTTCCAAATGGGCCTATAATCTTTTGATCCAAACTTGTCCATGACATGATTCTTGACCCATAAATGCTTGGCCTTGGTAATTTTCTATTTTTATGATTTATATTTGAATTTTATAACATTTAATTCAAAAATAAATTATATAAAATATGAAAATTAATTATTTTTTCAAATGAATTGGATTTATATCTTCCTTAATGTCCAAGAAAGCCCAAGACTCTTGCCAAATTCGTGATTCATGCATATGGAAAGGAAAAATCAATTTTTTGCAAATATTTGATTTGTTTTAAAGAGAAAATATTTGCACATTGATTATTCAATCTTTTTTGCTTGCTTTTGCCATCCCAATTGCTTCTATAAATACCTAGCATTGCATACAAGCCAGAGGACGAAACCCTAGCCAAAGAACAAACCCTTATTTTGCCAAAATTTTTCAAGAAACTTGAAAATTCGAATTCTTATCTCCAGCCGTTCTCAGCCCAATCTAGCCATCCATTCTTGCTCAGGAGGTTCCCAGCAAGCAAAATCATCCATTACTTGAAGCCAGGACTGCCCAGAACGCGATCCATAGCTTGCTCCGATTTGGTAAAAATCTGAAAATCGAATTTCTTATTTCATGCGTTATTAATCGCTTGTGTGATTGAATGAACTCGTGACACTCCATAGATCGTGAATGATGCATCACATGCAAGCATACACGCATAAATCACGATTTGCCATGGATAGGCTTTTGAACTGCTATGATCGAACCGTTGATATGTATACTTTTAGCCAAAACTAATATCACCAATGGATTCTGGAGGGTCGATTTAGGGGTAGGGTCCCCTTCCCATTTATCCGCGATTTTTCTTGTTTTCATTTGTGTCATCGGAGAAGACAACGAGTTGGCCCGCGCCGCTAACCAAGGTTGACCGAGCGGTGGTATCTTCGGCTCGATTCGCTCTCTTTCCACCGGGGACCACAAGGCGATCGTTGAATTTAATCGGACACGCGATGCTTATAAACCATTGCTTCCAGACACCAAAAGCCACATGGCGCAGTTGGTTAAGGCATGGGATTGGAAAGATACTCAAAGGACATCACCGATCCACCCTGTTGGTTATGTCACTCTTTTCCAAACTTGCAATGCTTTTCCAATTTTTCTATATTTTCTTATTATTTAATATTTTGCAAAGATTTTAATTTCTTTTCATAATTTTATTTATGCATTAAAAAATTGTCAAAAATTATTTTTCTTTTTGCATTTGTTTTCTAAAAATCTTTATTTAATTTAATAAATTAAAAAATATATTTTTGCATGCATATTTATTTTTATTTGTAATTTTGCATTTAAATCATTGTAAATTCATTTTAAATTATTAAATTGCATCTAAAAAATCCCAAAAAATTATTTTAGCATGTTTACATTATTTCCAGCATGTAATAATTTTCTCATATAAAAATTTGCATTTTTCTAACATTTTTTCTCTTGTTCGATTCATATCGTATTTTCCGATTTCTCATTCCTTTACAGGTTGATCCGATTCAAACGATTCTTTCTTTATCATTTTATTTTTCAATAATGTAATTGTATACGGGATGTAATAGTTTAATTTAGGATTTTATTTTCCGCATTTTAAATTATGTATCTGCCCCAAAGCCTTGTAATAGCATAGGACATTTACCTTTCCGCATTTTACATTCCGCATTTTACTTTCCGCACCCTATCAATTGCTAGTAATTAGGCGTGTATGGCAAGACTAAAAAATTGAACATAGTCCACTAACCTGCAAGATAAAATACTTGAAATCAACACACTTCTACACACACGCACCCCTTAGGGTAATTCTCTCTCGTTGCCTTTGCGAATTCAAAATGGTCATGTCCCTCGAACGTAGAGGTATTCTAGCACCGTTGCCTTCAAAACAAATCATCATAGTCCCTTCGATACAAAGATCATAAGACCCACGATGTCGCTTCCGAATACATGATCTTGACCCTCGATTGTCGCCTACGAAAAATGATGATAGTCCCTTCGAATGTGCTAGGATACTTCCTACAAGTTGCCTTCTATGACCATCCGATGTCCCTTCGAATGTCCCGCTTACATCCAACGAATGGAGCTACCTACTAACTAATGGTACGACTAACGCTATTCTAAAGGAACGTAAAAGTATGAAAACGACCAATTCTGAGTAGGTAATCAGACTTTTAGTTGCTTGCTCTATCAAAATGCTTTTCACACCTCACACTTTTGTCAAAATTCAAATTATTTTCAAAACAAAAACATTTCTGAACACTTTGCATACACTCCTACATGAGTCATTACAAAGTCAAAGCGAAATGCCTTTTCAAAACATTTTTGTCAAACACACAGAAAGCAATTTTAAAAGGTAATCTAGAGCAACTAAGAGCCCGTAGATAACTACGGATGGAAAGGGGTGCTAATACCTTCCCTTTTCATAACCTTCTCCCTTACTCAGAATCTAACGAAGGTCTTTTTCTGTACTTTTACCTTCCCTTAATTGGATAAAAATAAAAGTCGATGGCGACTCTTGCTATCCGCACATTTGCGATACAAAAAATCCTACAAAGTCAGTTCACCGTATTACAGAGCACCCTAAATATATATAGTTATCTATAGCTTTATATATGAATATGTTTGATATGTTTGTGTGTTTTAATTGCTATTTCTAAGATTGGGAAAGTTTCTCCTTTGGATTTTAAGAAACGGTAGATTATGTGGGATCCTAGGTTTTGTTATTATTGTGCTCGCAAAGATCATTGATCCTCGCATACATATCCCTTTAATGGGAATCGAGCATTTGTAGCTCGGATCTAAAGGGATCTATGGTTTGTTTGGTTTGAGGGAGAAAGAAATTTGCTCGCAAGGATGAGACCAGGCCCACGATTCTCAAAAGGATGTGAGAAAGTCGAGGAATCGTAGTTCCCACTTATGCTAGTGGAAGCAACGGGATGTTATTAAGAGACAAAGGCAATGTCATCTTAATGAAAAATGTATCTAATCTATTTCATCACATACATTTTGAAAGGTTGATAGAATGAAATCTTTCATCGTAAGTTATAGGTGTTTTGCTTGAGTGTACAAGCGTTACCACTTACGAGTTTTAGAAAGATGATTGAATCTTTTAATCGTAAGTATTGGGTGTTTTGCTTGAGTGTACAAGTGTTACCACTTACAGATTAAGAGATGTTTTTGTTTGAAAGAGTTTGAAAAAAAGATTTGATTGTATGTGATGTGATAGATGAGATACTTCTTCCATAGAGATGATAAATGTCTAAATCTCGAGGAGAAATTGATTGGATTAAGGGGATGATTTTAAGAAGCCCACGGGTCCTTGTATTGTAAGCCCAAGAGGAGGCATTCCGAGGGTCATCGAGGGTCCTTGTATGAAGCTCAAGAGGAAGCTATAGGGTATGGCTGGCTTTGGCTTTAAAAGGGGTTTCACCGGGAAACCATCCTCTTAGGATTTCAAGAGCAATTTCACCGGAAATCATACTCGTGGTTCTATCCTAGCTGGTGATTCTTTGTATTGGAAGCCCAATAGAGGTGTTAAGAGATTTCCTCTCTTTCTTGTTTGATGCCCAAGAGAAGGCTAAACTCAACGAGGAGTTCTTTTGAACGAAGCCCAATAGAGGACTCAATAGGGAGTGTTGTCTTATATGAAGCCTAAGCGGAGGCTAAACTCGATGAATGAGTTTTCTTATATGAAGCCCAAGAGGAGGCTGAACTCGCATTTAAATGAGTTATCTTGTACATAGCCCAAGAGGAGGCTAACTCTGGGGAACCTAATGGTTAGACTAGTTGTTATGTTATAACTAGATATATATAAACAAATGTATGAAGTTTATTCACGTGAGTTTATGAAAGAAATATAAACAAAGGCATGATGTTTATTTACGTAAGTTTATGAAGGAAATATAAACAAGTGTATAAACGTATGCTTAAAACGAGCGAACTTGATTATTTATAAGCTTGAATCGTGTACAAGGGAATGAATATGTACACGAATGAGTATTTATGTACGAGGAAATGAATATGTACATAGGAGGGTTGGGACTTACACCGTAAGGGAGGCCCATTGGTTTAAAAGCAGTTTCACCGGGAATAATGCTCCTTTTAATACCATTGGTATTCAGTGTATATACAAGTGAAATAAAAACAAACGGACAAAGATTGTCTGTACTTGAATATTTACAAAAGACGTCTGTATTATGTACAAGGAAAAATTGGTATGTACATAAAAGGAATTTGATATGTACACGGAAATAGCTATGTACATAAAAGAATTGGGACTTACACCGTGAGGGAGGCCCATGATCGGTTAAGAAATTCGAGGAAAAAAACGAGTTCGATTTTATCTTCAAATCGGGTCGATCATGGAAAAAGAGTGTAAGTTTGTTGAAAAGTTTTGAAAAGATCTTAAAAGTGTTCTTGAAGGATGAAATATACTTACAAGAAGTTTGAAAAGTTTCGGCTTCAAAGTTTGAAAGAAACGCCTTTGAATGTGCTTTGAAAAGTACTCAAACGATCGCTTTCGGCTCGATGAAAATATAATCAAAAGAAAGTATTTTGAAATTTTTGACATTATCATAAAATATACATGTTAATTGACAAGGTACAAAAATCACCTCAAAATGAGGAGTTTTGATTGGTTTTGAAAGAGTCAAAGTTTGAAAAAATATGAAGAGAAAATAAAAGTTTATAAAATGGTCCCAAGGCTACTCGAACCCGGGACCATTGGGCAAGGCAAGGCAAGTGACTTAAAGGTAAGATGGCAACCGCTGGGGCGGCAATACATCCGTTTACTTATGCCAATCCAATTAATTATATTACAAATTTTTATTTGAATTTCTGAAAAACGCGCGCAATGATCTTCTTCTTCCTCAATCCTTCATCCAGCCATGGATTCTTTGTTTCTCAATGAATTTGCTCGATGTAAACATCAAACTTGATCGAAATTGAACCAGGAACATGATGATGTGGTTTAATTTCATTTATTTTTAGTTAAACATGATTAATTTTCCAGAAAACACGAAGAACCCTAATTCCTAAAAATCAAATTGAAATCGTGTGTGATCATGGAAATAGGCAATTGATTGAGGGTTAAGCTTCAATGAAGGTGCAGAAACAAAACGGCCAAGAGTTTTTTGAACTAGAAATCAAGAATCAAAGAGTTCGAAGTTGAGCCACTTACCTCTTGAAGCTGAGATCGAATTCTTCAAAGGAGTGCTTCCAGTTGATGTTTGATGATTGCTTTAGCACCAGTGAACTTCAAGGAACGTGTGGGATTGCTATGCTTGCTCTGAATCAACCTGGATTACTCTGACCAAGTCCACTTGCGCTGCTTAAAGTGAAACTCGACGTGTTTGGAAGTGTTACATCAAGGAAGATGATTTGTATCACTCATGTGAAGTATATTGATGATGTTTAAATGATAAAACACAACTAGCTCGAGCCAATGATCAGTTTGAAGTTTAAGGCAGTTTTTGCAAGCTTTTGGTTTCAAACATGGATTCTGAGTTTTAGAAGTTCTTATGTTGATTTTAAGTTTCAAATCAGTTCTATATTGATTTTAAGACATGTTAGACACCAAATTTCTCATGGTTTTTCACAAGATTTCAAAAATGCAAAAATTCTCACTTTGAACTATGTAACTTGAATTTTAAAAAAGAAGAGAGAAAGCTTGTTCTTGCATAGCTTTTGTGTGGTTTCAATTGCAAACATGACCTCTATTTATAGGTCAAAAATCGATTAGTAAGTGAAGAAGATTGGCTTGATTTGGACAACTTGCCTTAGAGGGCAAGAAAGTCTTTTTGCCATAAATGCAAAAGGAACCTTCCTTTAACCATGGTTAAACTCAACTTGATCTTATCTCATCATAATTACTTTCCATCTGATTTTTATCAGCTCTATCCATCTTGGCTAGGTGGCAAGGCTTCTAGAAGGGAAGAAAATCAAAATGACTTGTAATCTTTGAAGATGAACTTGAAATCCATGGTTTTGAAGCTCTATGTTTCAAAATAAAAAGTATAGCTAGACACAATGGATTTGCAAGTTCTTGGATATTTTGGAAAGCTTGTAATAGGGCTACAACTTTCATGTTTTGAGTTTTTCTAATTCCAAATGGAACTATGTGAAAAATTGCCATGAAAGTAGGAAAAACATGAAAATTTTGACTTTTGTTGACTTTTCCAAATTTCTTGATTTTTATGATCATGATGGATCATTTGAAGTATTTTGATGATTGAAAAAGTTTTGTCTTGAAAGTTGACCAAAAGTCAAAGTTTGACTTTTCAAGTAGATGAAATTTCATCGATGATCCAAAAATTGACTGATGAAAATTGTGAACTTCTATGATGTTTTGAATCAAGAAATTAGGTCAAGAGGTTGTATGGGAGATATGAAGATCAATCTCCAGGCAAAAAAGTCATTCATTGATCGAAAATCGATTGCTTATCCTCGATGAAACCCTAATTGGTCGATCCTTGATAGATCATGAGGAAAAGTTGGATATCTGAAGATCAGAGGTTGATGATTGATTAAGATATATCAATTTAAGTGAGTGAGAACTCAAACCCTAATTGATTACCTTTTTATCTGATGAAAATTTTGTGAAACCCTAATTTTGACCTGTAGAAGCTATACCCGATTAATTCTGGTCTGAACTGTTAGTGATGCAATGATGCAAAGGTAACGTGGTATATTAGGTCAAAAATTGGGGTATGACACGGCCAAGTCGGATTTGGCCTCCGAAAGACCTCCAATGTTCTTTCTAGCAGCTCGGGCCGCAGCCATCAGTCTCTTCTAATCTTTAACAGATAGGTCAGTCATTTTGTCTGCACAAAGTTAAAGAAAGTATGTAAGAAATAGACTAAAGTTATCTCAATTATCAAACACTTAGAGAAAATATTACCTAAAAAGGCCACAATTTTATCAAAGGGTAAGTGTGACACCCCAAATAATTCAATATTTAAAATAATTGAAAATTTTAATTAATAATATAATAAAGAGTTTAATTATTAATATTTGGAATTAAAGGATTTAATTAATTAATTAAAGGAAAGAAGAGTTGGTGGTGTGAGGAGTAATTAGAGGGTGTGAGGAGTAAAATACTCTACTCTTACTAATTACTATTTTATTGGAATAATAAAAGGAATATTAAAAGGAAAAGAAGGAAAAGAGAGTTATTGGGAAAATTCATCATTGTCATACCCCAAAATTTTCCCTCCATCTTCTCAGGACATTCCATACATCCATACTCAAGGATTCCTCAAGAGTTGATCAGACAAACTCTCTCCTAGACAATCAACCCAAATTAGGGTTTGGTATCTCTCAAGTCAAGATGAACTTCCAACATCTCCAATGGCCTTCATGCCTCCTCATATGCTTCAAAGATTCTCCATGTCAAGTTTCAAGCCTTACAAGTCAAGTTTCGCATAATTGCTCGATGGTTGAAAATCAACAGATTGACAAAAGTCAACTGTGGTCAACATACAGTCAAACTTCATAATTTTTGGTCAACATCCTCATTTTGAAGTTACATTCATCATTTGATCAAGGGTTGATCATGATTCATCAAGAAAACTCAAGATTTGCTCAAAAGTCAAACTTTCTAAATTAGGGTTTCTAGATGAAAAGTCAACTGAACTTTGACTGATCATAACTTCTTCATACTTTCTCAAAAAATTTTCCACCACCTCTTGTTTTGAAGGGAATTCAATTCTCTACAACTTCATGTCTCACAAGAATGTCCAAAAAATGCTTCATTTGAGAGGTATGGCTCAAAACATTGTGTCATTTTCAAAGTCAACAAAAAGTCAACTTTTTGTTTTGAAGATATATTGAGCATGGAAACTCCAATTGATATGAGACCAAAAAGGTTGGTTAGAGGACTCTTAGAGCTTTCCAAAAAGTCCAAGAACACTCAAAAATGTGGAAAATTGAGCAAGATACATCATTCACAAGTTGGGCAATTTTGAAGAAGTGCACAAAGAGAAATACTTAAAAATCAAAACTTTGCAAATGGGCCTACTTTTCTTCATCCAAACTTATTCCTCACACCATTAGGAATATCCAAGCCCAATGCCACGAATTTTATTTTATTTTTCTATTTAATTTGGAATTTATTCATTTAAATACAAATTAAATTCAAAAATAAAGTATAAAATCAAAATTAATTGCAAACTTGATTTTTATTTCTTCCTTGGGATCCAATCAACTCATTAAAGCCAGCAATTTTCGAAATTGGATTGATATAGCAAGATTGGATTGAAAATTGATCAAATATGAAGATTTGATTTTGTACAAAATCAAATTTGATTGCTAATTATTGATTAATTCTTTCCCAAAACAACTCCAAATCCGTCCAGTATAAATGTAAAATGCATACCTATCAAGAGAGGACGAAAAAATTGGCTCAAGAACCCTAACCTAGAACTCAAAAAACCGTGGCAAACAAGCAAAGTGCAATCCTATTTCCAGCCGTTTTCAATCGATTTTGAGGTGTCCAACACATTCCTTGATACCTCTTGAGTCGATCCCGACCTTTACTTTAATCAAAACCATCCAGAAACAAGAAATTCGAATTCGGTTTGTTCCAATATAATTCAAAATCGATTTCTCATATTCATGCATCTTTAACATGTTTTGTGTTTGTTTTTGTGATTAGTAGGAAGATTGCAAGCTTTCTGGGCACTTTATTTGAATTTCCATGGCCAGGAACACATATCACCATTGTTAGGGTTTCCTATGCCATTTTAGGGTTTCACAAAATAGGAAAAATTGGACTATGAGACCATGCCCATCGTGTTCGGAATGATGTCTGGAATCGAACAATGGCCTTAGAATTTATTTATATTATGTATGCTTGATTTTCGCTTTGTTAGAACATAGCCGAGTAATTTATCGAATTTTTAAAAATTCAAAAGGAGGAAGACGAAGTTTGCGATGGAGGCGTTCAGGAGCGACGCGTGTTTTGATCCCACTCATTCCTTGCCAAACAAAGGAAGCAAGCGGCTCGTTGGTTAAGGCATGGATCTGCATAGATGCTCAAAGGTCCTCGCTCAATCTCCCAGACCGGTTTTGCATTCTTTTTTTTTCCAAACTTGCATTTTTTTCATATTTTCTATATTATTCTTATTTAATATTTCCATGCATTTTAATTTCTTTTCATATTTTTATTTCATGCATTAAAAATCATCAAAATATTTTTTCCTTTTGCATTTATTTTCAGAAAATACTTATTTAATTTATAAAATTAAAAAATATTATTTTGGATGCATATTTATTTTTATTCATAATTTAGCATTTAAATCAATCTTAATTGTATTTTAATTATTAAATTGCATCCAAAAAATCCCAAAAAATTATTTTAGCATATTTACATTATTTCCAGCATGTCATATTTTTCTCATTCAAAAATTTGCATTTTTACTAACATTTTCCTCTTATTCGATTTCAACGTATTTTCCGATTCTCTCATTCTTTTACAGGTTACTCCGTTTCAGACGGTTTCTTTTACCGTTTTCATTTTTCCAATAATGTAACTGTTTATGGGGATGTAATAGTTTAAATTAGGTTTTAATTTTCCGCAAGTTTAAATTATGTATCTGCCCCAAAGCCATGTAATAGCGTAGGACATTTACCTTTCCGCACTTTACATTCCGCATTTTAATTTTCGTACCCTATAAATTGCTAGTAACTAGGCGTGTATGGCAAGATAATAATCAACATAGCTCACTAATTTTCAAGATAAAATACCTGAATCAACACACTCTCTTCACACATGCACCCCTTAGGGTAATTCTCTCTCGTTGCCTTTACGAATTCAAAATGGTCAAGTCCCTCGAACGTAGAGGTATTCTAGCATCGTTGCCTTCAAAACAAATCATCATAGTCCCTTCGATACAAAGATCATAAGACCCACGATGTCGCCTCCGAATACATGATCTTGACCCTCGATTGTCGCCTACGAAAAATGATGATAAGTCCCTTCGAATGTGCTAGGATACTTCCTACAAGTTGCTTTCTATGACCATCCGATGTCCCTTCGAATGTCCCGCTCACATCCAACGAATAGAGTTACCTACCAACTAATGGTATGGATAGCGCTATTCTAAAGGAACGTAAAATAACACGAAAACGACCAATTCTGAGTAGGTAATAAGACTTTTAGTTGCTTGCTCTATCAAAATACTTTTCACACCTCACACTTTTGTCAAAGTTCAAACTATTTTCAAAACAAAACATTTCCAAACACTTTGTATACATTCCTACATGAATCATTACAAAGTCGAAGCGAAATGCCTTTTCAAAACATTTTGTCAAACACACGAAGCACAATTTTAAAGTGATCTAAGAGCAACTAAGAGCCGTAGATAACTACGGATGGAAAGGGGTGCTAATACCTTCCTTTTCATAACCTTCTCCCTTACTCAATCTAACGAAGGTCTTTTTCTCGTACTTTTACCTTCCCTTAATTGGATAAAAATAAAAGTCGGTGGCGACTCTTGCTATCCGCACATTTGCGATACGAAAACCTAAAAAGTCAGTTCACCGTATCACAATCATACGTGAGATTGGAGAAAGAAGAGAAAAAGGGAAAAAGCCAAACGCCGAGAATTTGAAGAATCATCGCGAGGTAAGGGGTGATTTCATTCAATTATTATGCCTTATGGGTTTTAGAATCCAATTGAATGATTAGTGTAATAGGAATCTTGAAATTGATAATTTAGGTTTATGGAATTAATCCCAAAATGCGTCGAATTGTATGAATTGGAACCGTAGTAATGTTATGGAATATGTGGAATTAATAGATTCATGTTAAGTGGCATAATATTGGTGTATTTGGGATGATTTTGAGTGTTTTGATGTATGGGTTCGTAATTGAACGGAAGAAATTGAGTTTGGAACAAGTTGCTGTCAAAAACTGCAGTTTTTGGTTCAAGAGTTGCGTGAACCGGTTCTCATGTGGAGGAACTGTTCCCCGTATAAAACCAGGAAGCAAAATCTAGGTTTCGAACTTACTCTCGGAGGAACCGGGTTCCCAGTTTAAAATTTACAAAGAAAACAATTTTTTTTCGTGGGAACCGGTTCCCAAGATGGAGGAACCGTTCCCATACAAAATTTGTGTTTTTGAGAAATGTGGGAACCGGATCTCCTGGAGGAACTCATACCACCGTGTTGAACTTGAAAATACTTAAAACTTTAAAATTCATATTTTCCAAACCGTAACTCCGATTCGAAAAGCCGCTGCAATATTTCTTAAATTAAAAATACTATCTTATAAAATAAGAAAAATATTATTTTATGAAATTTATTTTAAAAACAGTTGAATCCCGGATTTTTGAAAACTTTGGTAGTTTAGGGACGGTGGAGAATTGGTTGTAAATTGTTCTGATTTAGTGAATGAGAACTAATACTTATATGTTGTCCCTGCTATCCATTATGATTGAGTTATTATCATGTGATATATTGGTGTTGGCATTATGTGGAATTATGTCGTGATCATATTCCGTTGATTGGATGTTGCATGCTTTTATTGTGCATGCATAAACATTCTGGTGATGGTTCATTCCCATTGTGTGGAATTGAACTTGCAGAGCCAATAACCGTACCCAATGGATAGTGGTGGTGAGGCTAGATTCTTGACCCAGTGGTATATGGGCGAATCATTGATTGACGCTGTTTTCCGAGGTGTAACGGAACAGGGTGTGGACTTGGTTCACGTTTGGTACCACATGCATAGAGTCTGCATTGCATATGGAATTGTAACATGCTAGGATGGTTTCCAGTGTTATAATTTCATTGATTGCTATTTCGCATAATGATTGGTGTGAGATGCATTTGTGAACTGAATTATGATTATGTTAATGATAGCGAACTAATATATTGAATTGTTTCGTTGTATTTAAAAATGTATAATGCATTCTATATTCAATAGAGATCTCACCCTTACTTTAATGATTTCATATTAAAGTTATAAGCTCAGGAGTCGGTGAGGATAGCTTATAGAGTTGTGTCGTATTTTATCCGCGTGTGTCGGTGTCATGCTCTGATAGTTGTAACACTGGGGGAAACGTTTGGATGATGGGTTTTGTTTTATACTCCATTGTTCTAATTTATGTTGGGAATACTTATGAATGAAGATTATTCCGGTTTTGTGATATTTTCCGCTGTGTAGGACATGATATTGATTTGAATATTCTATTCTAATAATTTGCTTCAGTTAAGCATGATTACTGTTTGAAGTTTGAGGCTTTTGTATTTATTTTTAATTGTGACATCCCTGTTTTCCATGTTACTCTGATTTAATTTATTATATTCGCGGGTTATTTAGAAGGGGTGTTACAATAGTGGTACCAGAGCATAGTCGGTCGTGTCTTAGTGTCATTATTCCCTCTTGTATGCGACTAGTGTAAGGTAACACTGTCGATACTCGTGTTCTAATGTGATTGTTTTGTAATGTTACAGAACAATGGCTGGAAGAGGTAACAGAGAGACGATGCTGCTATTGCTGAAGCTTTGAGAATGAGTGCTCGAGGGAATCATCCGGGAGCTGATATTGGTGCTGACAAACAATTGGGGAATTTTCAGAGGAATAATCCTCCATTGTTCAAGGGCACACGTGGTCCCGAAGGTGCTCAGAAGTGGTTGAAGGAGATCGAGAGGATCTTCAGAGTAATTGATTGTGCTGAGGAGCTAAAGGTGAGGTATGGTACTCACATGTTAACAGAGGAAGCTGACGACTGGTGGGTTGCTACCAGGACTGAAATGGAAGAAGATGGAATTGCATTAACTTGGGCTGTGCTCAGGAGAGTTTTTCTGAGGAGATACTTTCCATAAGATATTCGGGGCAAGAAGGAGACTGAGTTTCTGGAGCTCAAGCAAGGCAACAAGTCTGTGAGTGAGTATGCTTCGAAGTTCACTGAATTGGTGAAGTACTATGCTCATTATACTAATGATGCAGATGGAGAATTTTCCAAATGTATCAAGTTTGAGAATGGTCTTCGTGATGAGATCAAGCAGGGTATTAGGTATCAACGCATTAGGAGGTTTTCTGATTTAGTGGATTGTAGTAGGATTCTAGAAGAGGATCTTGCTAGTACTAAGTCGAATGCTCAAGGATATGTTGATCGTAAGGGCAAGAAACAAATGGATCGTGGTAAGCCCTATGATAAGAATAATCAGAAATATGGTGGTTGGAAGAAGGCTAGTGGGGGAGACTTTGGTTCTTCCATTAAGTGTTACAGGTGTGGTGAGATGGGACATCGAGCTAATAAATGCAAGAATGATGCAAAGAAGTGCAACAACTGTGGGAGATTTGGTCATGTAGCCGAAAGAGCCGTAGTTAACTTGTTACAATCGGCTAAGAGGGACATACTCGTCGCAGCAGTACTAAGTCAAAGAAAGAGCAAGTTGGTGGAAGGTGTTCGCTTTATTTGGATCAGAGATTAAGCCATATGATCGGTTGATTAAAGGTACATGTTTTATTAATGGCGTACCTTTAATTGCGATTATTGATACTGGAGCGACACATTCTTTTATTTCTTTGGATTGTCCTAAAAGATTAAATTTGGAAATTTCTAATATGGATGGAAGTATGGTTATTGACACTCGCTCGGGTTCAAAGGACTACTTCATATGTTTGTAGGAATTGTCCTATTGTAATTTTTGGTAGAGGTTTCAGTATGGATTTAGTGTGCCTGCCTTTAGAACAACTTGATATTATCCTTGGAATAAACTGGTTGGTATTCAACCAGGTTCATATCAATTATTTTGAGAAGACACCATATTTCTCAAGAAGTTAGAGTCAAGATGACTATGTCGCCATGTATGAATTCAAATTAAAGATGGTGTTGTAGTGTTTATGTTGTATTCTTCGACAGAGATGAAAGGAAAAGCTAAGAGTGGTGATTTACCTGTTGTGAATGATTTTCTAGAAGTATTTCCTGAAGATGTTAGTGAGCTGCCACCTGAGAGAGAAGTGGAGTTTGCTATAGATTTGATTCCTGGAACTAGTCCGTGTCGATGGCCTTATCGCATGTCGGCATCCGAATTATCCGAATTGAAGAAGCAATGGAGGAATTACTTGAGAAGAAGTTTATTCGTCCTAGTGTTTCACTGTGGGTGCCCCGTGTTGTTGGTTAAGAAAAGGAAGGAACAATGAGATTGTGTGTTGATTATGCTGAACAAAGTGACAATCAAGAATCGGTATCTATTGCCGAGGATTGATGATTTGATGGATCAATTAGTTGGAGCTGGTGTATTTAGTAAGATTGATCTGAGGTCTGGATATCATCAGATTCGTGTGAAGACGGAGGATGTTCAGAAAAATGCATTTAGGATGAGGTATGGACATTATGAGTATTCTGTTATGCCGTTTGGAGTTACTAATGCACCTGGTGTTTTCATGGAGTATATGAACATGATATTTCATCTGTATCTTGATAAGTTTGTGGTGGTGTTTATTGATGACATTCTGATCTATTCAAAGAATGATGAAGAGCATGCAGGACATCTTAGAATTGTGTTGGAATTGTTGAAAGAGAAGAAGTTGTATTCTGGTTAAGTGAAGTAAGTTTTCTTGGTCATGTGATTTCCAAGAATGGCATTGTCGTTGATCCTATGAAGGTAGAAGCGGTATCTCTGGAAGCGTCAAGAATGCTTCAAACCGTAGTTTTCTTGGTCTTGCAGATTACACGTAAAGTTCATTGAAGGATTTTCGGTTAGCTTTGTCGCTGACTAAGTTGACAAGAAAGGGTCAAGGGTTTGTTTGGGATTCTGATTGTGAGAAAGGATTCCAAGAGTTGAAGAGGAGGTTGATTAGTGCTCCGATTCTGATTTTTGTCGAGTCCGGCAAAATCTTTTGTTGTGTATTGTGATGCGCCCTTGATGGGATTAGTGGTGTTTTAATGCAAGATAAGCAGGTTGTGGCTTATGCTTCAAGACAGTTGAAGATTCATGAAAGGAATTATCCGACTCATGATTTAGAATTGGCAGCAGTAGTATTTGTTTTGAAATTGTGGAGACATTATCTGTATGGTTCTCGATTCGAGGTATTCAGTGATCATAAGAGCCTGAAGTATCTCTTTGATCAGAAAGAGTTGAATATGAGGCAGAGGAGATGGTTAGAATTTCTCAAGGATTATGATTTTGGTTTGAATTACCATCCTGGTAAGGCAAACGTTGTTGCATGCATTAAGTAGGAAGTCATTGCATATGTCTATGTTGATGGTTCGTGAATTGGAATTGGTCGAGCAGTAGACTTGAGTTTGGTATGTGAAACTACTCGATAGTGTTAAGTTGGGTATGTTGAAGTTGACTAGTGGTATTCTTGAGGAAATCCGTAATGGGCAGAAATCTGATGTTGGTTTGGTGGATAAGTTGACATAGATTAACCAAGGTCAAAGAGGTGAATTCAGAATTGACGAGAATGGTATTATGAGATTTGGTGACAGAGTGTGTGTCCCGGATATTGCAGAACCCCGGAAGAGTATTTTGGAAGAAGGACACCGTAGTTGATTGAGTATTTATCCCGGTGCTACCAAGATGTATCATGACTTGAAAAAGTTATTTTGGTGGCCTGGAATGAAAAAGGAAATTGCTGAGTTTGTGTATGCGTGTTTGGTTTGTCAGAAGTCAAAGATTGAACATCAGAAACCGTCAGGATTGATGGAACCGTTGTTTGTTCCAGAGTGGAAATGGGATGGAATTTCTATGGATTTTGTATTTGGTTTACCAAGGACAACGAAGAATTGTGATTCTATCTGGGTTATTGTTGATCGTTGACAAAATCGCTCACTTTATTCCAATAAGAATGGATTATCCTATGGAGAGGTAAGTAGTTGTATGTTGAGAAGATCGTAAGTTTGCATGGTATCCCTTCTAGCATTGTGTCGAATAGAGATCTGAGGTTTACGTCTAAGTTTTGGACGGGGCTGCAAGAAGCTTTGGGTACTAAGTTACGATTGAGTTCCGCTTATCATCCGCAGACAGATGGTCAGACGGAGAGAACGATTCACTCGTTAGAATATTTGTTAAGAGCTTGTGTGTTGGAGAAAGGTGGATCTTGGATAGCTATCTACCATTGATTGAGTTTACCTACAACAATAGTTTTCATTCGAGTATTGGTATGGCTCCGTTTGAAGCATTGTATGGTAGGAGGTGTCGGACACCGTTGTGTTGGTACGAACTGGAGAAAGTTGTGATTGGACCGAGATTGTCCAATGACTTTAAAAGATCAAGATGATCCAGGAGAAGATGAGAGCTTCTCAGAGTCGTCAGAAAATTTATCATGATAAGAGCAGGAAAGATCTTGAGTTTAGTGAAGGAGATCATGTATTTATGCGAGTTACTCCGATGACTGGCATTGGTCGAGCCTTGAAGTCAAAGAAGTTAACTCCGCGCTTTATTGGTCCGTATCAGATTACCAAGAAGGTTGGAAGAGTTGCTTATCAGATTGCTTTACCACCGTCACTTGCGAATTTGCACGATGTCTTCCATGTATCTCAATTGAGGAAGTACATTCATGATCCGTCTCATGAGATTCAGGTAGATGATATACAGGTGCGGGATAATTTGACTGTTGAAGCATTACCTGTGAGAATTGAGGATCGGAAAGTGAAGCAATTGCGTGGTAAAGAGATAGCATTGGTGAGAGTAGCTTGGGGAGGACCAGCAGGACAAAATGTAACTTGGGAACTGGAGAGCCAGATGAAGGACTCGTATCCCGAACTTTTCATCTAAGGTATGTTTTCGAGGACAAAAACTCTTTTAGTAGGGGAGAGTTGTGACACCCCAAATAATTCAATATTTAAAATAATTGGAATTTTTAATTATTAATTTAATTAAGAGTTTAATTATTAATATTTGGAATTAAAGGATTTAATTAATTAATTAAAGGAAAGAAGAGTTGGTGGTGTGAGGAGTAATTAGAGGGTGTAAGGAGTAAAATACTCTACTCTTACTAATTACTATTTTATAGGAATAATAAAAGGAATATTAAAAGGAAAAGAAGGAAAAGAGAGTTATTGGGAAAATTCATCATACCTGAGATTGGAGAAAGAAGAGAAAAAGGGAAAAAGCCAATCGCCGAGAATTCGAAGAATCATCGCGAGGTAAGGGGTGATTTCATTCAATTATTATACCTTATGGGTTTTAGAATCCAATTGAATGATTAGTGTATTAGGAATCTTGAAATTGATAATTTAGGTTTATGGAATTAATCCCAAAATACGTCAAATTGTATGAATCGGAACCGTAGTAATGTTATGGAATATGTGGAATTAATAGATTCATGTTAAGTGGCATAATATTGGTGTATTTGGGATGGTTTTGAGTGTTTTGATGTATGGGTTCGTAATTGAACGGAAGAAATTGAGTTTGGAACAAGTTGTTGTCAAAAACTGCAGTTTTTGGTTCTGCAGGTCGCAGGAACCGGTTCTCATGTGGGAGGAACCGGGTTCCTGGTATAAAAACCAGGGAAGCAAAAATCTGGGTTTCTAGGAACCGGTTACTCCTGGGGAGGAACCGGGTTCCCAGTTCAAAATTTACAAAGAAAACAATTTTTTTCATGGGAACCGGTTCCCAGTATGGAGGAACCGGGTTCCCCATACAAAATTTCAGGTGGCGTGTTTTTGAGAAATGTGGGAATCGGGTTCTCCCTGGGAGGAACCGGTTACCACTGTGTTGAACGTCAAAATACTTAAAACTTTAAAAATTCATATTTTCCAAACCGTAACTTTAAAAATACTATCTTATAAAATAAGAAAAATATTATTTTATGAAATTTATTTTAAAAAGAGTCGAATCCCCGATTTTTGAAAACTTTGGTAGTTAAGGGACGGTGGAGAATTGGTTGTAAATTATTCTGATTTAGTGAATGAGAACTAATACTTATATGTTGTGCCTGCTATCCATTATGATTGAGTTGTTATCATGTGATATATTGGTGTTGGCATTGTGTGGAATTATGT
Organism: Vicia sativa; assembly: GCA_021764765.1. Taxonomy (NCBI): domain Eukaryota; kingdom Viridiplantae; phylum Streptophyta; class Magnoliopsida; order Fabales; family Fabaceae; genus Vicia; species Vicia sativa. The sequence continues at coordinate 86,137,299 of CM038793.1, read as the reverse complement.
TGTGATCATATTTCGTTGATTGGATGTTGCATGCTTTTATTGTGCATGCATAAACATTCTGGTGATGGTTCATTCCCATTGTGTGGAATTGAACTTGCAGAGCCAATAACCGTACCCAATGGATAGTGGTGGTGAGGCTAGATTCTTGACCCAGTGGTATATGGGCGAATCATTGATTGACGCTGTTTTCCGAGGTGTAACGGAACAGGGTGTGGACTTGGTTCACGTTTGGTACCACATGCATAGAGTCTGCATTGCATATGGAATTGTAACATGCTAGGATGGTTTCCAGTGTTATAATTTCATCGATTTCTATTTCTCATAATGATTGGTGTGAGATGCATTTGTGAACTGAATTATGATTATGTTAATGATAGCGAACTAATATATTGAATTGTTCCGTTGTATTTAAAAACGTATAATGCATTTTATATTGAATAGAGATCTCACCCTTACTTTAATGATTTCAGATTAAAGTTAGCAGCTCAGGAGTCGGTGAGGATAACTTATAGAGTTGTGTCGTATTTTATCCGCGTGTGTCAGTGTCATGCTCTGATAGTTGTAACACTGGGGGAAACGTTTGGATGATGGGTTTTGTTTTATACTCCATTGTTCTAATTATGTTGGGAATACTTACGAATTAAGATTATTTCGGTTTTGTGATATTTTCCGCTGTGTAGGACATGATATTGATTTGAATATTCTATTCTAATAATTTCCTTCAGTTAAGCATGATTACTGTTTGAAGTTTGAGGCTTTTGTATTTATTTTTAATTGTGACATCCCTGTTTTCCATGTTACTCGATTTAATTTATTATATTCAGGGTTATTTAGAAGGGTGTTAAGAAGGGCAACAAATCCTTAACCCCGATCGACAAGAAGGAGTCTAAAACCCCGTAAAGCGGTCTCGGTGTAACGCCCAAAATTTAATTAATTATTTAATTAAATTGTATAAGGAATTATCTATTAGAATTGTCAAGTTGGAAAATTAATCGAGTAATTGGATTTGTCGGTATTATTATTTAAGAGGCATATTTGAATTATTAAGTCGGATTTTAGTCGATAAACCGAAAGAATCACATTAAGGATGATAGTATTGATTTAATTGGAATTTTCAAGAAGAGCCAAATTATGAGTATTAGTTGATTAGTTGGTTTAATCGAGACTTCCTATTAGAATATTATTTGCAAGTTGGTGTTATTAAATCGATGGATGAGAAAATGTAGAAAATAATATTAGAAATAATATTATTATATGGGACCATTATTTAATTAAATTGATTTAGTGGAGGCGTGAATAATATATCCAATATATTATTATTATTATTATTATAAGATTGGATTTAATTATAAGAGATATAAAAGGAGAATTATAAGGGTTTAGTGAATATTTTGGGAAAATTTGTAATGGAGAAAGAAAAGAGGAACAAGGGTTTGAATGAAATTGTCACGAAGAGGAATTGTAGACCGAAAGCCAAATCGATTCGATCGGAGTTAGAACAACCACGATCTAAGGTAAGGGTGGGGTTCTAACTCTAAATGGGATTATGATGAATTGTATGTGGGGATGAAATTGTATGAAATTACCCTTGTTTGTGTAGACTGTGTGTGAATTAAATTATTGATTTTATATTGGTGTTGATATGTTAATTGAATGATAAGAATAATGGTTATGTGAAATTGTTGGTATAATTGAGGATTAGAGTTACAATAGTAATCGATTGGATCAAAGAGTTAATCGAGAAAGGAATTGGAGACGGTGGCTACAGGGGTGGGGCGAGCGCCCCTTGTACAAAAAAAAAGGAGACGGACGTCTCAGGACAGAGGGAAAGGGAGACAAACGTCTCAGGGCGAAGGAAAAAGGGAGGCGGATGCCTCCTTGTGGGGAAGGAAAGAGTGGGACGACCGTCCCATTTGGAGTGGGGACCACGACTGAATTTTGGTTGTCCTTCTTTTGTCTGTTTATCATACAGCCTGTGTACTAGTTAGAGGCAACTTTGACAATTCTCCACCATGTGATCTGGAAATATTATACTAGCAGTATGGTTAATTATAATTGAGTACAATATTAGTGGTGATGTAGTAGTTATAATGGCAATGGATTTAATACGCATAAGAGGAAATTAGCAGCACGAAAGTAACAACCAGTAGCAGAGTACTGTGGTGGTGATACATTTAACTTTAATTGCAGGAATAACCGAATTGGTAATTAAATGGAATTTGATAATGTAGTAAGAATTATGGAACATAGTAGTATTTAATCTACTTCATTTAGCAGTATAGAAGTATGGCAATATAATGAATTTAGTAGAAGGAAGTAGTTATAGTAGTGTTATAAAATTAATAGAAGTTGCAGTATTAATTAACCGTGGTAGCAGTGAATAAAAATAAAGCCGAATAAGTCGAAATAGTAATTTAAGCTGTAATAATTAGTTGTCCGGAATTAACCGAAATTAGTTAGAAATTGTTGGAGAAACTCCTATATGTGAGTAGTTGCTATTGGTTGGTTGAAGAATTGGAATGGTGTCGCGTATGTCGAATATAGAGAGCATCTTATTAATGAAAAATCAAGTAGTTGACTAATTAATTAATTTAGTAGAAGACGTTTAATAAATAAGTAGTGATAGTGGTAAACAAGACGTTTTAAGTGTGTAACAATTAAATTGTGTAGTACTTATTGTAGTGTTTGCTTTAATTGTTGTTGTTATTAACTTGTTGTTGATTTGTTGATGAAGTGTGGGCCTAAGTCCAATGTTGATTAAGTTGAACCGCTCCATTTTATGGACATGTTGATTTGTAGGTCAAATGACCAGTGTTGATCTAAGTTGATGTCATTGATGCATATTTTAAGTCGTTGTTGTATGTTGTTGTTGTTGCATTGTTGTGTATTTGTTGTTGAAGTTGAGGTCGATAGCATAAATTTCATGATTAAGTTGGCCTTGATGGCACCACGTTGAAAGTTGAAGGCTTATGCCTTGGCCTTGATGGCACCATATTGAAGGCTTATGCCTTGTTGAATGCCTCGATAACCTAGCATGATTTTAAGTCGAGTTCTGCTTAAATGGTACCACATGCAATTGCATAGTTGAGTCACATATTGAGTCGCAGACAAAGTTATTGGTATTATTTTGTTGTTTATTGATTGTCGTTGTGTTGTTGTTGATATAAGCTATTGTTGCTATAAATTGCTATTGTTGTGGGTTGTTGTTGCTATTAGCTATTGTTGTGAGTTGTTGTCGTTATAAGTTTTGTTGCTATAAGTTGTTGTCTCTAAAGTTATTGTTGTTATAAGTTGGTGTTGTTATTAATTTGTTTTTGTTATGTTGTGTTGATCTAAGTTGTTACGTTGATAATTATGTTGTTGTTAACTGTGTGAAGTAGTTTATGTTGTTGTTAATCGGGAAGTTGTTGTGATGTGTTAATTGCGATGTGATAATTTTGTATGATTTAATCCTAGCATATTATTTATCATACACTTGTTTATATTGTTGGATATCTCACCCCTTCTGCTGATATTTCCCCTACCATGGGAAATGGGGGTGCATCAAGGATAGTTGTGGAAGTTCGAAGTAGCATTATGAAGTCGTTAGTTGATGTTAGTTCGAATTGGTGTCTTGCTCTGATACGTAATACTCGGGGGATGAACGTTGTTATTTAATCATCGTTGTTGTTTAAGTTATTGAGTTCATGAATAATGTGAATATTTGTTATGAATAATTATAATAATTAAAGTTGTTTCTCGTTGAATAAAAGAACAAGTTGTTACTGTTGAGGAATTTTAATCATGTTGTTTATCTGTTTAATTGATCTAATGAGAATATGTTGTTATAAGTTCATCCATGATTTAAGTGTTATGTATCTGTATAGTTATGACTAAATGCACGTTATTTTGCGAAGAAATTGTGACATCCCTTGTATGATTATCTTTCCCGACTGATTTTAAATAATATTTGATGGGTAGATTTGGGGTGTTACACTGAGTCACTCAAATTATCATATTTAAAGCCCGAGATGGAAGGGATTACTTGTGGTGAACATCAGATTGTATATTATCCGAGGACACCGAGCACCACATCGCACCCGAGGAAACACTCTTTAAAGCCTTTATAGTTTGAGGTGAAGGCTTGAAGGAAGCTTCTTCTCAGAATACTGCTGATGGCTACCCTGCTCTCAACATCCACGTTTTTTACTTCAAAATAAGAAAAGAAAAGCCTGATAGTGGGCGTAATGCTCAGAGCCTCACAGATCACTTTAAAAGCTTTTATAAATCCCCACCTGTTGGGGCGTAACTGACGAAGCCACATTTATTGTTCTCAATAGATTTGTCTCAAAGTTAGTGAAAGGAAATCAGATGTTTATATCTTCCAATATCCCGACATAGAAGTAGAACCACTCAGGGTCTACTCCTTTCGACCGAGACATGCAGACCCGTTCACCGTCGATAAAAGATTCCAGAATCATGTCATCCTCGTTTCCCGTCGAGGATATGTCTAAAAGAGAACGAAGTTTGTTAATCTCTACCTCGTCCATAATGCTGTGGTTAAAACCTAGAACTTCCGCGCTAAAGGATTTGTTGGTCTCCATCAAAATCTCCACTGAACTTGAAGAATCATGGTCAGAATCACTTTTAGAGGTTAGAACTTCAGAATTTATCTTGTTCATAACCCTGTCAAGTTCCTCTACCCCTAATGCATCTCTCATCTCTTACATGCATTCTTCCCTCAAAACCCTACGCTCATCACTATTCAAATGTATCCTATTTCCTAAATCATTGTATTCCCTAATAACAACTATTAGTGTTTTTAAGTTGGCATTATGTTTGGTAAAACTAGGCTTTAGCAATGTCATGATGGATGTCATGACATTCAGAGATTGAAGATAAATCCTACCTGCTAAGGATGTTAAAAGACAGCCGAATCGAAGCTAAAGTCAGGCTGAAATTCAGAGAAAATAGATTGATGTCATAATGTATGTTATGACATTCAGCAGACATTCTGCTCAGAACTGCTTGTTCCGAGATTTTCGTGAAGTTTGTTGAGTGCTAAATATTGTTTTTTCTGTTATTAGAAAGCATGCTCACGTGGCTGATAGGTTAAACTTAATTAAACCTAAATTGGTTGTTGAAAAGACCATGTTTTTAGGAGTAAATTAAGTGAACCCTAGCTATCTTTATGGAAGCCCGAAACCAAGTTTCGTGGATCGCTTCTATAAAAGGAAAAGAACCTTACCTGCAGCAATACTTTGGAATGTATTGAAGAGATAGCATTGTTATTTGTGTATCGTTAGGATTAGTAACAGCTTGGTGTTTGTAATTCTAGTTTCTCTTGTGAGCCAAGCAACTATCAATTGATAAGTGCATTGGACTAGGATTTGCTATAAGGGTAGTTTACCACTCAAAGCTTTAAAGCACGAGTGTTTGTCTCTTGATTGAAGCTTTGAAGCAAGATCAAGATATTTTATTGAAGTGTGTCTTCACAATTCAATTAGTCAATAGGTTGATATCACCGTGATTGAGGGGAGTGAGTAGGAACTCATATCTAAGTAGGACTTAGGTAAAAGGATCATTGGGTAGTGATTAAGTGAGAAGGCTGTCAACAGGTGTGTTGGCTGTAGGGTCTTCGAATTGATACTGCTAATAGTGAACTTTCTCCCTGGCTTGGTAGCCCCCAGATGTAGGTTTATTGAACCGAACCGGTGAACAACTTATTGTGTTCTTTATCGTCAGATGCATCGTGGTGAACTGTTAACATAGTGTCGACATCGTGTCATAACATTCTCTCGTGACATCACGATCCGCTGCCAGAATTTCAATTGGCATCGAGTGCACCCGCTTGTTATTTCCGGGTGAGATCTAGGATAATAGTTTCGCGTAATGGATAAAGAAGGAGGATTTGGAGGAAGACCACCTATTCGGATGAGTCTAATTATGATTACCGGAAGCCTCGTATGGTTGCCTTCTTAAGATCAGGGACATTAAAGCTGGAGAGATGCCGATAAAGGATGGAAACATCCCACCAAGCTTGAGAAAGATGGCACTACTGCCTTGAAACCCGAGGAGGAATGGAGCAAAGAGGAAGAAGAGCTATCTCTAGGGAACTCTAAAGCATTGAATGCTGCTCAATGGTATTGACAGAATATCTTCGGACGGTTCATCAATGTGAGCGGCGAAGGATGTTTGGGACACTCTCGTAACTACTCATGAGGGAACATCCAAGGTGAAGATGTCAAGACTTCAGATGCTCACTACCAAATTTGAGAATTTGAAGATGAAGGAAGATGAGAATATTCATGAATTTCACATGAATATTTTGGAAATTGCCAATGCCTCGTGAGCACTTGGTGAAAAGATGTCAAGAGAAGTCGGTGAGAAAGATTCTCGATCCTTGCCTAAGAGATTTGCAATGAAAGTCACCGCAATAGAGGAGGCTCAAGACATCAGCACCTTGAAGGTTGAAGAACTTATTGATCCCTTATGACTTTTGAGATGGGAATCAGAAACCTGACAAGAAAAACAAGAGCATAGCACTTGTATCCAACATCAAGAAGGATGCAAGGTGGAAGATGAAGAGAAGATATCCAAGCTATTGCCATGCTTGGAAGATGCTCAACAAACCGATCAGAGGATTGATCCAAAGTCAAGGTCAAATGTCAAGGACATTCCATCCGACATTAGCGATCTTATGACTCAGCAGAATATCCAAGTCGAGGAAAAGGAAGTCAAGGCAGTAAAGTCCAATGTCATGAATGTGAAGGATTTGGACATATTAGAGCTGAATGTCCCACCTTTCTAAAGAAACAAAAGAAAGGAATGGCTGTCACTTGGTCTGATGGTGATTCAGGAAGTGAATCTGAGGAAGAAGGTGCCAAACTTGTCACGCTCTCGAGTGTACAACTCGATATGGATTCTAGTGATGAGGAAGTGCCATTTGAAGAGCTTGCTGAAAACTACGTGAAGTCGTATAAAAATGGTGAAGCATGTCAGCAGAATGAGGAGCAGAAAAAGCTGATTGAGAAGTTGGAAGCTGAGAATGTGAAGTTGAAGGCTGAGAAAGAGGAAAACACAGCCACTATAAATCACCTCAATAGTGATATTGTTATGCTGAATTCCAAACTTGATCGATGTCAAATCACAAAATGTTGACATCCGTAATCGATAAGTTGGAAGAAATTCTTCAGCTTGGACAAAATGCAGGAAATAAGCATGGTCTAGGATATATGGCTGAAAAGCAACCTGTTGGTGACATTAAGAAGAAGAGACATAGGAAAACAATGTCAAAGCAGGTGTCACAACCCAAAACAGAAATGTGTCCGCTCAAAGCTATGTGACCAAAGAGATTTGCAACAACTGTGAATGTAACAAACCTGGAAGTCAATGACAAAGAAGATGTCATACCACAAGCCCGTGAATGTGTCCGCCTCGTGGTATATGAAGACTAAGAAGTTTGTCTATAACAAAAGGAAGAATGACCTAATAGACCAATGTCAAAGCAGATGTCACAACATTGGGTGCAACATCAAAATCATAGAAACATGAACAAACAGCTTCAAAGATGGAGATGTCATTATTGTGGAAGGTTTGGTCACATAAAATCTTTCTCTACATGACTTCATGGATATCCTAATCAAGGGTCTTATGTGAAGTCTAAAACCAACAGGTATCATACTCTCAACAAAGGAAGAAAAGATCTGCCCCGGTAGCTAACACTTCTTTAGTGTGTCTACCAAGAAAGATTGGTACTTTGACAAGGTGTTCCAAGCACATGACGGAGATGTAAATCTTCTTAAAGATGTTAAACCTCATTCGTCACTTTGTTACTTTTGGAGATGGAGCTAAAGGAGAAATCAAAGGCATTGGAAACACAAACCGGTCCGGAGTTCCAAGCCTAAATGGAGTATTGTGGTAAAAGGTTTGACCGCAAATCTCATTAGCATAAGTCACTATGTGATATGGGATTCACAACACTTCACTAAGTCCGAGTGTCTTGTAATCAATGGTGATCAAGTAGTGATTATGAGAGGAGTCGATCAAAGGACAACCGCTACAAGTGGGAATCAGCACCACTGTCCTCTATGAGTCCCATGATAAAGATGAAGAGGAAGTAAAGTTGGCAAGTATCCGTCATCCACACATCGAAGCATGAAAAGGACCAGCCATAGGGGAGTCAAGGATACCAAGATTGTTCATAGACAAAAGGAAAATCTGTGGTAAGTATAAGGCTGAACAGGAAGTCAGAATGTCACTCTCAATGTCTAGACATCTGACCACTTGTAAGGTACTGAAGCAAAGTACTAGGATATGGCATGAAAGGATAACCAAGTGTCTTATTGTCAAAGGATACATGAGAGGAGTCTTGAATGAAACCCTTTCAGTCAGAGGGAAAAAGATCATGGTGGCATCCATCTATGTTAGTAACATAGTATCTGGAGGAATGTCAGACACATTGATGAAAGGCTCAATACTTCCTTCACAGAGCAAGTATGCAAGGAATTATGTCAAGAAGCTTGGATTGAATAATGGCAGCTACACTAGGACTCTCACCCCTCCACATTTGAAGTTGTCCAAGAAAACCAGTGGTGAAAGTGTTGATCAAAACTTGGGTAAAAGCTCTGTTGATGGATGTTCCTTCTTGAGAAACAATCACATGTTTTGGATCAGCAAGAAGCAAAACTATTTAACTTTATACAGTGTTAAAGTTGAATACATAGCAACTGGGAGAAACTGTTTTAAGATAATTTGGATAAAACAGATGCTGACTGATCACAATGTCATACAGGATGTCATGACATTGTACTGTGACATTGCTACTAAAGCTCTTAAGACTAGTCAACTTAAGACCTTGAGAGACAAACTGGGTACTTGTCAATATGTGAAGTTGTAGCAATTAACTGAGCCTACAACAAGGGATGAAAGGGAGTGTTTATTTCAACTGTTGTTTAAAGGGTTATTTAGGTATTTTTCTCCTTATTTTAAGAAGTCCAAGAATAGGAAGAGACATCCTCATATAATAGTTTCTTCTTTTGAAAGTAGTACCATCCTTTATTCTCTCAAAAGAAACCTTGAAACCCTTTGCTATTTTTGCTTTCATCCTCTCAACAACCATCAGCGAAAAATGTCTTCATCATCCTCATCATCTCAAGAATCAGGATCTCCATCTCTCCCCATGGCTGAAGTTAGAGCAAACATCAAGCCATGCAAGTCAAGCTCGAGAGTGACACCATCACAGCACAATGGCCACTAACCTAGAAAAGGTCAAGAAGTTACGCACAAAAAATGCAAGAAGGGCACAAATATCTCCTTCTGGTAAGACCTCTGTACCATCATCCTCTGTTTCCCCAGAACTAGTAAATAGAGAAGGATCTAGGTCAGTGCATGAGGCCATATCTAGGATAGTGTCTGATATCCTAAATGAGAATAAGTCTCGCTCGGATTTCAGCCTCAGATATAAGTATGCTAGCCCTAGCTTAGCAGTTGATCCGATGTCAATAAGAATGTCAAGACATCCGTGATGATGTTGATTCCCGTTAAAGATGATGAAAATCCTTCGCTACAACTCCCAAGGATGTCAAGATGATAATGTAGTTGAATCTCCTCGCGTTAGTAAGAATGGGATCTCTGATGAAATTCTTGAGAAGTCCCCAATTCAGTGTATCTCTCCTGTTATCTCTGCTGATAACATCTCTGATAGCATTCATGAAGAAATTCCAGAAAATCAAGATGATGGCAACCTGGAAGAGTCTTCTGAGAAAAACACTAATCAGAATGTTGATTCTCACATCATCAATCTAGATGAAGAGTTTTCTGATAATGACCTCATAGCAAAAGTTAATCCCAGCATTGCTAGGAGGGTACTGAATAGGAAAGGGAAGCAAAATGTTATTCCAAGCCCTATTCAGAAAAAGGTTACTAAAGCTTCTCATAAGTCTCCTAAGGCTGTGAACAAGACTGTTGAAGAATCTGGTAAAGAGAAGGCTAAAACTTCCAAAGGGAAGAGTAAGATGAAGAGTACAGGTGGTACCTCTAAGACAAAGAGCATCTCAAGTGTGAGGAAAAGGAAAGCACCTGAGTCCTCAGATCAGGATGATTCTGATCTTGATGTTACAGAGAATGCCTCTGACATTCACTCAAAAAGGAGGCTGGTTCTTGGGAAAGTGCCCATTGTCCCTAAAGTGGCAATTGACAACATTTCCTTTCACCACCCTGAAAATGCTAATAGGTGGAAATATGTGAGTTTGAAGAGAATTGCACTTGAAAGGGAACTGCACAAAGATGCTCTTGAATGCAAAGAGGTGATTGACCTGATCAAGGAAGCTGGGTTGATGAGAACTGTGGTGAAGTTCTCAAATTGTTATGAAGGTCTGGTGAAGGAGTTTATTGTGAACCTGTCAAATGGTTGTGCTGATGGAAGATCAGCAGATTTTGAGACTGTGTTTGTCAGAGGAAGAAAAGTGAAGTTTTCCTCAAGTGTAATCAACAAGTACTTAGGGAGATCAGATGAGGCTCATCCTGAGCTTGAAGAAACTGACAATCAAGTGTGTCAGACAATCACTGCCAAGCAGGTAAAACATTGGCCTTTGAAGGGAAAGCTTTCTGCTAGCAAATTAAGTGTCAAATTTGCTATTCTACACAAGATTGGTGCAGCCAACTGGGTTCCCACAAATCACAAGTCAACCATCTCCATTGGTCTAGGGAGGTTCATTTTTGCTGTTGGAACAAAAGCAAAGTTTGACTATGGAAGTTATATTTTTGATCAGATCCTTAAACATGCTGACAGTTATGCTATAAAAGGACCAATAGCATTTCCATCCCTCTTGTGTGGAATTTTAACTGATCAATACCCTGACATTCTGGGAAATAGAGATACAGTCTGCAAGAGAGCTCCTGCCCTTGGCTTCCACTACAAACTTTTTCAAGGGAAGCATGTCCCTGACATTGTCATGACATCAGCTGAGACATCAAATGTCAAAGCCAATTCTCAGAAGGCAGATGTCATAGTTGTACTAAAGGAGACCTGTAGGGAACTTGAAGCAAGGAAGCAGACACTTGAAGCTCTGATCTCTACTCTTGAAAAGGAAACAGACACAGAGGTTGGAGAAGAAAGGCTTGACAGTGATACCTCTGCTGCTCATATGGAGGAAGATGATGTTGCTGACCAAAAAGTAGCTGACAAAGAAGGCTATGAAGATGTGTCCTTTCACAGTGCTTCTTCTGGAGAAGAAAGCACTTGAAGCTGCTGTCCCTGTTGCCTCTAATTTTATCCTGTCAATTGTTTTCTGCTCTGTTTTGATTCTTGTTTTTTCCCATTAAGTTTCATTTTGGATGATTGTAATCATTGTATTGACAGATGTGTACCCCTAAAAACAATGCTGGTACTTAAGTATATGCTGGTATATTTGTTTCTGGTACTGATTGATTAAAAGTTTGGGGCAATTGTATGGTTTTCTTTGGTCCTTTATGGCTAAAAAGGGGGAGAAGAACTACTGTGTGACAGTAGTATGGGACTTTGGGGAAATTGTATGCCTGTTTAAAATTTTGTATATGGGGCAATTGTGGGAATTGTGGGATTTTTGTATGGGTAGAATTTATCTTCCAAGTTCTAGTTACTTGAAGCTTAGGAAAGCTTAGAACTAGTTTATTGTCTTCACGATAGGTTCTCGATGTGTTAGGTAGTTTTAGCCAAATGTGTCAAAGGGGAGTTTGTTAGTGTTTTAAGTTGGCATTATGTTTGGTAAAACTAGGTTTTAGCAATGTCATGATGGATGTCATGACATTCGAGATTGAAGATAAATCCTACCGCTAAGGATGTTAAAAGACATCGTAATCGAAGCTAAAGTCAGGCCGAAATTCGATAAATAGATCGATGTCATAATGATGTTATGACATTCAGGTGACATTCTGCTCGCAGAATCTATTTGTTCCGAGATTTTTCGTGAAGTTTGTTGAGCTGCTAAATATTGTTTTTCCGTTATTAGAAAGCATGTCACGTGGTTGCTAGGTTAAACTTAATTAAACCTAAATTGGTTGTTGAAAAGACCATGTTTTTAGGAGTAAATTAAGTGAAACCTAGCTATCTTTATGGAAGCCCAAAACAAGTTTCGTGGATCGCTTCTATAAAAGGAAAAGAACCTTACTGCTGCACTTGGAATGTATTGAAGAGATAGCAGCTTGTTATTTGTGTACGTTAGGATTAGTAATGTTGGTGTTTGTAATTTAGTTTCTTCTTGTGAGCCAAGCAACTATCAATTGATAAGTGCATTGGACTAGGATTTGCTATAAGGGTAGTTTATCACTCAAAGCTTTAAAGCACGAGTGTTTGTCTCTTGATTGAAGCTTTGAAGCAAGATCAAGATATTTTATTGAAGTGTGTCTTCACAATTCAATTAGTCAATAGGTTGATATCACCGTGATTGAGGGGAGTGAGTAGAACTCATATCTAAGTAGGACTTAGGTAAAAGGATCATTGGGTAGTCATTAAGTGAGAAGGCTGTCAACAGGTGTGTTGGCTGTAGGGTCTTCGAATTGATACTACTAATAGTGAACTTTCTCCCTGGCTTGGTAGCCCCCAGATGTAGGTTTGTTGAACCGAACTGGGTGAACAACTTATTGTGTTCTTTATCGTCAGATGCATCGTGGTGAACTGTTAACATAGTGTCAGATACTGTGTCATAACATTCTCTGTGACATCACGTATCTGCTGCCAGGAATTTCAACAACCATTTTTGAAAACTACAGAAAAATAAGCGAACAAAGGAAAATGATTACCTGATTTAAGTGGTGGCAAGATAGGGTTGAAGCGATTTTCAAATGAGAAGTGACGGTAGAAAGGGCTTTGTAGGATGAGTTGAAAAAGGAAATAATTTTGAAATGGAAAGGAGATGTTATCAAAGGAAGGGTTAGCGTGTTTTTATTTAAAACCCATTAACTATCATCATTACACCTAAAAATTCGTAGGTGACTGTTGAGAGTCTAGAGCGTGAAGTACACGCGTTAACAACCTACTCATGACCGACGCATACCTCGGTCAGGATTCACGCTTTCCTTATCGACCATACGTCTTTTTGAGCAAAAAAAGTCATATGTTCGGGGGGGGCTTATGTTCATGCATAAAATCCATTATCTAGGTATGGTGATTAATTATGGATTTTCAATAAAGGGTATACACCGGTTCTTTAGGGAAGCCTTATCCGGGTTGTGGAGCCGGATGAACTGACAAGTATATCACCGAAAAATGAAGAAGCTCTCACCCGACATACACCCCGGGTCCAGGAAGTTATGAACATCTTGACAATTATGAGGGCGTTATGCACAAGTCAGACCATTAAAGATGTAACATCTGCTTTAAGCCTGACGACGCACATCACTTTATGCTTCATCATTGAATGACGACAGAGGTTACAAATAATTAAGGTAGCTCAGTTACACTTGATGAAGGGGCTCAATAGTTATGGGCAACGTTTAAAGAGGTCTTGACACTTCTATATAAAGGGCTCCCGAATGAGGAATAAACAAGACATATAGCTTGGAGCATAAGCCACCTAACTTGTAGCTCTGAATCTCTAAACTTACTTAAATAGTTTTTCTAGCAAGAACGTGTGTGTGTCTATATATATATATATATATATATATATATATATATATGCAATTTTAGCACAAGGCTGCATTGGGAAACTGGCTAGGCTCTTTAGTCTAGCTCAATTTTTTTAGGATTAAAAAACAAAAGAAAAGGTAAAAACTTGGGGAAAAAAAGGACAAAAACAAAAGAATTTTTTTTGGTTAAATTACAATTTTGATCTTCTATTTTATCTTATTCATGAAATTATTCTTTCTATAAAATTTAGTCTTTTATTTTAAATTCAAACAATTCTAGTCTTACTATTTTGATTTTTCATAGAAAATCAATAAGATTTTTTTTTTTTTTTTAACTTATATTTTTATCTTCAAAATTTAATAATAAGTTTATATACAACGATTTATCAAGTTTTATCAGTAATTTGTTATTTAAAAAATAAAAACATTGTTAATTTTAAGTAAAAAAGTATCAGAGCGAGACCAAAATGGTTTAAATCTAAAATAGTAGAGTAAAACTGTTTAAATTTAAAATAGATGGATTAATTTCGTGAATGAGATAAAATAGGAGGACTTAAACTGAAATTAAGCAAAAAAATGATTATATATAATGTGAATTTGCAGTCATTAAATGTTTTGTCCGAACTTCATAATTTTTCTGGCTTCGCCACTATATATAATGGTGGAGCCAGAAAAATTATATATATATGTGTATAGTAGAAATCAGGTATCTTCCATATATCATAGTGAGACCAAAATGGTTTAAATCTAAAATAGTAGAGTAAAACTGTTTAAATTTAAAATAGACGGATTAATTTCGTGAATTAGATAAAATAGGAGGACTTAAACTGAAATTAAGCAACAAAAAAAAATGATTATATATAATGTGAATTTGCAGTCTTTAAATTTTTTGTCGGGTGATATATACCGGTTAGGTTATATCGTATCGTGTCCACAGAGATTGGTTATTGATTCGTCGTTCAACAATTCTACCGTTAATGAGTTTGAGATTAAAAGAAATGAAAATAAAAGACAAAAAGTAAATGAACAAAAGTATAAAACATAGAATTTGTCCGAACGAATGTAAACTACCCGTCACGCACTTAAATCTACCACCCATGTCATACTCGCCCACGCTATCGTCCGTGTCATCACATACCTCTCACAACCTTGGTTATTTCTAACCCAAATTGAGAATCCTCCTAAATCATCTCAATAGCCATTTTTGGCATACCGACAACTAGAAGTCAACTCACACCTCCATACCCATCTTTGGCATACTTCACCAACGCAGAGGCATTAAGATCAGATACTCTATAGTGAATGTTAGATCTAAACCCATTTCTAGTATTCAGAATAAATAGATAATCATCCTAGGTAAGAATCTAAGCAATCTATCTCTAGTAAAGCTCAAATCCCTAACATAGAGTAAAAACCTAAGACAATCGCCAACATAGATTCATAAAGCAAGCTTTATACAATGTCAAAGGCGACAAATATACATGAGTTATGAGTAGATATACATACAAAATCCAAAAAAGAGATTACAAAGAGAAGAGAAGAAGAGGAACCAAATATTTCTTGGTTTGTCAACACCAATCGACGAGGGATTCGACCCCGGATCATCCAAATGCAAGCTCCAATGTTGTTTTCCAAGCAAATCTATCAAAAATGATGTTGATGGTGTGGGACTCAAAATACCCAACCCATAACCTAAAATGTGTTTTTATCCCCTTTTAAAGAATTCTGATATCGCAGGGCGCGCTAAGCGCGGTATTTGCGCTAAGCGCGGTCTGTGATGTTCCGGAAAAAAATCAGCATCTTGTTTTTGCCATATCCTGAGAACCGTAATTCGGAATTGCGCCCGGTTTGAAGCGTTGGAAAGCTTATTAAATTTTCTATCTAACCATGACAAAATATCAATCAAATTGATGATTTTTATTCTTTGATTTTGAGCTTTATTCGTTGATGAGTTGCTCAAATCGCTTAGTCGTGTCTCGACTCTTTATTACTCAATGCTCCAATTATGAATGATTACCTATAAAAGAGATGGAAAACTATCAAATGATACAATATTTACACAAAAAATCAATTATTCTATTATGTATACATTTATACAAAAAGCGGGGGATTTATTCGAAGAATATCAACAAAAGAAGCGATAAGTGCCACTAAACATATATACAAAATAACTTAATTTTGGCACTTATCAACTCTCCCCAACTTGACACATTGTTTGTCCTCAAACAAAGTCAAGTAAACCTAAAGAAACAAAAGATGATAATCAAAGAATCACAAATCAACAAGTTTTTGAAAACGGAAAACAAATGTATGGTTCAAACGAAAAATGTACACGACAAATACAAACTTACCACTATACTCTAACAATAACATATAAACGAAACAAATCCTAAGTACAAAAATCATGCAAAACATTCTAAACCAAAACAAGCTCAATCATGAATCACACCGAGCAAAAATTCATCGGTAGATGAAGAACACACAAAGGTGAGGGATAAAAAACACTCCTCCACAATCTTGCAAATAATAGACTAAATTATGCATTCATCCAAAAATGTATTGAAAATACAAATGCAAGAATCACAAGGGCTTTTCAAGGTTGTAATGTGGCTTGGTTAACAAACAAGTGATAAGTCTTAAAGCTAATCGAAATAAAAATTTGCCTAAACCTAAGGGAGTGATCAACTCACAAAGTTCCAAACAGTATAATTTCAATCAAACTTATTCTTCATCACAAATTTCACACCAAACACACATCACTTATTAAAATAACATTATTCCTACTCTTTTTGTTTTTCTTTTTCAAAACTTTTCTCTTTTTTTCTTTCTTTTTCTAATCTTTCTTTTTCACATTTTTTTCTTTCTTTCTTTTCTCTTAACCTCATACCAACCACAATATAAGTACATAAACATTTCTCTCCCCAACTTGAATTCAACCAACATTAATGTGTGAATACTCCCTAATTTCTAAGGCAAGGTAAAAATTCATACAACAATATATAGTTGAGGGTTCAAGAAACAAAGAAATCAACATCCATACAAAAAAGGTGAATTGACACTCATAGACAAGCATCAAGTTCAAATAAACATGGATATTGATAAAAGCTCAAAAGGGCAAACAAAGGTTCACACACTCACAAGGTGAATTGAATATTTGGCCAAGTTAGTTATGCTCAAAATCAACAAAATGCCTTGATCATTTTCTTGCAATCATACAATCAATACAAAACTAAAGATTAAGCATAATAAAATCTAGTTAAAACAAGAATGTGGACTCTCATATGTAAACAATGGAAAGCTTCCTCACATTTATGGGTAAAAAGGGGACTAAAGTGATTCAATTCATGAGCAAGTAATGCAAAAAGAATGAATGGCATGGTAATTGTATAAATGATAAATTTCCTAAACATGTTATGCTATAGAAAGCGATAAACGAGTACCTGACGTGTACCAACTTTGAAAACTATCATTACCATACATCCGCGAGTTAAAATGATCAAACTCGAAAAATCACCTCAAAAGTCTTCAAGTTACCGAACCAAAATTTGAGTCCAAACAACAACAAAAGAATTAGAAAAACAATACTAATTTTATTCAATACAAAAGCCTTGATGAAAGTGAGAAAAAGGAAAACCAAGTGAAATTTTAAAAGAATTCACTGGCCCTACATAGCAGAGCGCGCTAAGCGCCAGCAGAGCGCGCTAAGCGTGTGACACCCCAAATAATTCAATTATTAAATAATTGGAATTTTTAATTATTAATTTAATTGGAAATTTAATTATTGGTATTTTTGGATTATTGGAATTAATTAAAGGAAAGAAGTGTTGGTGGTGTGAAGAGTGATTAGAGTGTGAGGAGTAAAATACTCTACCTTACTAATTACTAATTTAATTATTTTATTGGAATAATAAAAGGAGTATTAAAAGGAAAATAAGAGAAAGAGAGTTATTTTGGAATATTCATCATACGTGCATTTGAGAAGAGGAAAAAGGAAGGAGGAAAACCTAAGGTGTCAGAATTCGAAGAACCCACAAGGTAAGGGGTGATTTCGATTAATTAATTCATATTATCGGTTTAGATATTCAATTGTATGGATCATAGCATGTTAGGGAATCCTGTTTAGAATTCTAGGTTCCGTAGAATTATCCCTATTGTGTCGGATTGTAGGTTGAAAACAATTAGAGTGTCGATAATAAAAAGGAATGATGAAATAATGTTGTTTGATGTTATAATGGTGCAACACGGATGTATTTTGGTGTTTCCCATGTTGCAATTCGTATGGGAATGTTTGGGTTTGGTTTAGAATGAATAAATGCTGTCAAAAGTGCAATTTGACTCTCAGTCGTGGGAACCGTTCCCAGTGGGAGGAACCCGTTCCACTGTGAAATTATAAAACCGGCAAAATGCACTCGTGAACCGGTTCTCGATAGGTAGGAACCGGTTCCCATACATTTTCCGTAAGCATGTTTTTGAATCGCAGAACCGTTCTGACAGGTAAGAACCGGTTCATTGTGACTTTTGAAAAATATTAAATTTTGAAAATTCGTAACTTTCAAACCGTAAGTCCGTTTTGAGCGCCGTTTTGGACGTTATTTCTTAAATTTAATGCTCTATTTTATAAAATGAAAAGATTTCCTAAAACTTGAAATTATTTTGAAAACAAGTCGAATTTCGAAATAGGTGATTATTGACTGACGCACATTGATGTGTATGTAGCAGTGAACCTGTGGTGATGGATGTATTAGTATTGGGTGAATGTAAGGCATGTTTATGCTGCTGTTATTTGTATGCATGATGGTTGAAATATCATGTTTTTGGTTTTGATTCAGTTATGATAATTTGGTGTATTTCATAGACTGATTTGATGTTGCATGCTGATGATGTGCATGCATATGCATTGTTTTGGTGAAGTTAATTCCCATTGTGTGGAATTTGACTTGTATTGCCGTTAACCGATACCCGGGTGATGATGGGTGGTTAGGCTGGATTCGTGTCCGGGTGTTTATGGACGAATCGATGGTTCCTGTATCCAGTTGATGATGGATCAGTGTTGGGTGACTTGGTCACGTGTTGGTACCACATGCATTGTGTCTGCATTTGTGTTTGCATGGGATTGTAACATGTTAGGATGTCTTCCAGTGTTACAATTCTTTTGTTGATTATTAGTTATGCATATTGACTTGTATGATTGTGACTGCGTGTTGAATCTGAATTTATGCTAAAATGGGTGAAATAATATGCTTGTGATATATTGTTGATTGAGAAGCTTATAATGTGTTTTAATTATGAGAAGTCTCACCCTTACTTTAACAATTTCAGATTAAAGTTAGCAGCTCAGGAATTGGTGAGGATGGCTCTAGAGCTTGTCATTTAAGTCTGCGTGTCAGTGTCATGCTCTGATTAGGTTGTAACACTGGGGAACATTTAGTTGAGGAATTAGTTATTGTTCAATTGTTCTTTGAATTTCATTGGGAATAATTATGTTTTGGTTTATTCCGTTTTGATTATGGTATTTTTCCGCTGTGTAAGACATGGTCTTAATTTGATTAAATTATTTGAATAATGACCCTCAGTGTGGCATGACTACTGTTTTATTGGAAGTTTTATTTTATTTCATAGTTGTGACATCCCTTGTTCCGTGTTAACTCTGATGGAATATGTCTTTAATCATTGATATAATTAGTATTATTCGGGGTATTTTAGAAGGGGTGTTACAATAGTGGTATCAGAACATAGTCGGTCTTGTCTTAGTGTCGTTATCCCTTTAGTATGCGACTAGTGTAAGATAACACTGTCGATACTTGTGTGCTGATGTAGATTGTTTTGTAATGTTATAGAACAATGGCCGGAAGAGGTAACGGAAGAAACGACAATGCTATTGTTGAAGCATTGGGAATGTTGGCTGGAGTGCTCGGAGGGAACCAGCAGGGAGTTGTGATTGGTGCTGACAGACAATTGGGGAATTTTCAAGAGGAATAATCCTCCATTGTTCAAGGGTGCACATGATCCCGAAGGTGCTCAGAAGTGGTTGAAGGAGATCGAGAGGATCTTCAGAGTGATTGACTGTGCTGAAGGGCTGAAGGTGAGATACGGAACTCACATGTTAGCAGAGGATGCTGATGACTGGTGGGTTGCTACCAGAACTAAAATGGAAGAAGATGGTATTGCGTTGACCTGGGCTGTGTTCAGGAGGGCTTTTCTGAGGAGGTACTTTTGCTGAAGACATTCGAGGTAAGAAGGAGATTGAGTTTCTGGAACTCAAACAGGGTAACAAGACTGTCAGTGAGTATGCTTCGAAGTTTACTGAGTTGGCGAAGTATTATGCTCATTATACTAACGATGCAGATGGAGAATTTTCCAAATGTATCAAGTTTGAGAGTGGTCTTCGTGATGAGATCAAGCAGGGTATTCGGTATCAGCGTATCCGAAGATTTTCTGATCTGGTTGACTGCAGTAGGATTTTAGAGGAGGATCTTGCTAGCACTAAGTCGAATGCTCGAGGCTATGTTGATAGGAAAGGTAAGCAATAGATGGATCTTGGTAAGCCTTATGATAGGAGTAATCAGAGATCCGGTGGTTGGAAGAAGCCTGGTGGAGGAGATTCTGGTTCTTCCATTAAGTGCTACAAGTGTGGTGAGACAGGACATCGTATGGTGGACTGCAAGGGTAATGATAAGAAGTGTTTCAAGTGTGGGAAACTCGGCCATGTGGCCAATGATTGCAGAGTGAGAGTAGTGACTTGTTACAACTGTGGTGAAGAGGGTCATACTCGTCCTCAGTGCACAAAACCCAAGAAGGAGCAAGCTGGTGGTAAAGTGTTCGCATTGTCTGGATCAAATACTAAGCCAGATGATTGGCTGATTAAAGGTACATGTTTTATTAATGACATACCTTTGATTGCGATTATTGATACTGGAGCTACGCATTCTTTTATTGCTTTGGATTGTGCTAAAAGATTGAATTTGGAAATTTCTAATATGGATGGAAGTATGGTTATTGACACTCCTGCGTCGGGTTCAGTGACTACTTCATATGTTTGTAGGAATTGTCCTATTGTGATTTTTGGTAGGGGTTTCGGTATGGATCTAGTGTGCCTACCGTTAGAACAACTTGATATCATCCTTGGAATGAACTGGGTTGGAATTCAACCAGGTTCATATCAACTATTTTGCGAAGACGGTTATTTTTCCTGAAGAGGTTGGTGTCGAAGATATGACTATGTCGGTTAAACAGATGAACCTAACTGTGAAAGACGGTGTTGTGGTGTTTATGTTGTATTCTGCAATAGAAGCGGAGGGAAAAGCAAAGAGTGACGGATTGCCGGTGGTGAATGAATTTCCAGAGGTGTTTCTGGAAGACGTTAGTGAATTGCCACCTGAGAGAGAGGTAGAATTTACTATAGATTTGATTCCAGGAACTAGTCCGGTGTCGATGGCGCCTTACCGTATGTCGGCATCTGAATTAGCGGATTTAAAGAAGCAGTTGAAGGAGTTACTTGAGAAGAAGTTCATTCGTCCCAGTGTTTCGCCGTGGGGTGCTCCGGTGTTGTTGGTTAAGAAGAAAGAAGGCTCAATGAGATTATGTGTTGATTACAGACAGCTGAATAAAGTTACAATCAAGAATCGGTATCCTTTGCCGAGAATTGACGATTTGATGGATCAACTAGTTGGAGCTTGTGTATTTAGTAAGATTGATCTGAGATCTGGATATCATCAGATTCGTGTGAAGTTGGAAGATATTCAGAAAACTGCATTTAGAACGAGGTATGGACATTACGAGTATTCTGTTATGCCGTTTGGAGTTACTAATGCACCTGGTGTTTTCATGGAGTATATGAACAGGATATTTCATCTATATCTTGATAAGTTTGTGGTGGTGTTCATTGATGATATTCTAATTTATTCGAAGAGCGATGAAGAGCATGCAGAACATCTCAGAGTTGTGTTGGAATTGTTGAAAGAGAAGAAGCTTTATGCGAAGTTGTCCAAGTGTGAATTCTGGTTAGATGAAGTAAGTTTTCTTGGCCATGTAATTTCCAAGAATGGAATTGTTGTGGATCCTACGAAGTTAGAAGCAGTACCTCAGTGGGAAGCACCGAAGAATGCTTCTGAGATCCGTAGTTTTCTGGGTCTTGCAGGATATTACCGGAAGTTTATTGAAGGATTTTCCAAACTAGAGTTGCCATTGACTAAGTTGACTAGAAAAGGGCAGGTGTTTGTTTGGGATGTTGAATGTGAGGAAGGATTTCAAGAGCTGAAGAGGAGGTTGACTAGTGCTCCGATCTTGATTTTGCCAAATCCGGCTAAGTCTTTTTGTTGTGTATTGTGACGCATCATTAATGGGATTAGGTGGTGTGTTGATGCAAGATAAGCAGGTTGTGGCTTATGCTTCACGATAATTGAAAGTACATGAAAGGAGTTATCCGACTCATGATTTAGAGTTGGCAGCGGTTGTATTTGTTTTGAAGTTGTGGAGGCATTACTTGTATGGTTCTCGGTTTGAGGTGTTTAGTGATCACAAGAGTCTGAAGTATCTCTTTGATCAGAAAGAATTGAACATGAGGCAGAGGAGATGGTTAAAATTCCTAAAGGATTATGATTTCGGTTTGAATTACCATCCTGGTAAGGCAAACGTTGTTGCGGATGCCTTGAGTAGAAAGTCCTTGCACATGTCGATTTTAATGGTCCGTGAATTAGATTTGGTTGAGCAGTTCAGAGACTTAAGTTTGGTATGTGAAACCACTCCGAATAGTGTGAAATTGGGTATGTTGAAGCTGACTAGTGGTATTCTGGAAGAGATTAGAAATGGACAGAAGTCCGATGTTGGTTTAGTTGATAAATTGACATCGATCAACCAAGGTCAAGGAGGCGAGTTCCGAATTGATGAGAATGGTGTTATGAAATTTGGTAATAGGGTGTGTGTTCCGTATGTTGCAGAGATTAGGAAGAGTATTTTGGAAGAAGGACATCGTAGTGGATTGAGTATTCATCCCGGTGCTACTAAAATGTATCACGATTTGAAGACGTTATTTTGGTGGTCGGGAATGAAAAAGGAAATTGCTGAGTTTGTGTATGCTTGTTTGGTTTGTCATAAGTCGAAGATTGAGCATCAGAAACCGTCAGGATTGATGGAACCGTTGTTTGTTCCGGAATGGAAATGGGATGGAATCTCTATGGATTTTGTGTCTAGTTTGCCAAGGACAGCGAAGAATTGTGATTCTATTTGGGTTATTGTTGATCGGTTGACGAAATCTGCTCACTTTATTCCGATAAGAATGGATTATCCGATGAAAAGGTTGGCAGAATTATATGTCGAGAAGATTGTGAGTTTGCACGGTATTCCTTCTAGTATTGTGTTGGATCGAGATCTGAGGTTTACACCTAAGTTCTGGACAGGATTGCAAGAAGCTTTGGGTACTAAGTTGCGTTTGAGTTCCGCTTATCATCCCCGCATGATGGTCGATGCAGAGAACGATTCTACTGGAAGATTTGTTAAGAGCTTGTGTGTTGGAGAAAGGTGGAGCTTGGGATAGTTATATACCATTGATTGAGTTTACCTACAGCAATAGTTTTCATTCGAGCATTGGTATTGAGGCATTGTATGGTAGGAGGTGTCGGACGCCATTGTGTTGGTATGAATCGAGAGATGATTGGACCGTAAATTGTTCAACAAACTTCTAAAAGATTAAGATGATTCAGAGAAGATGAGGACTTCGTAGTCGCCAAGAGTTACCACGATAAGAGAAGGAAGGATATTGAGTTTAGCGAAGGAGAACATGTTTTTATGCATTCCGATGATCGGTATTGTCGAGCTGAAGTCAAAGAAGTTGACTCCATGTTTTATTGGTCCATTTCATTACCAAGAGAATTAGGAAGGTTGCATATCAGATTGCTTTGCCGCCGTCACTTGCGAATTTGCATGATGTTCTCCATGTGTCTCAGCTAAGGAAGTACATTGCTGATCCGTCTCATGAGATTCGGGTAGATGATATACAGGTACGAGAGAAATTGATTGTGGAAGTGACTGCAAGGATAGAGGATCGAAGTTGAAACAATTGCGAGGCAAAGAGATCGTGTTGGTAAGAGTGGCTTGGGGAGGACCAGCAGATGGGAATGTCACTTGGGAGCTGGAGAGTCAGATGAAGGACTCGTATCCCGAATTATTTGTCTAAGGTATGTTTTCGAGGACGAAAACTCTTTTAGTTGGGGAGAGTTGTGACACCCCAAATAATTCAATTATTAAATAATTGGAATTTTTAATTATTAATTTAATTGGAAATTTAATTATTGGTATTTTTGGATTATTGGAATTAATTAAAGGAAAGAAGTGTTGGTGGTGTGAAGAGTGATTAGAGGGTGTGAGGAGTAAAATACTCTACTCTTACTAATTACTAATTTAATTATTTTATTGGAATAATAAAAGGATTATTAAAAGGAAAAGAAGAGAAAGAGAGTTATTTTGGAATATTCATCATACGTGCATTTGAGAAGAGGAAAAGGAAGGAGGAAAACCTAAGGTGTTAGAATTCGAAGAACCCACAAGGTAAGGGGTGATTTTGATTAATTAATTCATATTATCGGTTTAGATATTCAATTGTATGGATCATAGTATGTTAGGGAATCCCGGTTTAGAATTTTAGGGTTCCGTAGAATTATCCCTATTGTGTCGGATTGTAGGTTGAAAACAATTAGAGTGTCAGATAATAAAAAGGAATTGAAATTCCTGGCAGCAGATACGTGATGTCACAGAGAATGTTATGACACAGTATCTGACACTATGTTAACAGTTCACACAAGAATACGTAAAGCAAGAAGAACACAATAAGTTGTTCACCCAGCCGTTCAACAAACCCAACCAACACACCTGATGCCTTCTCACTTAATCACTACCCAATGATCCTTTTACCTAAGTCCTACTTAGATATGAGTTCCTACTACTCCCTCAATCACAAAGTGATATCAACCTATTGTCTAATTGAATTGTGAAGACACACTTCAATAAAATATCTTGATCTCGCTCAAAGCTTTCAATCAAGAGACAAACACTGTGTTTTAAAGCTTTGAGTGATAAACTACCCTTACAAAGAAATCCTAGTCCAATGCACTTATCAATTGGTAGTTGCTTGGCTCACAAGAGAAACTAGAATTACACAATACCAATCATATAAATCCTAACAAGACACAAACACAAGTCGCTATCTCTTCAATACATTCAAAGGGTGTCGCAGAGTAAGGGTTCTTTCCTTTATAGAAGCGCCTGAAACTTCATTTTGGGCTTCCATAAAGATAGCTAGGTTCACTTAATTTAATCCTAAAACATGGTCTTTTCAACAACCAATTTAGGTTTAATTAAGATTAACCTAGCAGCCACTTGAGCATGCTTTCTAATAATGTAAACACAATATTTAGCAACTCAACAAACTTCTGAAAATCAGAATGTCAAAATGATTTCAGAATGTATGTTTCCATCGAATGTTTTAACATCCTTAGCAATTTACATCTCGAATGTCATGACATCCATCATGACATTTTTTACCAAACAAACACTAACAAACTCCCCTTGGCACATTTTTGGCTAAAACTACCTAACAATACCTATGCAGAAGACAATAAACTAGTTCTAAGCTTTAAAGCTTAAGTTAGAAAGATTTAAATTAACCTATACAAAAATCATATAAATTAACAAAATTAAAGAGCCAATTGAAACAATACAAGTTCCCTTTTAATCAAACAATAATCCAAATATACAAATATACTTAAGTACTTAAGATTGTTTTTAGGGTACATTACAAATCATAATAAGATTACAAACATTCAAACAAAATTTACAAGAATCAAATGAATAAAACAATTGATGTAATAAAATTAGAGGCAACAGGGCAGAAGAATATCTCAAGTGCTTTTCTCCAAGAAGCACCGTGAAAGGACACATCTTCACCCTTCTTGTCGCAACTTCTTGGTCAGAACATCATCTTCCTTCATATGAGCAGAGGTATCACCATCAAGCTTTTCTTCCTCAACCTGTGTTTTTTTTTTTTCAAGAGTAGAGATCGAGCTCAAGGGTCTGCTTCCTTGCTTCAAGTTCCCTACAGTCTCCTTTAGCACGCTATGACATCTGCTTCCGAGAATTGGCTTTGACATTTGATGTCTCACCGATGTCATGACAATGTCGTGACATGCTTCCTTGAAAAGTTTGTAGTGGAAGCTGGCGTGAGCCTCTTGCATCGTATCTCTATTTCCCGCATTTCGTGGTATTGATCGCTATTATTCCACACAGAAGGAGGGAAAGGCTATTGGTCCTTTGATAGCATAGTCACAAGATGCTTGAGTGTCCGATCAAAGATGTAGGATCCATAGTCAAATGCAGCCGAGTACCATGATATATAACCGCCATCCAATGGAGATAGTTGACTTGTGATTGGTCGGGACCCGTAGCAGCTCCTATCTTATGTAGGATGGCAAATTTAACACTCACCTTGCTGAAAGTTTTCCTCTGTGAGGCCGACTTTCACTTGTTTGGCGTGATGGTTTGACAAATTTGATTGTCGGCTTTCAAGTTCGGCCGAGCATCTTCGATCTCCCGTAAATTTGTTGACCACACTGAGAGAACTTTATTTTTCTCCTCTCACATAGACTGCCTTGTAGTCCGCACCTCCTATCACCACAACCATTGGGCAAATTTACTATGAATTCCTTTACCAATACATCATAACAGCTTTGAGAACCTCACAACTGCCTTCATTAATCCAAAGATCCTTAATCGATTGACAATCTCTTTACACTCCGTAGCACTCTTATTCAGCTCCCTCTCCAAAGCAATCCTCTTCAGTAAACATACTTCCATCTCCCAGATTCTCGTGGATGATGGAATGAGATGTTGTCAATGGCCACTTCAGCACCATGGGCGCTTCCCAAGAGTTGCCTTCTTCCTTGGATGAATGTCAGTGACATTCATTTCAACATCAAACTCAGACTCTTGATCTGACTTTGAAGGTTCAGGCATTTTCCTTTTCTTCACAATTGGTGTCCTCTTGGATCTGGAACCACCACCAACAGTTTTTACTCTACATTTCTTTGTAGAGGGCTCTGCCTTGGTCTGTTTCTCAGTCTTAGAAACATTTTCATCAACCTTTTCTTTAACAGGACTTTGTGAGGCAGCCTATTTTCCCTTCCTTCTCATCATCCTCTTTGCAATGCTAGGATTAACATTGGCTATGAGGTCATTGTCTGAGAATTCTTCATCTAAATCAATGACAGGGGGATCAACTAAATTTTCAGAGTCTTGAACTGGAGACTTTTCAAGATTATCTTCACTTGGTTTTTCTGGAGTCTCTTCTAAGATACTATCAGAAATGGAATCTGCAGGAGTTTTATCTCAAGCACTTTTGTGGGATTCTCAAGTACACCATCGTAAATCACATCTTCATTAATGGGTTTCATTATAAACATCATCAACACTCACTTCGTAATCTTTAATCAAGGATCAACAAGATTCTTGACATGAGAATCAATATGATCACCAGATGTCTTGACATCCTCTGTGACATCTGGATCAACTGCTAAGCTAGGACTAGCAGACTTTTCATTTAGAGGGACTGAAACCCCAGGTACAGATCGATTCTCATTTAGGATACTCATCACTATCCTAGCAATTGCTACATGCACAGACCTAGACCCCTCTCTGTTTGCTATTTCCGATGTAAGATGATGGTATGTAAGTCTTACCGAAGGTGATGTTTGCGTCCTTCTTGCATTCCTTGTACGCAATTTCTTGACCTTTTCTGGGTCTGTGGCCATTGCGCGCAGAGGAGTGATTCTCAGAGCTTCAACATGCATGTCATCAGTATTTGCCCTAACTTCATCCATGGCAGGAGATGATGAACCAGATTTTTGAGAAGATGAAGATGATGAAGACATATTTTGCTGGAAGATTTTGAGGAAATGTGAGCTAGAATGGCGTAGGTTTTGAAAGTTTTTTAGATGAAGGAAATATGATACTTTCAAAAGAAGAAACTATTATATGAAGGAGTCTCTTCCTATTCTTGGACCTTTAAAAATAAGAGGAAAATACTTAAATAACCTACTTATAAATACTTGAAGAAAAGATCCTTTCCATTCCTTGTTGTATGCAAGGTTAATTGCTACAATTCCTCATTTGACATTACCCAACTTGCCCCTTAACATTTCAAACGGGTAAGTCTCAAGCACTTTAGTACACAATGTCATGTGACATTTCAAGATTCGCTTCATCCGATCATCCGAGAACAATTGCTACCAATGCATGTGATCGCCTCAACATTGTACAGAATACAGCTTTTGCGACTGAAGAAACAGGATGGTTTCTCAAGATGAACCATCCTTCAAAAGAGCCACACAAGCATTTATCAACACTTTTCCACTTATTTTCTTGGACAACTTCAAGTGTGGGGTGAGTCCTAGTGTAGCTGCCATGATTTCAAGCTTTGCATATTTGCTTTGTGAAGGAATTGTTAAGTCTTTCATCAATGTCCGATATTCCTCCATACTATGTTATTAACATAAATGGATGCCACCATGATCTTTTTCCCTCTGACTGAAAGGGTTTCATTCAGGACTCCTCTCATGTATCTTTTGACAATAAGACACTTGGTTATCCTTTCATGCCAGATCCTAGTACTTTGCTTCAATACCTTACAAGTGGTCAGATGTCTAGACATTGAGAGTGACATTCGACTTGCTCAATTTTATACTTACCATGATTTCCTTTTGTCTATGAACAATCTTGGTATCCTTCGACTCCCTATGAAACCGATCCTTTTCATGCTTCTGAGGTGTGGATGACCAGATATTTGCTGCCACAACTTTACTTCCTCTTCATCTTTGTCTATGGGACTCATAGAGGACAGAGTGGTGCTTTCAGATTCCCACTTGTAGCAGATGTCCTTTGATCTGACTCCTTTCATAATCACTACTTGATCACCGTTGATTACAAGACATTCAGACTTAGTGAAGTTGATCGTGAATCCCATATCACATAGTCGACTTATGCTAATGAGATTTGCAACAAACCTTTACCAAGAATACTCCATTTAGGCTTGGAACCCGCATTGTGTTTCCAATGCCTTTGATTTCTCCTTTAGCTCCATCTCCAAAAGTAACAAAGCCGACAGAATGGGGTTTAACATCTTTAAGAAGATTTCTCCAAATATGTGCTTGGAACACCCAATCAAAGTACCAATCTTTCTTGGTAGACACACTAAGAGAAGTGTTAGCTACTGTGGCAACAGCTTCTTCCACCGTTGAGAGTATGATACCGTTGGTTTTAGGCTTCACATAAGACCCTTGATTAGGATATCCATGAAGTCTATAGTAAAGATTTTATGTGACCAAACCTTCCACAATAATGACATCTCCATCTTTGAAACTGCTTTGTTCATGTTTCTATGATTTTGATGTTGCACCCAATGTTGTGACATCGCTTTGACATTGGTCTATTAGGTCTGTTCTTCCTTTGTTATAGACAAACTTCTTAGTCTTCATATACCCCGAGGCGCACTGCTCACCGGCTTGTGGTATGACATCTTCTTTGTCATGACTTCCCGTGTTTGTTCCATTCCCGTTGTTTGCAAATCTCTTTGCGCCACATAGCCCGAGCCACATATTTCTGCTTTGGGTCAGGACACCGCTTGACATTGTTTTCCTATGTCTCTTCTTCTTAATGTCACCAACAGTTGCTTTTCACCACATATCCTAGACCATGCTTATTTCGCATTTTGTCCAAGTCAAGAATTTCTTCCAACTTATCAGATCAGATGTCAACATTTTGACATTTAGACATCCGATCAAGTTTGAATTCAAGATAACAATATCACTATTGAGGTGATTTATAGTGGTGTGTTTTCTCTTTCTCACCTTCAACTTCACATTCTCAGCTTCCAATTCTCAATCAGCTTTTTCTGCTCCTCATTCTGCTAACATGCTTCACCATTTTTTATACACGCTCCTATAGTTTTCAAGAAGCTCTTCAAATGTCACTTCCTCATCACTAGAATCCATATCGAGTTGTACACTCCAGAGAAAAGGACAAATTTGGCACCTTCTTCCTCGATTCACTTCCGAATCACCATCGACCAAGTGACACTGTGATACTTGAACTGACTTTGTAGGATTTTTGTATCCAAATGCGGATAGCAAGAGTCGCCACCGACTTTTATTTTATCCAATTAAGGGAAGGTAAAGTAAGAAAAAGACCTTCGTTAGATTCTCGAGTTCGGAGAATGGTTATGAAAAGGAAGGTATTAGCACCCTTTCCATCCACAGCTATTCACGGCTCTTAGTTGCTCTAGATCACTTTTTAAATTGCTTTCGTGTGTTTGACAAAAATGTTTTGAAAATGGCATTTCGCTCGACTTTGTAATGACTCATGTGAGTGTATACAAAGTGTTCGGAAATGTTTTTGTTTTGAAAAGAATTTTGAACTTTGAAAAGAGTGGTGTGAAAAGCATTTGATAGAGCAAGCAACTAAGAGACTTATTTACCCACTCGTAATTGGTCGCTTTGTTGTACTTCTACATTCCTTTAGAATAGCGCTAGCCATACCATTAGTTAGTAGGTAGCTCCATTCGTTGGATGTAAGCGGACATTCAAGGGACATCTGATGGTCATGAAGGCAACTTGTAGGAAGTATCCCAAGACATTCAAGGGACTATCATCATTTTTCGTAGGCGACAATCGAGGGTCAAGATCATGTATTCGGAGGCTACATCGTGGGTCTTATGATCTTTGTATCGAAGGGACTATGATGATTTGTTTGAAGGCACCTGCTAGAATACCTCTACGCTCGAGGGACATGACCATTTTGAATTGAAAGGCATCGAGAGAATTACCCTAGGGGTGCGTGTGAAAGAAGTGTTGAATTCAGATATTTTATCTTGAAATTAGTGTGAGCTATGTCCAATTATTATCTTGCCATACACGCCTAATTACTAGCAATTGATAAGGGTGCGGAAAGTAAAATGCGGAATGTAAAGGCGGAAAATAAACCTACGCTATTACATGGCTTTGGGGCGATACATAATTAGGAGTGGAAAGTAAAAGTCCTAAATTTAACTATTACAACCCATGAGCAATTACATTATTGAAAAATAAAATAAAACTAAGAATCGTCTAATCGGATCAACCCGTGAAAGGATAAGAAAATCTAAAATGCAATATGAATCGAACAAGAGAAAAGTGTTAGAAAATGCAAATTTTAATATGAGAAAATTAATATATGCGGAAATATGATAAATATATTAAAATAATTTTTGGGATTTTTAGAAAAGATTTAATAATTAAAATGCAATTAAAAGTGATTTAAATGCAAAAATATAAATAAAATAAATATGCATGCAAAATTATATTTTTTTATTTATTAAATTAAATAAAGATTTTTATGAAAATAATGTAAAAGAAAAATGTTTTGGTAATTTTTAAATGCGAATAAAAATGTGAAACAATTAAAATAATATGGAAAATATTAAAATAATGAAAAGTATGAAAATATGCAAGTTTTGAAGAGAAATGCAAACCGCCCCGAGTGGATCGAACTCGTGACAGAGGTGAAACCTTGAGGACTAACGCACCGACGCCACGCCACGCTGTATCCGGTGTTTGAAAACGGTGAGTGGGATACATGCACGCCACCCTCCGATTGCATCGCTCCCGCCAAGAACTTCATCTCTTTCATTTTGAATTTGGCATTTGGCCGGCCTCAGAGCGACGCTTATAGTCCCCGCAAATTCCAAAATCCAAGACACGCAATATAAATTCTTTAAAGGCATGGTTCGATTGGATTTGTCATTCTAAACACAATGGTAGCTGCTTTGGCCAATTTGTCCTATTTCGTGGAATCCCAATTCGGTCCATGAAACCCTAACCATGGCAAGCTTCGATTCCGGCCATGGAAATGCAATCAAACTATGCAGAAAGCTTGCAAACTTCCATCTAAACACAAAACAAACCACAAAACATGTTAAAAATGCATGAGAATTAAAACACGATTTTGAATTTTTTGAGAACAAACCAAACTCGGATTCCTTGATTCTGGATAGTTTTTGGCAAAGTAAGTATCTGGATTCACTCTGGAGGTATCAAGGAACGTGTTTTGATGCTTGGAATCGACTGAAACGACCCAAAACCACGGCTGCAAGTTGCTTCAAGTGCACGAAAATTTGACTTTAGGTTAGGGTTTGTGGAGCAATTTTTCTGTCCTTCATCATGTGCTATGCATTGTGTATTTATATTGGATGGAATTGGAGCTGATTTGAGGAAGAAATCATCATCAATCAATGCAAATCAAATTTGATTTTGTACAAAATCAAATTTTCAAATTTTGATTAATTTTCAATCCAATCTTGCCATATCAATCCAATTTTCAAATTTGCTGGCTTTGTTGAGTTACTTGATGCTAAGGAAGAGAGAAAATCAATTTGCAATTAATTTTGATTTTATACTTTATTTTGAATTTAATTTGTATTTAAATGAATAAATTCCAAATTAAATAGAAAAATAAAATAAAAATTCGAAACTTTGGCTTTGATGTTCCAAATTGTATGAGGAACAAGTTTGGATGAGGAAAAGTAGGCCCATTTGCAAAGTTTTTGATTTTTAGAAGTATCTCTCTTGTGCATTCTTCCAAAATCGCCTAACTTGTAGATGGTGTAACTTGCTCAATTTTCCACATTTTTGAGTGTTCTTGGACTTTTGGAAAGCTCTAAGAGTCCTCTAACCAATGTCTTTGGTCTCATCTCAATTGAGTTACCATGCTCAAAATATCTTCAAAACAAAAGTTGACTTTTGTTGACTTTGAAAATGACTGAATGTTTTGAGCTATACCTCTCAAATGAAGCATTTTTGGACATTCTTGTGAGACATGAAGTTGTAGAGAATTGAATTTCCTTCAAAACAAGAGGTGGTGGAAAATTTCGAGAAAGTATGAGAAAGTTATGATCAACAAAGTTCAGCTTGACTTTTCATCTAGAAACCCTAATTTAGAAAGTTTGACTTTGGGCAAATCTTGAGTTTTCTTGATGAATCATGATCAACCCTTGATCAAATGATGAATGTAACTTCAAAATGAGTATGTTGACCAAAAATCGAAGTTTTGACTGCATGTTAACCACAGCTTGACTTTTGTCCATACACCGATTTTCAACCATCCGAGCAATCGCTCGAGGAAACTTGACTCATGAGGCTTGAAAATTGACATGGAGAATCTTGAAGCATATGAGGAGGCATGAAGGTCATTGGAGATGTTGGAAGTCCATCTTGACTTGAGAGATACCAAACCCTAGTTTGGGTTGATTGTCTAAGAGAGAGTTTGTCTGATCAACTCTTGAGGAATCCTTGAGTATGGATGTATGAAATCTCTTGAGTAGATGGAGGGCAAATTTTGGGGTATGACAACAGCCATTCCTTTCTTTTGTTTCTTTAGAAAGGTGGGACATTCAGTTCTAATATGTCCAAATCCTTCACATTCATGACATTGGACTTTACTTCCTTGACTTCCTTTTTCCTCTGACTTGGATCTTCTGCTGGAGTCATAAGATCTGCTAATGTCAGATGGAATGTCCTTGACATTTGACCTTGACTTTGGATCAATCCTCCCGATCGCTTTGTTGAACTGCCTTCCAAGCATGGCAATAGCTTCGTATATCTTCTCTTCATCTTCCACCTTGCATCCTTCTTCGTTGGATACAAGTGCTATGCTCTTATTTTTCTTGTCATGCAGCACCGATTCCCATCTCAAAAGTCATAAGGGATCCAATAAGTTCTTCAACCTTCAAGGTGTCGATGTCTTGAGCCTCTATTTGCAGTGACTTTCATTGCAAATCTTTAGGCAAGGATCTGAGAATCTTTCTCACCACCTTCTCTTCCGACATCTTTTCACCAAGTGCTCCCGAGGAATTGGCAATTTCCAAAATATTCATGTGAAAATCATGAATATTCTCATCTTCCTTCATCTTCAAATTCTCAAATTTGGTAGTGAGCATCCAAGTCTTGACATTTTCACCTTGGATGTTCCTCATGAGTAGTTCTGAGAGTGTCCCAAACATCCTTGGCCACCACATTGATGAACCATCAAGATATTGTCAATACCATTGAATGAGCATTCAATGCTTTAGAGTTCCCTATAGCTAGCTCTTCTTCCTCTTTGCTCCATTCCTCCTCGTGTTTCAAGACAAGTATGCCATCTTCTCAAGCTTGGTGGGATGTTTCCATCTTTATCAGCTCTCCAAGCTTTAATGTCCACCGATCTTAAGAAGGCAACCATATGAAGCTTCCAAGAATCATAATTAGACCCATCCATAATAGGTGGTCTTCCTCCAAATCCTCCTTCTTTATCCATTACGCCGTAAACTATTATCCCTAGATCTCACCTGAAAACAAGTGGTGTGCTCGATGCCAATTGAAATTTGCAGACAGTGATGTCACAGAGAATGTTATGACACAAGATTCGACACTATGTTAACAGCTCACACAAGAATACAGCAAGAAAGAACACAATAAGTTGTTCACCCGGTTCAACAAACCTACATCTCTACCAAGCCGTGAGAAAGTTCACTATTAGCAGATCAATTGAAGACCCTACACCAACACACCTGATACTCTTCTCACTTAATCACTACCCAATGATCCTTTTACCTAAGTCCTACTTAGATATGAGTTCCTACTCACCTCAATCACAGCAGTTGATATCAACCTATTGTCTAATTGAATTGTGAAGACACACTCAATAAAATATCTTGATCTCGCTCAAAGCTTTCAATCAAGAGACAAACACTCGTTTTAAAGCTTTGAGTGATAAACTACCCTTACAAAGAAATCCTAGTCTAATGCACTTATCAATTGATAGTTGCTTGCTCACAAGAGAAACTAGAATTACACAATACCAATCATACAAATCCTAACAAGACACAAACACAAGTCGCTATCTCTTCAATACATTCAAAGGGCGCAGCAGAGTAAGGGTTCTTTTCCTTTTATAGAAGCAATTCGAAACTTCGCTGTTTATAAAGATAGCTGGGTTCACTTAATTTAATCCTAAAACATGGTCTTTTCAACAACCAATTTAGGTTTAATTAAGATTAACCTAGCAGCCACGTGAGCATGCTTAATAATGTAAAAACAATATTTAGAACAACAAACTTCCTAAAAATCTCAGAACAAATGATTTCGATGTATGTCACATCAATGTCATAACATCTCATATGACATCCGATCGTTTCGCATTTCCAAAGACTTTAGCTTCCAGCCTGAAATGTCTTTTAACATCCTTAGCAGGTAGGATTTATCTTCAATCTCGAATGTCATGACATCCATCATGACATTGCTAAAGCCTAGTTTTACCAAACATAATGCCAACTTAAAACACTAATGTGAATGATGAAATAATGTTGTTTGATGTTATAATGGTGCAAAACGGATGTATTTTGGTGTTTCCTATGTTGCAATTGTATGGGAATGTTTGGGTTTGGTTTAGAATGAATAAATGCTGTCAAAAGTGCATTTGACTCTACAGTGTGGGAATTTGCCTCATGGGGAGGAATGGTTCCACCGTGAAATTATAAAACGGCAAAATGCACTCAGAACCGGTTCATGTATAGGTAGGAACCGGTTCCCATACATTTTCCAAGCATGTTTTTGAACTGGCAGAACCGGCTCGCATAGGTAGGAACCGGTTCATTGTGACTTTTGAAAATATTAAATTTTGAAAATTCATAACTTTCAAACCGTAATTCCGCTTTGAGCCGCTTTGGACGTTATTTCAAATTTAATGCTCTATTTTATAAAATGAAAAGATTTCCTAAAACTTGAAATTATTTTGAAAACAAGTCGAATTTCAAATAGGTGATTATTGACCCACGACATTGATGTGTATGTAGTGTGAACCCGTGGTGATGGATGTATTAGTATTGGTGAATGTAAGGCATGCTTATGTCCGTTATTTGTATGTATGATGGTTGAAATATCATGTTTTTGGTTTTGATTCATTATGATAATTTGTGTGTTTCATAGATCGATTGATGTTGATGTTGATGATGTGCATGCATATGCATTGTTTTGGTGAAGTTTGAAATTTTAAAGCAGATACGTGATGTCACGAGAATGTTATGACACAAGATTCGACACTATGTTAACAGCCACACAAGAATATGAAGCAAGAAGAACACAATAAGTTGTTCACCCAGCTTGTTCAACAAACCTACATCTGGGGCTACCAAGCAGGAGAAAGTTCACTATTAGCAGATCAATTAAGACCCCACCAACACACCCTGCTTCTCACTTAATCACTACCCAATGATCCTTTTACCTAAGTCCTACTTAGATATGAGTTCCTACCACTCCCCTCAATCACAAAGCAGTTGATATCAACCTATCGACTAATTGAATTGTGAAGACACACTTCAATAAAATATCTTGATCTTGCTTCAAAGCTTCAATCAAGAGACAAACACTCGTGCTTTAAAGCTTTGAGTGATAAACTACCCTTACAAAGAAATCCTAGTCCAATGCACTTATCAATTGATAGTTGCTTGGCTCACAAGAGAAACTAGAATTACACAATACCAACCGTTACAAATCCTAACAAAAACACAAGTCGCTATCTTTTCAATACCTTCAAAGGGCGCAGACATTGTAAGGGTTCTTTTCCTTTTATAGAAGTCCTGAAACTTTTGGGCTTCCATAAAGATAGCTAGGTTCACTTAATTTAATCCTAAAACATGGTCTTTTCAACAACCAATTTAGGTTTAATTAAGATTAACCTAGCAGCCACGTGAGCATGCTTTCTAATAATGTAAAACAATATTTAGCTCAACAAACTTCCTAAAAATCTCAGAACAAACAAATTTCAGTAATATCGTTACATCAATGTCATAACATCTCGTTATGACATCGCTTTTTTTAATTTCCAAGACATGTTTTAGCTTCCGCCTCGAAATGTCTTTTAACATCCTTAGCAGTGTAGGATTTATCTTCATCTCGAATGTCATGACATCCATCATGACATTAAAGTTTAGTTTTACCAAACATAATGCCAACTTAAAACACTAACAAACTCCCCTTTGGCACATTTTGGCTAAAACTACCTAATGATCGTAGAACCTATGCAGAAGACAATAAACTAGTTCTAAGCTTTCCTAAGCTTTCCTAAGCTTCAAGTAACTAGAACTTAGAGAAGATAAATTCTACCCATACAAAAATCCCACAATTCCCACAATTGCTCCATATACAAAAACAGTCCATACAATTCCCCAAAGTCCGATACTACTTTCACACAGTAGTTCTTCTCCCTTTAGCCATAAAGGCCAAAGAAAACAATACAAGTTCCCAAACTTTTAATCAAACAAGATCGTAAACAATTATACCAAAGATATAATTAAGTACCAAAGATTGTTTTGAGAGGTACATTTCTGTCAGGACATTAGAAATGTGTCAATAATGATTACAGCCATTCAAACAAAGATGGGAAAATACAATAATCAAAACAGTAATGTAAAACAAATAACAAGAAAATTGACAAAACAAGAAGAATGGTGGAGAACATCTCAAGTGCTTTCTCCGTAAGAAGCACTGGAAGGAAGCATCTTCGAACCTTCTTCAAAGACCACCATCCAATATCATCATCTTCAAAGATCACCAACAAAGATCATTATCGCTTTTCTTCATCCTCAACCTCTCGTGTCCCGCTCTAGTTGAGAGATTAGCTCTTCCACTTTGCTTTCTGCTTCAAGCTCCTTGCAAGTTGCTCTTAGCACAAAGAATGACATTTGCCTTCCGAGAATTTTCTTTGACAAATCAAGTCTCAGCAGATGTCATGACAATGTTCGACATGCTTCCTTGGAACAGCTTTAGTGGAATCCAAGAGCAGGAGCTCTTGCATCGAGTCTCGCACCAAGAATGTCCGGATGCTGATCAATTATAATTCCACATAGGAGGAAAGGCTATTGGTCCTTTGATAGCATAGTAGCATGCTTGAGTGTCCGATAAAAATGTAGGATCCATAGTCAAAGGTAGCCCGAGTAACTATGATAAATGAATCTTCCCAATCCATTAGAAATAGTGGATTTGTGATTGGTGGGACCCGCTTTAAAGACCAATCTTATGCAAGATGGCAAATTTGACACTCAACTTGCTAGTCGAGAGTTTTCCCTTTAGAGGCCATTGTCGACTTATTTGGCAGTGATGGTTTGACAAATCTTGTTGTCGGCCTCCGGCCGAGTATTAGCAGATCTACCTAGGAATCTATTGATCACATTTGAGAAAACCCGACTCACATAAACAATTGTAATCATCGTAATTCCTATCCCCCCCATTTGAGAGATTGACAATAAACTCTCTCACTAAAGCTTCATAACAGTTGAGAGTTTCTCCACTGCTTTCATGGCCCCGCCTCCTTAATCGTGTCAATGATCTCCTTGCACTCTAAAGCACTCTTGTTCAATTCTCTTCTAGTGCAACCTCTTTAAACAAACATACTTCCATCTTCCAAGACTTTCAGATGATGGAATGAGATGTTATCAATTGCCACTTCAGCACCTTGGGAATTTTTACAAATGTTGGCTTTTTCTTGAATGTATGTCGTTGACATTTTCCTCAACATCAAACTCGTAGTCATGATCGACTCACGTGTTCGTGTTCCTTCCTCTTTTCATAATAGGTGTTCTCTTTGGTTTGAGTCACCACCAACAGCCACTCTACTTCTCCTTGTAGAGGATTGTGATACTTCTTGCACATCTTCGTGATCTTCTCAAGGCTCGTGCTTTTCCTTCCTTTCATCATTCTTTTGCAATGCTTGGATTGACATTGGCAATAAGATCATTGTCCGAGAACATCTCATCTAAATCAATGGAGGTTCGGTGATTAGATTCTTGAATCGGTGACTCTTCCAAAATGTCACGAAATGTAGTCATCAGGAACTTTACCAGAGGCACACTTTGCTGGTGATTCTTCAAGAATACTATCAGAGCAACATTTTGCTGGGGACATCTCAAGAATGTCGAGATCTCATCTTCCTTATCGCACCATCACCTACTACGACTTTTAACGTAAAGGTCTTCATTATTCTTGACAGAGAAGTATCATGATCACCGATGTCTTGACATTCTCTGTGACATTGGATCAACCGCTAGGGCTAGTGACTTTTTTTTGAGGGACCGAAACCCGTGAATGATTGGTCTTCATTGAGGATCCCGGTTACAATCTAGCAATGGCTATATGCATGACCTCTGTTTACCATTTCGAGGGAAGAAGAGGATGGTACAAAAGTCCACTGTAGGTGATGTCCTTCTTGCATTCCTTGTACGCTTT
The DNA here is from genome assembly GCA_021764765.1 of Vicia sativa. Taxonomy (NCBI): domain Eukaryota; kingdom Viridiplantae; phylum Streptophyta; class Magnoliopsida; order Fabales; family Fabaceae; genus Vicia; species Vicia sativa. Next base: position 86,098,384 of record CM038793.1, on the reverse strand, counting down.
TTGACCTTTTCGGGTCTCGTGGCCATTGCACGCAGAGGAGTGGTTCTTTCAACATGCATGTCATCAAAATTTGCCCTAACTTCATCCATGGCGGAGATGATGAACCGATTTTGAGTAGATGAAGATGATGAAAACATATTTTGTCGGAAGATTTGAGGAAATGAGAGCGAATGGCAGAGGTTTTGAAAGTTTCTTTAGATGAAGGAAATATGATACTTTCAAAAGAAGAAACTATTATAAGAAGGAGTCTCTTCCTATTCTTGGACCTTTTAAAATAAGAGGAAAATACTTAAATAACCTACTTATAAATACTTGAAGAAAAGATCCTTCCATTCCTTGTTGTATGCAAGGTTAATTGCTACAATTCCTCATTTGGACAATTACCCAACTTGCCCCTTAACATTTCAAATGGCTCGCCTCAAGCACTTTAGTAGTAACAATGTCATGACATCCAGATGACATTGTATTCAATCAAGATCCGCTTCATCCGCATCATCCGAGAACAATTGCACAATGCTATGTGATCGCCTCAACTTTGTACAAGAATACATGCTTTTTGCTTCGACAGAAACAGGATGATTTCTCAAGATGAACCATCCTTCAAAAGAGCTTTCACACAAGCATTTATCAACACTTTCTTCACTTATTTTCTTGGACAACTTAGTGTGTAGAGCAGAGTCCTTTTATGGTCGACATTCTTCATCCCGCCACCTTGTCAATCCTTTGCATATTTGTGAAAGTTGTGTTGAGACTTCCATTATTGTGTCTTTCCTCCAAACACTATGTTACCAACATAAATTTGAATCACCATTGTCTTTCCTCCTTTATTCTTGAAGGAGAGACTTTATCCAAGACTCTTTTCCTATATCCTTTGTCGAAGTAGCTTGGCCTATCATACCAAGCCCTAGGAACTTGCTTCAGACTCTAGAAGTCAGATGTCAGACATTGGTTGTGACATTTTGGTTTGCTTTCCAACATTACACTTATATTCTCCTTTATCGCGTGAAGTCTTGGTATCCTTCCGACCGCCTCCATGGAATTGATTCTTTTCATTCCTCCGAGATGAAATTGATCAAGTTCTTGCGCCACAGCCTTTACTTCCTCTTTTCTCGATCGTAGAACTCATAGAGGTGAGTGGTGCTCTCGTAATCCCACTTGTAGCGCTTGTCTTTTGATCCGACCTCTCATAATTACTACTTGATCACCATTGATTACAAGACATTCAGATTGGTGGTTGACCGTGAATCCCATATAGCAGTATGCTAATGAGATTTGCAACAAACCTTTACAAAGAATACTCCATTCATTTGGAACCTGCATTGTGTTTCCAATGCCTTTGATTTCTCCTTTAGCTCCATCTCCTAAAGTAACAAAGTCGATGTAATGGGTTTAACATCTTTAAGAAGATTGCAAGTCATGTGCTTGGAACACCCATCGTCAAAGTACCAATCTTTCTTGGTAGACACACTAAGAGAAGTGTTGCTAGCGGTTCTTCTTCCAATGTTGAGAGTATGATACCGTTGGTTTTAGGCTTCACATAAGACCTTTGATTAGGATATCCATGAAGTCTCAGAGTGTAAAGATTTTATGTGACCAAACCTTCCACAATAATGGCATTCCATCTTTGAAACTGTTGTTCATGTTTCTATGATTTTGATGTTGCACCCAATGTTGTGACATTTACATTGGTCTATTTGTCTTCTTTTTTGTTTAGACAAACTTAGTCTTCATATAGGCGCACTGCTCACCCGCTTGTGGTATGACATCTTCTTTGTCATTGACTTCCTGTGTTTGTTTTCTCGGTTTTTGTTATATACATATATCTGCTGTTGTGGCTTTGACATTGTTTTTTCTATGTCTTTTGCTTTTACATATCCTAGACCATGCTTATTTGTTTGTCTCAAGAATTTCTTCCAACTTATCGCATGTCAACATTTTGACAGACGACATTTGATCAAGTTTGAATTCAAAGATAACAATATCACTATCGAGGTGATTTATAGTGGTGTTTTTCTTTTTCAACTTCACATTTCGCTTCCAACTTCTCAATCGCCTTTTTCGCCTCTGCTGACATGCTTCACCATTTTTATACATATGTAGTTTTTTGAAGCTCTTCAAATGTCACTTCCTCATCACTAGAATCCATATCGAGTTGTACACCCAGAGAGAGGACAAGTTTGGCACCTTCTTCCTCGATTCACTTCCAATCACCATCGCACCAAGTGAGCCCATTCCTTTCTTTTGTTTCTTTAGAAAGGTGGGACATTCCTCTAATATGTCCAAATCCTTCACATTCATGACATTGGACTTTTGCTGACTTCCTTTTTCTCCGACTTGGATCTTTCACTGGAGTCATAAGATCTCGCTAATGTCGATGGAATGTCCTTGACATTTGACCTTGACTTTGGATCAATCCTCCGATCGTTGTTGAACTGCCTTCCAAGCATGGCAATAGCTTCGTATATCTTCTTCATCTTCCACCTTGCATCCTTCTTCGTTGGATACAAGTGCTATGCTCTTGTTTTTCTTGTCAACAGCTTCACCGATTCCCATCTCAAAAGTCATAAGGGATCCAATAAGTTCTTCAACCTTCAAGGTGTGATGTCTTGAGCCTTCTATTAAAGTGACTTTCATTGCAAATCTCTTAGGCAAGGATCCGAGAATCTTTCTCACCACTTCTTCCGACATCTTTTCACCAAGTGCTCCCGAGGAATTGGTATTCCAAAATATTCATGTGAAAATCATGAATATTCTCATCTTCCTTCATCTTCAAATTCTCAAATTTGTAGTGAGCATCCAAGTCTTGACATCTTCACCTTGGATGTTCCTCATGAGTAGTTCGAGAGTGTCCCAAACATCCTTGGCCACCACATTGATGAACCATCAAGATATTCTGTCAATACCATTGAATGAGCATTCAATGCTTTAGAGTTCCCTAGAGCTAGCTCTTCTTCTTCTTTGCTCCATTCCTCCTCGTGTTTCAAGACAAGAGTGCCATCTTCTCAAGCTTGGTGGGATGTTTCCATCCTTTATCGCAGCTCTCCAAGCTTTAATGTCCACCGATCTTAAGAAGGCAACCATATGAAGCTTCCAAGAATCATAATTAGACCCATCCGAATAGGTGGTCTTCCTCCAAATCCTCCTTCTTTATCCATTACGCCGTAAACTATTATCCCAGATCTCACCTGTAAATAACAAGTGGTGCCCGCCCGATGCCAATTGAAATCCTGGCACAGATACGTGATGTCACAGAATGTTATGACACAAGATTCGACACTATGTTAACAGCTCACAAGAAATACAGTAGCAAGAAAGAACACAATAAGTTGTTCACCCAGCTGGTTCAACAAACCTACATCCGGGGCTACCAAGTCGGGAGAAAGTTCACTATTAGCAGATCAATTGAAGACCCTACAGCCAACACACACCTGGATGCCTTCTCACTTAATCACTACCCAATGATCCTTTTACCTAAGTCCTACTTAGATATGAGTTCCTACTCCCCTCAATCACAAAGCAGTGATATCAACCTATTGACTAATTGAATTGTGAAGACACACTTCAATACAATATCTTGATCTTGCTTCAAAGCTTCAATCAAGAGACAAACACTGTGCTTTAAAGCTTTGAGTGATAAACTACCCTTACAAAGAAATCCTAGTCCAATGCACTTATCAATTGATAGTTGCTTGGCTCACAAGAGAAACTAGAATTACACAATACCAACTCATACAAATCCTAACAAGACACAAACACAAGTTGCTATCTCTTCAATACCTTCAAAGGGCGCAGATAAATTGTAGTGGTTCTTTTCCTTTATAGAAGCGGTCTGAAACTTCGTTTGGTTCCATAAAGATAGCTAGGTTCACTTAATTTAATCCTAAAACATGGTATTTTCAACAACCAATTTAGGTTTAATTAAGATTAACCTAGCAGCCACGTGAGCATGCTTTCTAATAACAAAACAATATTTAATACCAACAAACTTCCTGAAAAATCTCAGAACAAACAGATTCTCGTATAATGTCACATCGAATGTCATAACATCTGTTATGACATCGATCGCGCAGAATTTCCAAAGACTTTAGCTTCCAGCCCGAATGTCTTTTAACATCCTTAGCGGTGTAGGATTTATCTTCAATCTCTCGAATGTCATGACATCCATCATGACATTGCTAAAGCCTAGTTTTACCAAACATAATGCCAACTTAAAAACACTAACAAAGTTAATTCCCATTATGTGGAATTTGACTTGTATTGTCGTTAACCGATACCCGGGTGATGATGGGTGGTTAGGCTGGATTCGTGTCTGGGTGTTTATGGACGAATCGATGGTCCGATCCGTTGATGATGGATCGTGTTGGGTGACTTGGTCACGTGTTGGTACCACATGCATTGTGTCTGCTTGTGTTTGCATGGGATTGTAACATGTTAGGATGTCTTCCAATGTTACAATTCTTTTGTTGATTATTGATTATGCATATTGACTTGTATGATTGTGAGCGCGTGTTGAATCTGAATTTATGCTAAAATGGGTGAAATAATATGCTTGTGATATATTGTTGATTGAGAAGCTTATAATGTGTTTTAATTATGAGAAGTCTCACCCTTACTTTAACAATTTCGATTAAAGTTAGCAGAATTGGTGAGGATGGCTCTAGAGCTTGTCATTTAAGTCCGCATGTCGTCATGCTCGATTAGGTTGTAACACTGGGAACGTTTAGTTGAGGAATTAGTTATTGTTCAATTGTTCTTTGAATTTCATTGGGAATAATTATGTTTTGGTTTATTCCGCTTTGATTATGGTATTTTTCCGTGTACGATATGGTCTTAATTTGATTAAATTATTTGAATAATGACCCTCAAGGTATGACTATCTGTTTTATTGGAAGTTTTATTTTATTTCATAGTTGTGACATCCCTTGTTTCGTGTTAACTCGATGGAATATGTCTTTAATCATTGATATAATTAGTATTATTCGGGTATTTTAGAAGGTGTTACGCCACACCAAAAATGACAAAGAATAGTAAATCGCTATGCAAGCTCCACTTACACACCTATACAATCTCATTTACACATCTAAACAATATTTACAATACATACACACTTCCATAAGCTAAAACACTACAAACTTGTGGAAAATAACAAATTGACATAACAAAACAAAAGCAAATAACAATACACACAATTGGTGAAAAGGAATTAACAAGTTGAAAAGTGAAAATTTGAAATTAAGAGCAAGTCCTATTTCAACTTGTCAAAACACAAGTCACCACACACATAAACAACATAAACAAACATGCTTGTTTTACGTCATAAGCTCGACGCCTTTATTGTGCGAGCACTAGTAACCTCCTCTCGTCATGCCATGGTATTGCCACACCGCGCAAACCTAAAGAAAGTGTCCTAACATTCACACAACAAACGTTACGAGTACGAGACAATTCACAATATCACATGAAAACTAAGAAAATCACAAATATGTACAAGTATGGAAAGTAAACACACAACATGTACATGTAGCATATACAAGTTCATATACAAAACCTATACAACATTTACATTAATTATAAAACTCAAAAACAACGGAATTATCGCAATACAGAAACAATAAAACCAATCCCCGACAACGGCGCCATTTTGTTGCGGCGGTAAAGCGACAAGCAAAGAGTTGGTATTATTTTTACCGGGTGATATAAACCGGTTAGGTTATATCGTATCGTGTCCACAGAGATTGGTTATTGATTCGTCGTTTGACAATTCTACCGTTAATGAGTTTGAGATTAAAAGAAATGAAAATAAAAGACAAAAAGTAAATGAGCAAAAAGTATAAAACATAGACAGCTTGTCTGGAACGAATGTAAACTACCCGTCACAGACTTAAATCTACCACCCATGTCATACTCCACGTTACTCGTCTGTCATCACATACCTCTCACAACCTTGGTTATTTCTAACCCAAATTGAGAATCCTCCTAAATCATCTCAATAGCCATTTTGGCATACCTCGACAACTAGAAGTCAATCACCACCTCCATACCCATCTTTGGCATACTTCACCAACGCAGAGGCATTAAGATCAGATACTCTATAGTGAATGTTAGATCTAAACTCATTTCTAGTATTCAGAATAAACATATAATCATCCTAGGTAAGAATCTAAGCAATCTATCTCTAGTAAAGCTCAAATCCCTAACATAGAGTAAAAACCTAAGACAATCACCAACGCAGATTCATAAAGCAAGCTTTATACAACGTCAAAGGCGACAAATATACATGAGTTATGAGTAGATACACATACAAAACCCAACAAAAGAGATTACAAAGAGAAGAGAAGAAGAGGAACCAAACATTTATTGGTTTGTCAACACCAATCGACGAGGGATTCGACTCCGGATCATCCAAATGCAAGCTCCAATGTTGTTTTCCAAGCAAATCTATCAAAAAAATGATGTTGATGGTGTTGGGACTCAAAAATACCCAACCCATAACCTAAAAATGTGTTTTTAGCCCCTTTTAAAGAATTATGATATCGCAGGGCGCGCTAAGCGCGGTCTGTGATGTTCCGAAAAAAAATCAGCATCTTGTTTTTGCCATATCTTGAGAACCGTAACTCAGAATTGCGCCCGGTTTGAAGCGTTGGAAAGCTTATTAAATTTTCTATCTAACCATGACAAAATATCAATCAAATTGATGATTTTTATTCTTTGATTTTGAGCTTTATTCGTTGATGAGTTGCTCAAATCGCGCGTTTGAAGCCGTGTCTTCGACACTTTATTACTCAATGCTCCAATTATGAATGATTACCTATAAAAGAGATGGAAAACTATCAAATGATACAATATTTACACAAAAAAAATCAATTATTCTATTATGTACACATTTATACAAAAACCGGGGGATTTATTCGAAGAATATCAACAAAAGAAGCGATAAGTGTCACTAAACATATATACAAAATAACTTAATTTTGGCACTTATCATGGAGCCAGAAAAATTATATATATGTGTGTATAGTAGAAATCAGGTATCTTCCATATATCAGAGTAAGACCAAAATGGTTTAAATCTAAAGTTTAAATTTAAAATAGATAGATTAATTTCGTAAATTAGATAAAATAGGAGGACTTAAACTAAAATTAAGCAAAAAATAATAATTATATATGTGAATTTGCAGTCTTTAAATTTTTTGTCTGGACTTCATAATTTTTTTTTAATATATATATATATATATATATATATATATATATATATATATATATATATATATATATATATATATATATATATATATATATATATATATATATATATATATATATATATTAGAAATCAGGTATCTTCCGTATATAAAGCTCTTCCTCGCGAAAATTTAAGATTGACGTGTGCCTAAGATTTGGTTTGAAGGCAAAACCTACAATTAATGGGGAAGACATTAATTTTCCTAATCCAAATGCTCTTTGATATATATAATAGTATCCCTAAGAATTTTGTTTTCATAAATTTAACTTACATTCGTACTTAATCAATTACTTTTTATTGAATTTAATTTATAGTGATATAAGTATATGCAATAATAATTTATGTTTTTAAAAGAAAATATATTCTTGACAATTTATACTTAAATTTAGTTTAAACTTTAAACTTTAACTTTCTCTATTATATTATATATTCGGTATAAATTTAAAACATTATATATCATTTATTTATTTTTGAATCTAAATTTTATTCAATATTAAACACACAAATGATATTATTTATCCTTCAATAAATTTGTGATTGGATGATAAAATAAATTTAAATATATAAAATTATATCAAAACTAAAAATACTTATATTAGTTATATCTAAGATAAAAACAAAATTATATCAAAATAAATTTTATAATAGATCAAAAAATGACAATACAATATCTTAATAAAATGAGATATTGCCTTTTGAAGTTTATAATAACTACACACTATTAAAATTTGTAGCCATGTTACTTTTGATTTTGAATGTATTGTTTGGATAAATGAATCACGGTGAATTATATTAGCTTATGTTAGTTATTCAGGGTCTCGAACTTTCGCACAACAATAACTAAAACTTAAATTTTTAGTTTTTGATGTCTGTCTCTCATGAAGTTAGAACACCGATGAATGACATTTTATGTTACTTCAAGATTCTTTTTCTCTATGTCTTTAATGTAACATATGCGTTTGTACAGATGGTATCGTTGAACTCCATATTGCTGTAGGAATGAATGCTTCGTTTATATGAGCTGGAGGCAGTTTAATTTGGATTTCAAAACTGAGTTGAATGTATTGACTAGCAACTGGTCTAGGTGACTTGAATTTGGATTTTCGATTGAAACTGGTTTGTGATTTGTATTGTAGACAAATTGTCATGGCTTTGTTTGTGAACTAAACTTGGATCTTTGAATTTGTACCATTTGACATTTTGGATGAAATTGCATTGCATTTGGATATGAATTGTTTAGTCTTACTGTATATATGTGTCAATATTAATGTTTGGATTTTGGTTTGTTAGAAAGATGGTGATACTGGTGCAGGTGGTTCTTGATATGGCAGGTTTTATGTATTGTGTACATGTGGATAGTGAACAGTTTTTAATATGTGGATGGTGAAGTGTGTTAGGATCAATTGAAAATGCATAGCTGGTTTTATGTGATGTTAATTTGATTTTGATGTTTGGATATGACTATGTCACAAGTAGCAATATGTCCTTATGTTCAATTGGTTTCTGGTTTTTGTTATAGTTCAACGCTTATGTTTACAGCACCGTGTGCATCGGCAGGAGGACTAAAAGATCCTTCTTTTCAGATGATGGCACTGCATATGTTTTTCACCGAATGCTTTATTTTGATCTCAATGAAATTCCTCTTAGTGTTCCTTTGGAATCCATACTTAGGTTAAGTTCAAGAGGTGGTCTTTTATTGTAAAATCCATACCGGGTCGACGGGTAGTATAGGAAAGAAATGTTGACAGAGGTTGGCAATAATAGACCTTAACAAAACTTGTCTATGCATTGTTACTATTCACAAACAATGATTCCAGAATTTCACCATGCATATTTTAAGGTTTATCTTTCTCAATTCTATTAATGCATGAGAAAATTTAGGACAACTCTTTAACATTTTCTGGAGCAGCCTAGGAAGTTATGAGAACTACATAAATGAATTTAATTTTGGAGTGTGAAATCTCTTGAAACAGTGTAGGTGTAGTTTATCTTGGCATGAAAGCTATCTACCTATACTGTAAATATCACTTCATGTTGTCAGCATGTTCATGTTTATGTTTATAATCGTTAAACTTTTCTATCTCATTTATATGACACAGATTCATTTGATTTGTTTGATTGCAGGATGGTGGTCTTTCACTGGAGGGTGGCTGTATTATTTCACATTCAACTTTTGATCTGCTAATGTTTTGCATTCAAGCTTATGTTTTTCCATTATAGGAGTCTATAACTACTTATCAATTCGAGTTTTCCTGTCCATTTGTTCTTCCATCTTCATCACTTGTGTTGCTAACTTTTTTTTAAGCATTAGTAATATGATTATTTCCTCTACAATTCTTTTAATAAGTAATGAAACTTTGTTTAATCTATGTCTCAAGTCGATCAGTAATTGTTTTGGTTCTTCATTTCATATTGTATACAGCTTATATAAACACAATATGCCAATTCTTTCTTTTACTAATCATTTCATATTATATACCGCTCATATAAACACAATATGCCAAATCTTTTTTTTAGTAAGATACACTAGAAAATATTGATATGATATACATCACTTAAAAGTACAATCAACACTTGAAATTCAAAATTTCATATGGTCATGAGGTTTGATGTAGTGTGGACCACAAATACATAAGTATTGGATCAGTTGGAAGATTTCTTGAGGTGAGCCAATTCGATCATCTAATCCTTTTTCATCAACCTTTCGGCATCTTTTAGTTTAATATATAAAGCATTTTTCATTTTGATATATGGATTGACAATACATATTTTGCAACATTATTGGAAGTTTCATTAGTCCCGATAAAGTGGGATTTAGACATGTACTTTTTCAGCAGATAAGTGTAATTCATATCCATATTATTTACCTATAACGTCTATGCCCAAGTTTGGGATTTGTCCAAATCCAAGGTTACACCGTCCGTTTGACAAAAGCTAGCCTTTGTTGCTTTAAAAAATCACGGTGAGTATGCAGGGACGGATCCAGACATTACATTTGGGTGTGGCTAAATATAAAAGAAATTATAAATTAAACTATATTAAAAATAAAAAAGTAATATTTTTTAAAGTAATACATTTATAATGAAAATCATCTATCAAATATGAGAGATTAAAAAAATATAGAAGTGAGAGAAAAATTTGAGAGGTGGTGACAATGTTTCAAATACCAGATTAAATCACCCAGTCGAATCGAGAATCAGATGAATTATTGGTCTAATTTGATAGCTGGACCAAATAATCTATTAAACCAACGAGAGTGGCTGAATTGACCAAAACTAATAAAAATCGATGAATCCATGATTTTGAAAAATGTCGATTAAATGCTTGTTGTTTTCCTTAGACAAAACGACTTTGCTTTTAATAATTTTTTAAAATAAAAATAAAATAAAAATAGATTTTGTTCAAAATTTATTTGGAACATTTTTTCTTTAGAATTAAATTTATTAGACACTTCACTTATTTTGTTATTTAGCTTATGTTGCAATTAAACATTTTTCAAAATTTATGTTGATTTGTATTTTATACTATTTTGTTGTTTGTGATAATTGTGTTTAAAATTATAATTTAAATAATAAATTTGTAAAATTATAATATTTTGAAATTTAGTAGATGTCATGATTTTTAGAAATCGAATCATCCGGTTTGATTGATTTAGCAACTATATAGTTTTGTTAGAGAAACTAATTTATTCGATTGAATTATCTCGATTTATTCAAATGAATTATTTGATTTACTATAATTTAGTCATAAAGTTGAATCAATGACCATGTAATTTAGCAACTAAATCAATGACTCACCTTCTTCAATTTGATGACGAGTCTAATTTTTAAAATATTAAAAAGAAAAATAAAGCATATATATATATATATATATATATATATATATATATATATATATATATATATATATATATATATATATATATATAAAAGTAAAAAAAAAATTAAAAAATTTGGTGTGGCTATAGCCACAGTTAGCCACAACATGGATCCGCCCATGTGAGTATGGCAATAAACACTTGTAGTTAGCCACAAGCTTTGTTTCCAAACACACACATATCGAAATTTGAAGGCAAGTACAAAAATCTTACACAGGATTGGAATATGTTTAAATCAAGATTGGAATATGTTTTCACAGGATTCAACAGGGGCGGAGCCAGAAGAAAAATTCAGGGTATTCCCGTAGTGAAAGTAAAATATATAAAAAATGAACAAAAAATTAATGACAACAAATATGATAATATTACTTAATAAAATATACTAGAATTTCAATTACAACTCAAAATAAAAACATACTAGTCTAATCACAAAGCCCTCGGAAAATCTCTCTCCTTTAGTATATTCATATAACTCATGCATTACAATGATGTGTAATTTTATAAGAAACCAAGGAATTCAACATCTTCATTAGTCTTTATATTCACCTGACACTTCTTTGTATCACCACTAAAGCAAGACCAATAATCTTCTTTTATATGCATTCTTAAAATGAAAGAGTTAGTGCTTAATTTGGCACATATCTTGATGCTGATAATATACAAGAATTAGCTTAACAAATTGGAAAGTCAATGATAGGTATACTATTGCTAGTTAAGAAGTTTTTACTTGTTAGGTAAGTAGTTGGTTAGTTAGTTAGTTAGTTAATTATTTAATGGTTAGTTAGTAGTTTTGTTGAAAGTTATTTAGGCCAAATAAGACATGTTGCCTATCCATAGATATGAGGATTAGAGGACAACATCTTTTAATTTGAGAGCAATAGGGCCTTATGGCATTGGAAGATAGACAAATCCTTGAAGTGCTACCATTGTTGTAATTAAAATGGATCTTTCCGCTTTGAGTATAATATACCATTGATTTTATCACCAACATATCTAATAAAAATTACATGTTAAAGTTATCAATAATAGGTATTGGTTGCAATTTCACCGCATTACACATGACCTATAGAAGAGGATAATTCAAAATCAAAACCAACAGATGCCCAAGTTTAAAGACATATAGGGGATTGGTTAGGGAACTGACAACATAACTTCACCATCAACAAGATAAAATGACAATACTCCACCCCAACCAATTACTCTAAGTGATAATATCATAGTTTTTAATAATTTTTTTATTATAAGACTTTAATAATAGAAAGTATTTCTACGAGGCAGACTGATTTTAAACTCAAGTTATTATAAGTATAATAAAATGTAAAGTATTGCAGTAAGAAAAAAGAATGAAAAGAATACAGTAAGAAAAAGAATTAAAATGTGCAAAATCGACCTACTATGGTTTTGATCTCATGACCTCTTGTATAAGAGTCCAAGGCTAATACCATTGGGACAAACTTTCTATGTTTAAGGTATTCCAAGGAATACCCTATACCCTCTAGATCCGCCCCTAGGATTGAAGTGACTTTTCTACCGTAAAATATCACTGTGACATACGAGTAAACTAAAAATAATATCTTTATCCAAACACGATAAAAATATTTTGTATTTTTTTATCTTATTAAGATTTTTCTTTTGAATTTATTTTTAATTTAAGATAAAATATTTTTTAAAATACTAATGAAAAATTAATATATATAGATATGATGATATGTTTCAATCTAACGGTTGATTTTAAAATTATTAATCCGAATTGACATTTTTTAGCGAGTGTAACTCATGCTATAACTCTTCGGGTGTAATTTGATCCCTCTTCATATATATATATATATATATATATATATATATATATATATATATATATATATATATATATATATATATATGCTTTGGTAAAATATATTTGTTTTTATTTTAAAAATATGTCTTTCTTTTAAAAATAATAAATTTTTTGGTAAAATAATTTTTTCGTTATTATCTTTTTTATTATATTTTGAAAGTAAAAGCGTGCATACCACACTAATAATCGTGTGAACGCACGGGTAACATATCGATATCTGTGAGCGCACGTAATATACCGATACCTTGTGAGTGCACGGATAACCATACTAAAATTCGTGTAATGCACGAATTATCATAGTATATGTAGAATTAAAGAAAATAAAAATAATATCTTAATTCAAACACCATTTAAATGAAAAGCATGGGCAACACATCAATATCGTGTGAATACACAGATAATCATACTAGAATTCGTACGAATCTACTGAATATTATATATTTGTACAGTTAAAAAATTAAAAATAATATATGAATCCAAACATGAAAAATATGAGTTTGTTTTTAAATTACTTATATTTTTAATCTTTTTTAAATTACTTTTTATTTAAGATATAATATTTTTTAAGATAATATATAAAAAATTAAAATATATATTATTGGTGTTAAACTATTTTGATTATTTTATATTGTTTTTATTTTAAATATATGTATTTCTTTTAAAAATAATTAATTATTTAGGTAAAATTATTTAATTTTTTATTAACATTTTTATTATACTTTGAAAATAAAAGTGTACATAACACATCAGAACCCGTGCGAACACGGGTATCTTTTCACTACAAACTTATTATATTTAAGATTTATTTGTCACTTCCGGTTGTTAATCTAATATTTTATATTATTTTAATCACATGTATATGTATTCACTTAATTTGATTTTCATTTTTTTAAACATTTTTTTCTTATTTTAATTGCTTAAATTTGTTATTCTAATTTTATATATTGTATTCTAACCTAAATGGTGAAACCACAGTCATCCACAACAGGATCCGTGCAAACGCACGAGTAACACATTAGTACTGTGTGAACGACGAGTAATCAATCCGAAATAATTGAGAACGGTTGTTGATATTATTTTTACAATTAAAGAAAAATGCGGTAAAACTTATGTCAATTGTACTACCGAGTTTTTATTTTTTTTATATTTTAAATAAATGTTCAAAATTTAATCAATACAACATTAAACTTAATTATTTTAGATCTTTCTCTTTTTCGACTTTATGTAAAATTATTTTTATAGCGATTTTGTACTAATTATAATTTTGGGTATTTGTTTGTATAATTTATTAAACTTTACAAATTCTTTTATTCTTACAACTCTATTAATTCTAAAGAATCATTTTTTTCTTCCTATTTTGCACAATTGGTTTTTACCATTGTTTTTTACAATATATGTGTTTAATAATTTTTCTTAATAATAGTACTTTTTAAAAACTTATACAATTATTTTGTAAACTATTTTTTAATGTTTTTTTTTAATAATATATAAATATAATTTTTTTTTAATTTGTTTGAATTCTCGTGACAAATAAGTGACAACTAGACGATTCAAAGTTGTATTCGTGCGGACGTAAATGTATCCCACTAGTTTGATAAGAAAACAATTCAAAAATATGAATTCAAAGCTAACAAATGAGATATTGCAATGGATAATGAGACAGAATCGTACAATAACACATATTATTTTTTCTTAAACTATAATTATTATTAGTTTAACTAACATATACATAGATGGAGTAAAAGAGTTTTACGGTTATTCAATAAATATATATCATTTTATCATATTATTTAAATATTTTAAATTTTTCGATATGTTATTAGTTTATTATTATTTGTTTTCAATAAATATATTATTATCTTGAATAAAGTTATTAGTTTATTATTTGGGAACGTTTCATTTGACGAGCGAAACAATAATAATTCCCATTCTCCTCTTCCATCTCACACTTTCACAAACCCTCTCTTTCTCTTTCTCTGCAATTCGCGATGGAACCGCAACCACCGGCGGCGGTGACGTGGAAGCGGTTTCGCGAAGCTTCAAGGCGAAGACTTCGAATACTACATGCAAACCTACTCCATAATCCTCGGCCGCAACTCCAAGAAATCCACCGTCGATGTCGACCTTTCAAGTCTCGGTGGCGGAATGAACATTTCACGTCATCACGCTCGTATCTTCTACGACTTCACGCGCCGTCGTTTTGCGTTGGAAGTTCTCGGGAAGAACGGGTGTTTAGTTGAAGGTGTTCTTCATCTCCCTGGCAACCCTCCCGTTAAGCTTGATTCTCAGGATCTTCTTCAGATCGGTGATAAGGAGTTTTACTTTTTGCTTCCGGTGAGGAGTATACTCGGCGGCGGCGGCTCTGTTGGTCCTCTCGGTCCTCGGCATTATGCTAATCATAATCATCATTCTGCAGCTATTGCTCCTCCTGCTCCTTCTCCTGTTCCTGTTCCTGTTCCGCCTGTTCAGCCTCATTATGGTTATGGACATCCTGCAGGGTCGGGAGGCGCCATGGTGAAGAAAGGGAGGAGGGAGTATTATGAAGAGGAGTATGAGATGGATGATGAAGCTGATGTTGATGTTGGTGTTGTTGGTGGTGGGAGTAGTGGGAAGAAGGTTAACAGAAGGGAGGCTTATGATGGTTATGGGTATGGTGGTGGGGTTGGTTCTGGGGGGAAGGCCTCTCTGCCTGGACCAATTGGTTAGTCATTGTTGAGAATTTCTTTTATATTGCTGTCATTGTTCTGTGATTTAGATTTTAGACTCAATTTGAATAAATTTCACAGCAGATACTTGGATTGAAGGGGTTTTGTTTTACAATAGTTATGACTATGCGATTTTTCTGCTGTGTCTCTTTATTGATGTGGTAAGAGGCTATGTAATGTTGTTCCTTTGTGAATGCTGGTTTTAATGTTTCATCCAGTTTGCTGAAGAAGGTTTCAATTTTGTGTGTGTGTGTGTGTGTGTGTCCTGCTTTCAATTTTGGTTTCTAGAATGTTGTTTTTAGAATTGTGTTTTATCCGAGGATGATTGGTTTTGTTAGGTTACATAGCTTTATCTTCTGTAGTGGCTATTGTATCTGTCTCTGCCTGTGTGAGTGTTACTGTTTTCTGTGGCTTTTCTATTAGGTTGCAATATTTCTGTGGCATTATGCTCTTCTCCATGGGGTTGGGGAGGGAGTGTCATGATCTGAAAGGGTCTACTTGATGGATGATGTCATTGAGCTCTATTGTCTCAAGCTTCTAAAACCAAAGTTTTTATGAGTATAGAATTTGTAAAAGCAGGGTCTTATGTACACTTACACAGTTCTTTATCATTTGTTTTTAAGATTATAGTTGTAAGTTCTATTAATGAGGGAGTTATAAGGATACCACGGAACATGAGATTCTCTTTGCAGTTGAGGATGAGGTAGATCATTGAATCAGTTGGTAGGTTATTCATAGTAAGACTAGAAAATAATGTGATTTATATTCAAATTATTTAGTACATTGAGAAGTTGTCCTGGCATTTTTGTGAAACATCACTCCTCCCGCGGGCTGTCTTTCGTGATGAGGACTATCTTTGGAGAGTGTGCTAGTCATGGAAAGAGAGTCTTTTGAATTGCAATTTTTGAACAATCCTCTTGTTTTCCAATGAACTTCAATATATGGATCAAGATCAACCAGCGTCATTGGGCTGTATCATCCAACACCAATTTTCAAATAATAAAAGTATAGAGCATTTTAGAGCAAGGTTGTATGAACACTTAGGGTAATTCTTTATTGTTTCTTCTAAAGATCATAGTTGTGGTTGCTGCTGAGAGGACTGAAAGGATCACAAAACTTGAGATTCCCTTGAAGGCTGTTTCATAAAAATCATACCTACACAATGTTAAACCCACATAATCTTCATCCTTCTCATGTAATATTTGGACTACACACCAATAAATATAGAATGGAGTATCAAGTTTAGCATATGCATCTGCTGGTGTAGAAACTATAAATTTACAATACCGTTGTTGTTATCTTTTGGCAGTTTTCACCATTTAAAGCCATAAATGGGATTCACATTTAGTATATGTGATGGAACTTGTGTTGAGGCCTAGCATTTTTTAATACTCTAAGGCCTATATTGCCGATGTACTAGGGATAAGCTGATGATTAAGTAAATATAACCTCCTATAGCCAATGTTGCCAGAATCGAGTGCTTACACATAGGATCCAAGCAAGGTTGCCAAAATTGCTTTTCATAGTTAAGACTGAGTGCTTTGAGCAAGATCAATAAGGTTTCCATGTAGGGCCTCCCGTTTTGCCGGGCTTTGCTAAAAACTGGTCAAAGAAACCAACAAAACACATGTTTTCTCTCTCCTTCCTCACTACCACGACACAAATAGAAAACTCTAACGACGCCCGGTCTCTCTGCAAACGCCTCTCCTCCTCCTTTTCACTGCGACTCTTGTTTCCTCCTTTTCTCTTTGACAAGCTTAATTGTGTGGTCTCTATGATTTAATGGCTTCAAGTGGGTCTCAAAATTATTAATTAACTTAGTTTAGTGTTTTGATTTATAGGTTATTTTGTTTATGTATTATATATTTTTACACTTTATAGGTCATCTTGCATTTGGTAGGATATTACGAGTTGTATTACGATCCTCATGTTACAATCTTTCATTGGCCTTCAGATCCTACATAAAATCTCGTGTTAGACTACATTGCCTATAGCCCAATCGCAAAATGACCTAAAATGATTAGTTCAAGTTGTCTTCTAGTTGGATATTTAGTTTTTATGTCATATTTAAAGCTTACTCTATCTCTTGTACATTTAAGTCCCCTTCTGTCTATTTCTTGTTATGGGGCATAGGATATGCCCATCTTTCAGTGATATGAGGATATTGTCTCACTTCAATCAAGGTTTTAATTGTTTGCATATCGCTCCTTGATATCATGGAGAAAGAGAATTGCGGTCGAATGCAGCAAATGCGGCAGCAGACCTTTGCTTAAAAGCTTGAATTGAATAGTATTAAATGTAGCATACTTTGCTCTACAATATAATAGGGCACTATAGTATAAAATAGTCATGCCTATAAGCCATTTATTGCCAGAGTTTTTAAACAATTAACAAGGTGGTATATAACGGCCAGTGATGAGCGTGTAGACCATAGATGTCAAAATCACAAGGCAGATTGTAGAAATGTGCTATTCTATGTGTTATGCAAGAGTGCCGATCCTGATTCCAGTTCAGAACTTATGTGGCTGGCATTGTGATAGAATTGCCTGTTTAGTTTATGCAGAAAATCCATCAATAACCAGGCCAAAATCTGGAGAAAATCCACCAAAATTAACCCATTGTATGTTCCATAGGGTAGAGGAAATTAACCCGAGAAACCCAAGTCTGATGCCAACAATGGGAGCTGCAATTGGAAGTCTGGACTTTGGTTTGTGATTACTGACTATAAGTCTGGACTTGGAGCTTTGTCTTGGGTGCTGGGAGAACCTGGTCTTGTCGTGATTTCCTCTGTTTTTGGGTTCCCTGTTTATGCACATCAAGTTTTTCCTTTTTTTCTTTGTATTTCGCTGGCTGAGCTGTTCTTTAGTAGTGGAAAAGTGAAGACTGGTGATATGATATGACAATATTTAGAATGTGAGACACATGCAAATTAATTATGTAAAACTCTGTTTCAATTTTGTCATTTTCTTCCAGTTCCCGCTTTGAAAGTTATCAGACTTGCAATCCTTTGATTTATGGTCTGATTAGATGGTCCACAAATGTGATTGTCCAACATCAGCTATCACAGGCCTGCATAGTCTAACTCATCAAACAACGTGTGGCACGGAGCCTTAGAATTCACCTCTATATATGTGTATATATGTACTGTACGTATGTTTATGCTAACACTAGTTTTCATTACGGAAACTATTTGAATTTGATACAATATCAAATCACTTTTCGTTCTCATTACTTTCCTATACTACTCTTGATGGTATTATTTATTATATAGGGTCTTTACATTTCACCTGTCTTGAATTAATAAAGGGTAGAATAATGACATTAAATGGGGGAATTAGTCGAATTCACATCATAACATTTGTTGTCAAAAGTGATATATATATATATATATATATATATATATATATATATATATATATATATATATATATATATATATATATATATATATATATACACGGTGTGGTGGCGTGGAACAATGCATGACCATCCCCAAACACAGCGTTTTTCCGGCTATGATTTGGCGTTTTTCCAGCCAGTACCGTCACATGACAAGAAGAAATGAAGAAGCAAGAAAGAAGAAATAGAATACTAGAAGAAACAAAGGATGTGGAAAAGAAAGATTCAGGGGCACAACAGTTTTGCGGTGCCAGCAAGAGAGAAGATGGTGCTCTTTCAGAGAAGAGGACCTTTCAGCTTTAGGATTTACTTAGAGCAGACATCAGTCAGTTTTAGGGTTTGTGTTTCACATAATGGGCATTAAATAAACCCAATCATACTTCAAATAAACAATTTCATATGACTATATATATATATATATATATATATATATATATATATATATATATATATATATATATATATATATATATATATATATATATATATATATATATATATATATATATATATATATATATATATATATATATATAGTATTGATTATTCAATAAAAAGTAGTAGAATTGCGGCCATCTTGCAATCCGCGACCCCACAATCCCGGTTTTGAGGTTGGCTGCTCCAAAATCGGATTTAACAGCATAGATTATATGCCAATTTTGACACATCGTGTCAAAGACTCGCGCATGTTCATTTTTTTCTACACGTGTTAATTTCAGATTTTAATTGTCGACACCATGTGTCTAATTCTAGGTAGGATCTATGAGTATCACAGCTGCGGTGTGGATGATTATCACATTTTTTGCACAAGCCAATAGGAAGTAGTGTTGTCAATGGCGAATGGCGGCCCATGGCGGAGAGCCAAAATCCTGCCATAGCGGCCGCATTGTGGCGTCATTATTGTGGATTATGGCGGAAAAAGGCGCAATAGCGGCCGATATTTACCATTGTGGCGAGCCCAAAAACCGCCATGTATAGCGGCCATGGCGGGGCAATTTGATAACAGTGATAGGAAGTAAATAATACTCCCTCTGTTCCTTTTTAAGTGTCATTTTAGCATAAAGCTCTCCAACCAAGATAATGGAGTGTTAGAGTTATTTTTTCTATTATACCCTCATTTATTTTCTCTTTCCTAATAAATTCACTCATACACTCTCTCATTTATTGAGAAAGTAAGGATATAATTGACAAATTATGACATTAAATTATAAAACGACACTTAAATAGAAACAAAAAGATTCTTCTAAAACGACACTTAAAAAGGAATGGAGGGAGTAACTACTATTAAATCTGATAGATATGGATGTCTAAGTCTGAAGTTTTGTATCCATTATCATCAAGTAAATATTTTATGATTCCAAGGTTGAATTGATTGGACTCATATTATAGTAAAAATCATCAAAGGTTTAAATATGCCGATTTTGACACCTTTTGTCAAGAACCGTGTGTGTTCGTTTCTATATTAAATGTGATAATCTCACATTTTCAATGTCTACACCACACTCCTGATTCTCGGTAGCATCTATGAGTATCACACAACTATAGGGGCAGATGAGTTAGTTTTTTTTTCTTCCTTCTGGAGTTACTATTTTTGTTGCTAAATTACCAAACAGCTCTGTTTTTGTGGCTGTTTAATGTGCTTAACAGACCATAAATACTTTTATTCAAAGCACCATCAGTTCCCTGTTGCTTTTGATGGCGTTGCTGTCAAATGTGGCTCAGTTATCAATTGCGCGTGGTTGAATACGGAAACTTCAAGGTGGAGCATTTTGAATTACGTTCCTGGGTGCGCCCACAATTATGGCAATTTCAATCATTTATGATGAGCCCTCCCTGCCCCCATATCCTGAGTTATTCAGCAATATTGTTTTTTCCTCTCGCAAATTAGTCCTCACCTTCTCTTAATTATAACAGTCTATAGGGTTTGAAACCTTGTTTAAATTTTGATTCAAGTTACAATGACTGCTATGGTTTTTTATAACTATGATTAGGTTCTTTTGTGTACTTTTGGCATTTATATACATGTGGTATGAATTATTTAACTTTGTATCTATTATCTTCATTATAACATCTGTTCTGATTTCTCACTAGAACAGTTGGAATTAATTGCTCAATACCTTCATCCGGAATTAGTAACTTTAATGATTGATAAGTGATAGAAATTCATTCCATTTTAATGTAGATTTTCATAATTTTTTAAGGGTTTTGCTGACATCTGCCCTAAGGGCACATGTTAAGGAATACACAAATAGAAATTATGTCTTCAAAAAAGTAATCTTTAACTTTTTTGGAAATTGAATGTATAATTTCTAATACAAAATTTCTATTTTTAGCACAAACAAGAGCGATAAGGGAACATGTTAGCATTTGCATTTTATTTATTTTTAAATTACAGATAGATTGTGATAGGGACTTTGGTATTATGGGGTGTGAGTAAGTACCACATTGAGTAGTATGGGATGCTTAGTGGAGTATTTAAGAGGCTTGGGTTTGACAGCTAACTTTTAAGAAAGGGTTCCCCAAATTCTTAGGTACTTACCACAGTGATGTTTTCTTTTGCATTGTAGTTACATCCAATTGTATCTATTGATAAGGTGTTCATGTTCCCGTGTATTCCAATTTCCTGTCTTTTCTGAACTTGTTGCAAATTCTCTCTCTAGGATGCTGCAGGCCGTCATGCAAGATTACCCATAGATTTGGGTAATACTGGGTTGGAATGACGATAAGTGAAGATTGCAGTGTGTAGACTTTATTTTTTGGTTAAATTAAATTTCCGTTTTTCATCTACCCACTTTTCTCCTAGCAATTACTCCTTTTATTGACTCATTAACTGTTTGTTGTGCGACTTGAGTATTGTTTCCTTACATGTGATAAAATTTCCATTTTTATTTTTTTGCTTACATTTTTTGTTTTGTTAATACAAGCTTTGGTAGAACATACTTTGCATTAATGGAGGTGTAAGATGAAGTATATCTAGTCTAAGTTTAGCAAATGGAATGCTAATTATAGTATATAGGCGAGACTTTGAGTTGGAGACCATACTATGCAGCAAATCACGTTGACTAAGTATCATGGGCCTATCATACAAAACGACAAGGAGAAGAGGGAGATGTTTGTATTGTACAATTTAGGTTTCAATTAAGGTGGATGACATTGAAGGGTGCTTTTTGGTATTATTTGTGAAGATAAGTATCATTGATGCTTAAGAGAAGCTTTTAACACTCAGCTATAAGATTTGCATTGTTATTTGAGACGGAATATTAAGCTATTTTGAAAAACCGGCCAGAAAATAAGATAAGAATGCTACGATGGATGAATGAACATATAGGACGAGATAAGATTAGGAATGGAAGTATTAAAGAAAGAATGTTGTTGCACCTATTGTGGTGATGGTAGATTCTCACCTCAAGTAGTTTGATTTGTGTGGAAAATTCCTGTAAAAGCTCCAAAATAGAGAATAGAGAAGATAGGATAGTCCACTAATTAGTGGTAGAGGAAGACCTAGGAAACCTCTAGGTCATTAAGGAAGCTTTAAATGTTTCTCTCTATATATGATTCATGTAGCTAATCTCGTACAAAAGGAAAATGTGTTCACTGTTATGTTGTTGTCTATATTTTACTTATATTTAAGTATAGGTTAGTGCAGTAAAATTTTAGCATAAACTATGTTTAAATTAGAAAAATGATGAGTTTGAATTATACTAAAAATATAACATTCAATCTCTGTCCATGTGTAGGTAAAATAGATTGTAAAATTATTGGCTATTTTGAAACTCATGAATAGGGATTGAGGCTTCAGTTATGAATGATTTTTTAGTAGGGATTTATTCAAATAATTTTTATTCACGATAAAAGTTATGATGAACATGAAATAGAGTAACCATATTTTAACTTTTATATTATGAGACTGTTATATTTTAACTTAAGCTTAATTTGTGACTTATGACTTTTGATTTACACGGGACTTGTGCATTTTAGATTTGTGGGATGATTAAATTTAAGTTTGCTTTAGAGGTTATTTTAGTATGCATATGCAATTTTGAATTTTATGATATTTCAATCCGTATTATGATCACACCATCTACATGTTTCTTTCTTTCTCCAATCCTAGGTTGGATCTTGACTTTAAGTTTAATAACCTTAATTACCATGGTTTGATACTTGCAGATAAGAAGGCAGAAGGCAGGTCACGAGTAGATCGTGATGCTGATAATCTTCAACTTCAGCAATTGGAAGAAAAGGATGTAGTATCATCTGTAGCTAATGTCCTCTCTGACCTTTGTGGCCCTGGAGAATGGATGCCTATGGAGAAACTTCATGCTGTGGTTAGTTCTGACCATTATTTGTTTTAAGTTACTATTTGTTGCAACACTTGCTCTCGTGATTTTGTATGTGTGGGCGAGTTGGTAAACTTTTCTGTTATCCCTTGTAGTTTTTACCAGAACTTTATACATGAAAGTCTCAGCTACAGAGTTTAGAATCCAATATTTTCCCGAAACAACATCTACTCTTGGGTTGTCTTTGGTATTTATCCCAAATTGGACATGATTTAATCCAAGTTAAATTGAATTGATTTGACATAGATATCAAATTTTGTGTTTTTAATTATTAAATAACTGGAGTTTGAATTGATTTACAGTTCAATTTCCACATTTGAAACACATTTAAAATGAATTGATCAATAACTAAAATAATTGAATCCAACCATATAAAAGGGTCCATGGCTATGTATTTGAGAGTCATAGGATTAGATGACCTCGATTTCCACATTTGAAACACATTTGAAATGAATTGATCAATAACTAAAATAATTGAATCCAACCATATAAAATGCCCAGGGCTATGTATTTGAGAGTCGTAGGATTAGATGACCTGTATTTATCAATCATAATGTAGCATCCTTATTTCTTGATAACAGAATTTTCATGCAACAATGTGATGTTTTTGAGTTTGCTTTTGATGTCACAT
Organism: Vicia sativa; assembly: GCA_021764765.1. Classification (NCBI taxonomy): domain Eukaryota; kingdom Viridiplantae; phylum Streptophyta; class Magnoliopsida; order Fabales; family Fabaceae; genus Vicia; species Vicia sativa. The sequence goes on along the minus strand of CM038793.1, from coordinate 86,074,356 downwards.
TCAAAGCATTTGTAACTATTTCTCGTCTGGTAGTATGATGCTTTTCCATGAATGCTTTTACTATTCATACAGTCCACATAGGCGGGGGGGATCTTGAAAATAATAGAGGGGATAATTACGTGTTGAATAGTACTATTGAAACTTAAAGGATCATGCTAACAAGTACCCTAAAATCATTAAGGAATCCATAAAAGGACATTTGGTCTTTGTAAATATTGTTGATGTTTGCACCTATTGCAACTGTTATTATTGATGTTTGAGATAGAGAGCCAGTACATTTGTGATGTCATGTTTTTACAGGACTGTACTTAATCTCTGAATGTTGCTTTTTTTTTTTTGTTAGTTGGTGGATAAGTATAGCAGTGTTTGGCACCATGGTAGAGTAAGAAGATATCTTACATCAGAGGAATGGCCAGGTCCCGAATCCAAAGGAAAACCTTGGTATGGCTTACTTATGCTATTAAGGAAATACCCGGAGCATTTTGTCATCAACACAAGGTCCAAGGGCCGAGTTACGTTGGAGTTTGTTTCTCTTGTCTCTCTTCTTTCGTGAACTTGGTGCTATCTTCCATATGTAATAACTTATGTAGTCTGAATTTTACAGAATTGTGATATCTGGTCAAAAGACCAAAGCTGTATAAAATTGCACCTTGCTTAGTTTTTTCTGTGAGAAAACTTGGATATCTTTTGTGAATGTGTGGAAGATGTTGAAATAGTTGGTGATAGATTATAGCCATATCATTAAAAAATTGGCTCAATGATGAAATCAATGGTTCATTAGGTTGAATCAAATTTCATATCAGGAGAATGGCTAAACCAAATTTAAGCAATATGGAGTTTAAATTAGTAGGAGTTTCTGGTAAACAATTTGTGAATATAAAAAATAGTTATCTAGAGAATTTTGTTTCGTTAAATTTCCTATCTTGGATCAGTTGTATTTAATGTGCTCTTTAGATCTAAGCCAATCCATAAATTTACTATCTTGGATAAGTTGTATTTAATGTAATATTTAGATCTAAACTAATCCATAAATTATATTTGTAGGGTTATATTGTATGTGCAAGCACTTAATTTAAGAAACCAAAAAGAACTCTAGAGTTATAAAAAATTGAAATAAAAATTCAGCATTAAGTAAAGAGATATATACATATAATTTTTCACCTTATTTGTTACTGTTATTATTGATAACAAACTTGTAGATAGTTAATGTTTATGACATGAGATTACACTGACATTACACCCATTGTCAAAATAATATATAAGTTATTATTAGTTGGACTTGGAAATTAAAATTTAAAGAATAAAATAAATGACTAAGCACGACTTAAATTTCTAAACTAAATTAAGGACATAGTCCTAAAGTTATTAAAAAAATAAAGTTAGTTAAGTAATTATGTTGCAGTAAAGTAGAAATAAAATCTTATACAAGTTAAAATTATATGAAAAAACAATAATTGACCACTAAGTTACAAGAGAAAGCTTCAACCTAGCTATATATTTTATTTATTTTTGACTAGATTCAATCTATTTATTTATTTTTGATTAGATTCAATCCCGCTATTTTAATTAAGGGTGTAAGTGGATAAAAAAATCAATAAAATCCGTAGTCCAAACCAAACTGAAATAAAAGTGATTGTTTTTGGTTTGGTGTAAAATTGAACCGAACTAATGAAGATTAATGTGGTTTTGTTGGGTTCAAAGGTTTAGTTTTTAAGAACTGCTAAATCGGAACTGAACCAACAAATATAATTACATTTTTAATTTTTTATTTCATTCATTATTAAACTCAATTTTTGTATCGGTCCAACCATTCTCCATCTTAGTTTATATTTCTTTTTAGCAAAACACGCATATAGTACTGTTTACTGTGGAAAATGGTAAACAACCGTTGGTCCTCCCTAAGTCCTAAAACTAAGGGTTACTCGCGAGATCGACCAGTTGATCTCAAGACACGTGCTAAGGTTTTGGTAAATTGCGCTACTTCTGTAAACGAAAAGGACCTTGGCCCAGAAACGGTTTCCAGAGCCTAAGGGAAACAACGCAATGGCTTTCCACACACGAAGAATTCTGACTATTGGTGACTCGTGACCAACAATTTACGTTGATATGTTTTTGGTAAGTAGGGCTATTGGTGACTCGTGCCCAACAAGTAAATGAGACAGAAGTAAACGAAAAAGCAGTAAAGATAAAGTTAAAAGTAAATTGATTGCATTGAAATGGAAAATATGGTGATTCACGTACATCAAAGCTTGAGTTACTCTTTCTTCCTTTAGCAATCGTAATTTTGTAAGTTGAGAGTACAAATGAACACACAAAATTCTTAACATTCTAACTTATTTATAGTAATTACAAAGTAATGCTAAAGCTAATCAACGGACGAGATTCAATTTTGAAAGCAACTTTCGCACACGCGCCATCCGCTCAAAGCTTGTAACCCACGATCTTCGAGGCAACTACCCACGATCTCCTCATTTTGACTTTTTCCGCTTCATGTCTTTGAGGAAAGCGCCTTGTGTTTAGTTTATCTTCTTGAGACATAACAAAATTTCCTAAGTCCACTAGCAAGCGTCTTCGACAACAATAACACTTCGACTGATGCCTTCATTCGACCCAAACTCCTGTCGAATCGACCATCATACAATATGTTGACATAGTCTTATTTTCGACATTGTTTTACTCTGGCTGTTTGGTCGATTCGGTTTGGTTTTCGAGCGACTTCTCAACCGACATGCATTCTTTCTGAAGCTGTTAACTTGGCTTTGTAAAGTATTTTTAGAAACTAACTTCATTTAAGATTAGTTTTTAACCTGTAGGAACCTTTGCCTTTAAACCATGCCCTTAGACATACTTTACAAATTTCCAACTCACAAGTACCAAACTCCAAAACATAGAAAATAAATTATCCTTATCATACACCTTCATCTCATCAATGGAGCATTCCTCATATCTATCTCACAAACCCCTCTTTTACATTTCCAATCACTTCCTCATTTCCATCTTTTCAACGGGAAATCTTTTTACCTTATTACACAAATTCATATGTTACAACTCCATCACCATGTTTGTATTATAATCACGGGTATAGACTACCTCCACCTAACCCTTATTCATCCTATTCATCATCTCATTATTCATATTCCTACAATAATTATCATCAACAACTACAACTAACAAACACCTCATCTACACTTGGTCAACACTATCAAAACCATTCTAGTAATAGAAGAGATTATGAGAAACATTTGCAAGTGTCTCATCTCTCTTTTAAAAAAAAAATCTAAACACTAAACCCTAAAACAACTATGATGAATTGAGAAAAACCTCAAAAGATCAATTTATCTTACCATCTATCAATCTTTTTTCAGCTTCATTGTCATGGCCACAAACCGTTCAACAACACCCACCACCTGTTTGCAAAATTGATTTACAACAAAAACAACACCAAGCACCCATTTCCACCTCTACATCATCCACAACATCCATTATAAATACAAATCTTCCTAGAGCATTTTCGATTCCTGTTGATAACATTCTCGTGGTAACAATTGTTTCTTAGGTTCCTCTCTCTGAAACTATCTTTTTGTCGGTTGTGCAGCCTCGCTTACCACACACTACCACCACACTATGAAAGTGCTTAGAGCAATTAAGCTCCAACTCTAGGGTTTCGAATGATGAGAGTTTTGATTTTAATGAGTTGAACCAACAAGATTGGGGTTCACCTGAGTCAGTGTTGAGTTTAGAGTATCCATCGACTCATGTTTATTATTTCAAAGCTGAGGATTATGATGCTTTTGGTGTGCTACCACCTGTGAGTAAACTGAACCTGGCGCAAACCATGTACCATTTCATTAGTGGATATACTGCTTTGGTGGTTGGAATTGAGGATGACATAAAGAATCCATAAGCAACATTTTCAGCTTGTTTTGGTGCAACATTTATAATGTTTCACCCTACAAAATATGTTAGATTGCTAGTACTCTTTTTCTCTACAATCTTGAGGGCAAAGTTGGTCTTGAAGGGCTAAGTAACGATAGAGAGTAGAATTATGAATTAAATTAAGTTAGAATATTAATTTAGTAAGTCATTGATATTATTAGCTATTGGTATTGTTATTGGTCTCTTAATAGTAATTGAACTTTTATGTTTAGGATCCACTATCAGTACTATATATATAGTCTCTATGAGACATTGAAGAATGAAACTATGACTATTATATATATGTAGTCTTTATGAGACATTGAAGAATGAAATGAATGAAAAAATTTATTTTCTTAGTTTATCTTCTTAATTCATCCTTTTCTCTAAGTTTGTTAGGGCTTCCAAATTAGCATCCTAACAAATCGCATGTCACAAAATCTATTTTCACTGAACTTTTGCTCTAGCTGCTTGCCATAATTGATGCTTTTTCTACCCTTGTTATGATATGTTACAATCATCTTCTTTGTGTTTAAGTTCTCTTCATTAATTTTCATTTTTTTTTACCTTTTCTGTTTCTTCTTCAAAAAAAAAATTCATTCTAGTAATGTGATAAAATAGTTTTGATGTGTGTTTGAGTTGTGAAATATGTTAATTGATATTTGTTTTGGTGTGTTCTATTTGTCAAGCTTTCAAATCATTTTTCTAATCTTTTGATGTCAAATGTCAACTTTTATGTTTAATAGTGAACTTATTTTATGATACAATGGAAATCTCACTGTTTCGTATAGATTAAGATTTTGTAATATCTGAAAAATAGAGTATGAAATAAATTACATGAAATACATTATTTTAAAAACTAATAACATTAAATACCTTAAAAAATACGATAACAGAGAATACATCGATGAATATAATATTTTAAAAAATAAATTACAAACCGATCAACTGAATCAAACCAAATTGAATTAAACCAGTTAATTTGATTCAATTCTATTTAAAAAAAAAATTAAAAACTGAACCAAACTAAACTGATGAAAATATCATTGATAATTTTAATAGTTCCGATTAGTCGGTTAAACCAATCGAACTAGAAACCCGAAGATAATTGATCTAAGTTGGTTATTGAACCGGTTACTCAAATAGTAAGAATTGACATAAATTGTAAAAAATGTTTCTTTTTATGAATTGGAAAATAAGTATTGAATTTCTTATTCCACCCTATACTCTTCTAACGCACCATGTGAATTTTCAATGCCCTTAAAGATCAAAAATATATTTCCGATTCACATTCTATATCATGCAAATCAAGTTAAAATAAGTTTGGTGTAAATCGGAAGTATAAAATTATGTTATTGAGTAATATGAAAAAATAGTATTTAATCTTAAGAAATTACATGAAACTAATAATTTTAATATATTCTTAATCAAACCATTTTCAATTTGAGATATATTTTAATTTGAGATATATTTGATTAAGGATCAAAAGAAAAATCAAATAAATGTCAGCAATTATGCGTTAAAAAACAAATAAAGAATACATTAATACAAATGGATAAGAATTAAATTAAGTTTAACTTATGCTATTCATACAAATAGGAGAATTACTTATATTTATAATGAAAAATGCTATTCATACACCTACACCGTATTTCACTGTTTAGTAAAATATTATAAAATAAGATTACCTTTTTAAAAAAAAATAATTTTTTTTTAATATATTTTTTTAATATTTTAATTTTAGATTGATGGAGTACAAAAACAAAAGTATTTCATTAACCAACTTCATAACTTTATTAACCAAATTTTTATATTTCATTAACCAACTTCATAATTACTTAAAATCTGGGCAGTCTATTAACCAACTTTGTAACTTTATTAACCAACTTTTTACATTTCATTAATCAACTTTATTTTACTATTAAAAATTATTTTTAATATCTGAATGTTTATTAACCAACTTCATCACTATATTAATCAATATTTTGCATTTGATTAACCAACTTCATTTTATCAATAAAAGTCATTGTTCGTACACAGTTCAAAAACACTATTCACCGATACTGTTCAAACACTGTTCACGCACTGTTCATTTTTTTATTTTTAAAATATATATATTTTAAAATAAAAAATATTATTTACCGAATAAATACGGTGAACAGTATTTGATGTAAGTATTTGGTATAATTTTTGGTGTATAAATAGGTTATCTATAATCTATACTATATATATAAAGAAGATACGTGGTTTGGAACTGGTCTATTTTTGTTCCTAAAATATCCTTTATTTTCATTTTAAATAATTTAAATAAAAAACACAATATAGTTAAAAACATTGTGTGGTTGGTAACTTGCTTGGTAACTTCCATACGTTAAAAGTTAGAACTCAATCTCAATTTCATATCTTTCTTTATAACTGCACAAATAGCAGTTTTATATTCAAATAGCAGTTTTATAACTTCCTCAATAGCAGTTTTATATTCAAATAGCAGTTTTATAACATACACAAATAGCAGTTTTATAACTTCCTCAATAATTTATAAAACCATCACATTTTTAGTGTACTCTATATATTAATTAAACATCTCATTCAATATGGTGAGTATGGTGTCAAATATAGGAGAGATGAGAATAATTACAACAAAGAGGGATGTCAAGGTTTAAGATCATCATGTAGGAGTTGTTTCAAGAATTTTAATAAGGAGAAAGTATGAAAGATGCATTTAATATGGTGAGTATGGTGTCAAATATAGGAGGGATGAGAATAATTACAACAAAGAGGGATGTCAAGGTTTAAGATCATCATGTAGGAGTTGTTTCAAGAATTTTAATAAGGAGAAAGTATGAAAGATGCATTTAATATAGTGAGTATGGTGTCAAATATAGGAGGGATGGGAATAATTACAATAAAGAGGGATGTCAAGGTTTAAGATCATCATGTAGGAGTTGTTTCAAGAATTTTAATACCGAAAAAATATGAAAGATGCATTTAATATGGTGAGTATGGTGTCAAATATAGGAGAGATGGGAATAATTACAACAAAGACGTTTAAGATCATCATGTAGGAGTTGTTTCAAGAATTTTAATAAGGAGAAAGTATGAAAGATGCATTTAATATGGTGAGTATGGTGTCAAATATAGGAGGGATGAGAATAATTACAACAAAGACGTTTAAGATCATCATGTAGGAGTTGTTTCAAGAATCTATAATATAAGAAAAGTAGATGTTCTGGAAAATACCAAAATAACTTTTTCTCTTTGTCCTCCACCTCATTAATGTAGGGGTATTTTATGTCTAAAAAATATTTCTTCTTTCAAATTGAAAAGTTGGTGGACCCCGATGTGTTTGATCTTAAATGTAAAAGAAGAGAATTTATTGTGTTCCATGCACACTTTTTCCCTTTTAATTTTGACTTTATTTTTCAATTTTGATTTTTCTTTCTTTGATTTCTCTCCATCTATTCAAACTATTATTATTTCTCATAATTTTTTTATAATTGCAAGAAACTATGTTTTTCAAACATCAAAAATCTTTTTCGTTTCAATCAAAAATCTTTTTTTCATAACCAAACTATCTCTTTTCCACAAACAAGTCTATTTTTCATACCATTAGATGTAAGATGGCAATCAAATCAAACAAAATATGATTACTTTTCAACTTATCACTTTAGCTGTTTTCACAAATCTATCACTTATCATAACATCACTTATTTTTTATAAACACCGAATAAAAATATATTTTTTAGAAAAAAACAAATAAATTATGGTTAATTTGTATTTAACAATATAAATCAATTATAATGCTCATAAATAAAAATAAATTTATTATTGATTCAAATATTTTTATAAATAATAACAAACAAAAATAATTTCAAATAAGAAAAAATTTTATTATTAATTAAAATGTGTTTTTATACGAAAAATATAGTGAGTATGTTTTGTTTTTGCTTGCTCATGTTCGCAAATTATGATGATATTTTTGTCACGTTCATATTAAACCATCATTACTCTATGTAATGTACAAGTATTTTTATTAGAACTAAGGTTAGCAAGTGAGAGACTCAGCTAACAACAAAATTGTAAACTGCATTTATCAGTACTAGATAAAATCTATAATATAAGAAAAGTAGATGTTCTGGAAAATACCAAAATAACCTTTTTTCTTTGTCCTCCACCTCATTAATGTAGGGGTATTTTATGTCTAAAAACTATTTCTTCTTTCAAATTGAAAAGTTGGTGGACCCCACCGATGTGTTTGATCTTAAATGTAAAAGAAGAGAATTTGTTGTGTTCCATGCACTTTTTCCCTTTTAATTTTGACTTTATTTTTCAATTTTGATTTTTCTTTCTTTGATTTCTCTCAATCTATTCAAACTATTATTATTTCTCATAATTTTTTTATAATTGCAAGAAACTATGTTTTTCAAACATCAAAAATCTTTTTCGTTTCAATCAAAAATCTTTTTTTCATAACCAAACTATCTCTTTTCCACAAACAAGTCTATTTTTCATACCATTAGATGTAAGATGGCAATCAAATCAAACAAAATATGATTACTTTTCAACTTATCACTTTAGCTGTTTTCACAAATCTATCACTTATCATAACATCACTTATTTTTTTATAAACACCGAATAAAAATATATTTTTAGAAAAACAAATAAATTATGGTTAATTTGTATTTAACAATATAAATCAATTATAATGCTCATAAATAAAAATAAATTTATTATTGATTCAAATATTTTATAAATAATAACAAACAAAATAATTTCAAATAAGAAAAAATTTATTATTAATTAAAATGTGTTTTATACGAAAAATATAGTGAGTATGTTTTGTTTTTGCTTGCTCATGTTCGCAAATTATGATGATATTTTTGTCACGCTCATATTAAACCATCATTACTCTATGTAATGTACAAGTATTTTATTAGAACTAAGGTTAGCAAGAGACTCATTAACAACAAAATGTAAACTGCATTTATCAAGATTAGATAAAATTTATTGTTGGTTTAAATATTTTATATAAAAAAATTATACTTATGAAACAATTATATTTTTCATTTAAAAATGTATTATTGATCTAAATATCTTTATATAAGAAAATTCACTGTTGATCAAAATATTTTTGTAAAAGATACATAAAAAATAATATTTGTTTACGGATAAAATTTTATTATTGGTGTAAATATTTTATATACAAAAATTGTATTTATGATCTAAATATTTTTTATTCAAAAATGATATTTGAGAAAAAATATATTATTAATCTAAATATTTTTATATACGAAAATTTACTATTGATCTACATATTTTATTAAACAATATCTAAACCAAAATAATATTTATATATGAGAAAAATTTATTATTGATCTAAATTGTTTTATATACGATAACAATATTTATGATTCAAATATTTTTTATTCAAATACGATATACGAGAAAAATATTGATCTCAATATTTTTAAATCAAAAAATTTACTATTGATCCATATATTTTTGTAAAAGATACATAAACAAATAAAAATAATATTTGTGGGGATAAAATCTATTATTGGTCTGAATATTTTTATATACAAAAATTGTATTTATGATTCAAATATTTTTTATTCAAAACTGATGTACCGGAAAAATATATTAATAATCTAAATATCTTTTTATAAGATAATTTACTATTGATCAATATATTTTTGTAAATGATACCTAAAGAAAAATAATATTTATAGACCGTAAAAATATATTATTGGTATAAATATTTTTATATACTAAAAGCAGTATTTAGGATTCAAATATTTTTTTTCAAAAATGGTATACGGTAAATAATTGATTATTGATCTATATATTTTTATATACGAAAATTTATTATTGATCCACATATTTTTATAAACGATACTTAAAGAAAAATAATGTTTATATCAAGGGAAAATCTATTATTGATCTAATTATTTTTATTTAAGAAAATGGTATTTATGACCCAATTATTTATAATTTAAAAATGGTATATGAGAAAAAATCTATTATTGATCTAAATAATTTTTATATACGAAAAAATATATTATTGATCTAAATATTTTTTCTTACGAGTAATCAATTAATTTTTTTCTAATTATTTATAATTCAATTAATTTTTTTTTTACGAGTAATCAAATATTTTTCTATTAAAATATAATACGCTCCTCAGACGAACCGCGAAATCGCACGGGTTTGTTACTAGTTTTAATAAGGAGAAAGTATGAAAGATGCATTTAATATGGTGAGTGTGGTGTCAAATATAGGAGGGATGGGAATAATTACAACAAAGACGTTTAAGATCATCATGTAGGAGTTGTTTCAAGAATTTTAATAAGGAGAAAGTATGAAAGATGCATTTAATATGGTGAGTATGGTGTCAAATATAGGAGGGATGGGAATAATTACAATAAAGAGGGATGTCAAGGTTTAAGATCATCATGTAGGAGTTGTTTCAAGAATTTTAATACGGAAAAAATATGAAAGATGCATTTAATATGGTGAGTATGGTGTCAAATATAGGAGGGATGAGAATAATTACAACAAAGACGTTTAAGATCATCATGTAGGAGTTGTTTCAAGAATTTTAATACGGCGAAAGTATGAAAGATGCATTCAATATGGTGAGTATGGTGTCAAATATAGGAGGAATGAAAATAATTACAAAAGGGATGTCAAGGTTTAAGATCATCATGTAGGAGTTGTTTCAAGAATTTTAATAAGGAGAAAGTATGAAAGATGCATTCAATATGGTGAGTATGGTGTCAAATATGGGAGGGATGAGAATAATTACAACAAAGAGGGATGATAAGGTTAAGATCATCATGTAGGAGTTGTTTCAAGAATTTTAATACGGCGAAAGTATGAAAGATCCATTCAATATGGTGAGTATGGTGTCAAATATAGGAGGGATGGGAATAATTACAACAAAGAGGGATGTCAAGGTTTAAGATCATCATGTAGGAGTTGTTTCAAGAATTTTAATACGGCGAAAGTATAAAAGATGCATTCAATATGGTGACTATGGTGTCAAATATAGAAGGGATGAGAATAATTACAACAAAGAGGGATGTCAATGTTTAAGATCATCATGTAGGAGTAGTTTGGAGAATTAAAGGTGGAGACTTTGTATGAAGATAAGGATGGATTTGAATATATTTGGATTTTGAGTCAAATGGGAAATGGAAAAAATCTGGAAAATTAATATTTAATTTAGTCAATTTTTTAATCCACCCTACAACCTTCTCACGCATTATGTAAAGTTCTAAAAATACTTCTAAAAATTAAAAATATATTTTTGATACGCATCACTTCAGTCGTTTTTTCATTTTTTTTTGAAAATATACTTCTGGTATGAAATCGGAAGTACACTTCCGATTTCCTTTCAATAACATAAGCACTTGTTAGATTCACTTTTTCGCAGCACGCTATTTCTGATTTTTCGGGGATATTTTCAAAATTATATGAGTGTTTTTCATCTCCGTATAAGATGAAATAAGAAATTCTCTTTAATTTATCTCTTTTTTTTACTTATTTTGTCATTTTCCATTTTATTTTTCTAAACCCTAAGCCTAACAATGACGTATATATTTTAGATTCAATGCATCCATGAACTTGGTGGAAGATTCGGAGCTAGGATTACTAATATTTAAATTTAAAATAACAATCTAAACATTGTGAGAGAGATATATAGAGAGAGTGGGAGAGTGAGGGAGAGAGTGAGAGGGAGTGGAGAGGGAGAGAGATGAGAGAAAGACAGAGAGATTTAAGCAAGCGTTTATTTTTTTTATTTTTATTTTATTAGTTTTTATTTTAGATAATTAAGTTTTTATACATAAATGTATATCACAAAATTTATTTAATAAATAATTAAAATTAAGATCAAACGAAAAAAAATTATTGCAATTTGACGATGTACACATTAAAAAAGAGACAAACAGAAACGAAAGAGTCATTTAAACGTTAATTATATATAAAAAAGATATCTTCTTTTAGACTAGTATATTTTCTTTCCTTATTTATTCTTTAAATTATTATTAAAATCTCAATTGACTTATTTAAGAATCCAACCACACATATTTTAAATGATAACTGCCTAATAACTTTTCACACTGCAATTAACTCAACTTTTTCGTTTTCTCTATTTTTTTTCTTGTACGGCATATAACCCCCTCTCTCACATTTGCTAACCGTACTTAATTCCCTCCCCATCGCTATAGATAGAAAGTTTATTCTTTAATTGATTTATTTAAAAAGATTAGTGTTCTCGATACAGGTTTAACATAGATTTTCCTTTAGATCCATTATTGCACCACAAAGACTTGATTAATAAATTAGTGCATCTTTAGTTTATCAATAACATTCATTTGTACATTTTATAGACTCTTATTGCACTAATAATCAAGAAGAAACAATGATTAATTTGCCTAATTATCATGCTTAGTTTCTTTTTATTAATGATGTTAATTCATTTTTGATTAGTTTCACAAATTTTATACTAATCCACTCCATATGTTTTTAAATCTAGGGTTACATGAAGTTATTGAATGGGTTAGGAAAGTGTTAATACAGAAAGAAAAAGAAATAAAATAAAGAATTGAAAAGAACTACGAGAGTGTCCGTTTGAACGTTAGTTAGAATTAAAAATAATATTATTAGCATATTGAAATTTTTTTTGTATCCATGGACGAATAAATTCATTTGAAGCATCAATTTTTCTCGTTAAATGTTTGCTTAGGAACAAATGAATCTCCAAACCTCCAAAATACTAACACAAAACCCAAAATCATATCGTTGTAACAATGAGATAAATCCATATATCATAATTAATGTACACATTCAATTCTAATAGTAAAGAATTGTTACCAAGTTTATATGATAGCAATCCTTCTTTCGAGGTAAAAAACTTAACAATTTGTATATCTCCAACAAATAAATTGTATAATGATGTTTAAATGAGAATTCTCAGTTGTGTGGCACTCTTAATCAACATCTCTGCCATATAAATGTTATTGAGTAATATTATAAAATGATATCGTTTTGGCTTTTAAGGAGAAAAATAAATAAATATTAATCTTTCCGATTCACATAAACTTCCAATTCATAAAAAGAAACAGAGTAATTGTGTTATTGAGTAATATGAAACAGAGTATAAACTCCCTCTTATCAATTCCTCCTGTAAATGCCGTAAGTTACTAATCACACAATATTTTAATTTATGTTTTATTATTTATTAAAATAAATAGAGTAAGGGTATTTTTGAAATAAAATACGCCAGCCCAAAAACATATATTTCTTTTATATATAATTATAGATTTTTAGAATGTGTGAGTCGGATCTAACTCAATTTTATAAAATTTGGTAAAATTATTTTGTACTCATATTATATATTGTTTAATCGAGATTTTTAATATTTTATATATAATTGTTATAAAATCAATTTTATAATAGTTAGTGAACCAAATCATATTATACAAATAATTTTAGAACTGTACCAAAACTGAAATTGAACTGCACCGAACCGAAACCAAAATTAAAAAGGAAAAATACAAAAAATATATTTTAATTTTTTTTGAAAACTATTTTAACAGTTCGATTATTTAATAAACGGTTCAGTTCGGTAAAAATTATCTTCCAACGATTTGGTACATTTCGGAATTTTGAAAAAATATACCAAACTAATAATTTTGGTCCGGTTCGATTATGAATAAATTGAAACGGTTCGATTCAATTTGAATAAAGTTTTAGTATAATTTAATTTGATTCGGTTCGATTTTCTTCTTAAACTGTATCACTACTAGAAAAATCGTTTTTAGTGATCGATTTAGTGATCAAAATATTTCAATCACTATAGCCATCGATTTAGCCACTGAAATTTGATATTGACGAGTAAACTTTTAGATGTCACTAAATCGGTCACTAAATAAAATCAATTTAAAAAACATAATCAATTGTAATTTTGATAAAACAAACATCTCAAAATGACACCAATTCAATTCTACACTTGTAAAATTGATTCTAGATGTTTTAAAATTCAATCCAAACATGATAGTCAAAGTCACACTGTAGATCTTCTAGAATTCAGATCTGTTTCCTTTTTCTTCTTAGCTACTTGTGATTTAATGAGAATTCAGACATAGGTGTGTTTATGTATGACTATTGATTATGTTTATTATTTTGTAATTTAATGAGATATGTTTACCTTTTTTCCTTAGTTATTTCTAATTTAATGAGAGAAGGTTTATGCAAGTGATAGGTGTTTATTTTTGAGCTTTTGATATATTTCTTTTGTCGAATCTTTAATTTTACTAGCTATTGGGCAATTTTATATTCGGTATTTTACCAAAAAAACTTGGTATTTGGTAGATTTTGTTCAAAATGCTACCCATTTGGTGATTATTATAAGAAAAAAATACCTTAAATTTGAATCATTATTAAAATAAAAAATCAATAATTTTTAAACTAATTAATATTAATTTTATTAATATGTATTTAATTTAATTTAATTTAAAAATATTTAATAGTAATGTTTGGTTTATCAAATATGATCAATAACATTATGATAAACTAATTACAGTTAATTAATTTTAAATCCGCATAAAATAATTATTTTTATTTATAATTGTAATAGAAGGTATACTTTTTTTTCTTCTAAAAGTTATGATTATTTATTTTTCCATCTTCATTTTAGGAGTTAACTAGTCAGATGTATGTACTGTGGCACGAGTAAATTAATTTGATACGTTATAAAATATAGTTAGGTATGTATTTAAATTTTAAATTAGATGATAATTTTAAAATAAAAAATAATTATATAAAATAATTGTATTAAAATATAAAGTGAAAAAAATGGATTAATATAAAATATTTAATATTTAAAAATAAGGATTTTATCTTTTAAATTAAAGTAATTATTAATTAAATAATATATATATTGTATTGATAATGACTCGTGAAATAAAGAATACATTTGAAATGAATTATTTAATTATAAAACTAAAAATAATTATATAAATTCAATTAAATTAAATAATCATACAAAAAAAAAGAAATGATTCGTCAAATGAAAAAAAAGAAACATGAAATTTTATCATTTTAAAATAAAAATTTTGTCTTTAAAATCAAGGCAAATATATTATTAATTAAAATAAAATGGACATTATACTAATTAAAAAAAAAGTTTAATGCAATATAAAATGTATACAAATAAATTTTTTTAAATGATTTACTATGATGGGATGATAGATTTGATAATGATAATCTCAACGAGTTAGTATTATACTAATCACTCACTTCTCTTTATTTGTTACATGTATATATGCAATTTGTGTTTTTGTTTGTGTGAAAATAAATGCAGAACAAAGTTATACTATAGAGAATACAATGTAGTGGACCAAGATCCAAAATTTTGTTAGTAGATGTCATTGGTTACGGAAACTAACAAATAAAGAGATCCAACCATTTAATGGAACTCGTTTCATTCAAGGAGATACTTGGCTCATTAATCCTCAACAGAAAACAACTATGTACTTTCTATATATAATAATAACTTTTACCACTAGCTTTAATGTACTCGTCGAAAAGAAAACGACCAAATGCATGGTTATGTAAGACACCATTGTTATTGGATTATTTCATCAATAAATGTTATTCATTTGTATATAAAATTAATGAAATTGGTGATTATATTATATTATTCTTGTCATATCCTAATTTTTATTCTTAAAATTTCACCTATCATCATTTGTATTTCATCAAGATTAATAATTTGATATCCTTCTAACTTTTGGGGTTTGTCTCTTGAGAGATATCACCAAGCAACCTTGTATTTTCTTTATTCTTTACTAACACTTATTCAAAATACAAATTATGTTGTGTTTTGTTTTCTTTTATGCAAGATAGGGCTTCTCAATCTAAGGATCCAGTGAAATTGTTAAATTAGGATTTTTCTCAAGGTCAAAGTTTTTGGTCAACAAGTGTTCAACAAGGCTTTTATTTAAGGCATTACCTATGATCTTAGGTCACATTCACGCAAGCTTCATTAAACATCATTTGGCCAAAGAAGTTCAAGTTTGGTTCATGTTTTCAATTAGAATCAAGTGATTCATGTGTTTATTTCCATGCCATCTCCATCGGATTCTTAAGCTATCATTAAGATTCTTCAAAATACATTCAAGCTTCCTTCATTTTATGTGCAAGTGATCATCATTTAGCCTTTGAATGCAATAAAATAGCAAAATCTCAAGTTGATGCATGGTTGGTTGACCTAAAATCAAAATGACATGCCATTTGGTCCAAACCCCATAACTTTCTCATTTATAATTATTTTTGTAGGCCTTCTTTGAGTCAAATGTTCCTTTTGATGTCCTATACAATTTTGATTCAAGTGTCGAAAGCCAATTCATCTTCTAAGTTTATCAATTTTGGAAATTTCTCAAAGGCGATTTGTGCACAAAACTAGGTTCATGACATGTTTGACCTAATGTCGACTTACAAATCGTGGCCACAACCTCAACTTTACCTCTATGACATTTTAAGCTCAAGAATCCTTTTGAGTTAATTCTTTTGCATTTGATTCCTTGCTATGAAAGGAACATTTGGCTCAAGAAAATCTCAACACACGAGTAGATTCCATTTGGCTTAAGCTTGAACATGGTGACTCGACTTTGCATCTTTGGTACATGATCTATAATTAGAAATGATCTAAATTTTATTTGGGACCACTTGACACATGTGACAACTTCTTTGTCATGATAATACATCTCACACAATGCAAAACGACCTATAATTTATCAAAACACTCACACATTAGGTGCTTCACCACATGGTTTAGATCTAGAATTTTCTCAACTTGGATGGCACGATTGGAGAAGGATTTCACATGTACCATGAGTTCACTCACTCTTCTATAAATAGAGGAAGCTTTTGCCTTCATTTGAAAGCTTGAATAGCCACCAAGCTATGCCTCTCTCAAGCCCGAAACTCTTAAAAAACCAGAAGTTCTCTTTTTGTTTTAAGCTCTTTTAAACTCCAAATCTCAACCAAGAAAGCTTCATCGACATCCTTGAAGTCAGTATGAAGAATTGTTGAAGCTTTTTGTGCCTTACAACCTAAAACTCAAATCCATCATTGTTAACCTTTGAAGTTCATTTCGAACTGGAAGATACGAGTTTACTTTTCACCCAAACAAGTTATAAGTCCCTTCGTCTTGTTTCATTGATCAAAAGCCCTCACTCATCTTTCATGTATCGCTTATATTACTCATTTAATTTTACCTTGAAACTTCTATGATTTCTTTATGCAAATTCGTCTACTTAGAGTGAATCAATGACTCTTGAGAGAGACATAAATGATGAAGTTAGTTAAAGCTAAAATGTTCGGTGTTTAAACTTAAAACAACGAATCTATGAACTTGCAAAATCAAGTGAACAGAGGTAGAAGGTGAAGGCATTCGTGCGCAAGGTGGAAAATTTAAATTTCAGCCAATCAGGTTGTGCCATGCATTTCTATCCGTTGCATTTTAATTTTCTTTTTTATTTTCCTTTTACTTCAAAATTAATTTAATATAGTTCCAAAATGCTTTTTTAATTCATTTTTTCCATAAACTCCTAAAAATATTTTCTTTCATACAAATTTTTTTAGAATTTAAAAATGACTTTTACTATTTTTTGTTATTTTCTTTTTAATTAACTTTAAATAATTTATTTTCAATTATTTTGAAATAATTTTTAGTCCAACTTTTGAGAACTTGATTCTTGGAGTTTATCTGACTTTCTCAATTTTTTGTGGCTTTTTATTAGATGTTTTGATTCATCATTTGAATTTTCTTTTTAATTTCCATTATTAAACCATTTTAAAATAATTTTTTATTCAATTTACATATTAATTTGATTGTTCTTGTTGATTGGTGCTTTTGAATTTCAGTTGACTTGGTCAATTGTGTTTGATTGAAGCTCATCTTATTCAATTGGACTTTGGATTGATGCTTGATGAATTTTATTCATTTAAAATCTACTATTAAATGATCATTTGATCGTTTTTGATACTTTGGATTGATGATAAGTTTGTATCAAGATATCATGAAGAAGATGAATTTAAGTAATGATTCAGTCCCGTAGCCTTGGTGCTTAATCAACTCTCCACTTCTCATCTCTTCTTCTTCTTCTTCTTCCTTTTATTTTGACTTGTGTTGCATTGTATTAGGAGATTTACTTTTTTTCATTTCTCTAACATGCATGACACATACATTGCTATTGCCCAATCTCAGATAGTTGTGACTTCTACATAAATTCAATTACGATTGCTTAACATAGTGCCAAATTATTCTGAATCAGTTGATTAACTTCTAACACTAACATTAACTACATATTATTGTACTAAATTTTATTTTATGCTCTTAATATTAATTTCATTTAATTTTATACCATTTATATTTCAAGTCATTTATATTTTAAGCCATTATATTCATGTCATCTTTATTTTTTCTTTTATTTTGTTATCTTAGGCATTATTGCCTTTAAAAGACCAAAACATTAATAAAGATCAAAATCCTTAAAAACTTTTAATCTTGATCCATGGACATGATGTTACTACCCTTTGTTTGGAATTGGACTATTGGACTTATATCTAAGATTTTTGTTCCCATGCTTGAAGTTTGTATCAGAGACCTTGCAAATTCATCTGCAACATTGATCACCATTTGAAACTTGGCTTTGATTTGATTATTTTCATTTGATGCTTTGGTGATTCATCTGAGACTTGACTTTTGTCCTGATAACTTTAGGCTTTTTGATTTCATCTGGATCTTTAAGTTTTCATCTGATACTTGGTTTGCTTGTGGCTTAACATGTTAATATTATATTAATCACTCACTTCTCTTATTTATTTCATGTATATATATATATAAAATCTTATTGTGTTTTTGTTTGTGTAGTGACCAATTATCTAAATCTTTTGCATTTTGATTGACTTACAATTTTTTTATAAATATACCAAAATTATAAAATTATTGCAAATCCAAAGCAAAAAGACATGACAAAGTATTTTAAAACTAAAAAAGATTGAGAAGATTTGATTTTACACCATTTAAATAAAAATAATCAAATCACATAAATAACATTTATATTAAAATTCAAAAGTTTTTACATTAAAAAAGTTAGCATGAATATATATTTTCAAATATGCACTTTATTAGCACAGACTGAAGAATAATCTTTTAAGTTGATCTTTATCTTAACATTATATTTTTCATGTGATATAATATGTTTTTGAAAATAAATGTGTCCAAAACAAAATTTATTATAAGTTTTTCAAAAGTCACATTGCATCCATCTGAATACAAAATTAAAGAGACAACTACAAATATAATAAAATTGGAAATTGAAATGAGAAGTGGTTTTAAGGTCAATTTTGATTCAAAATTAGTCGAGACCCGTATTTCAACGGTGAATTTTTTTGGTATAATATTTTTCTTAATGATATGAGTAATATAATTAAAAGGAATTATGAATAATTTGCATAATCAAAATGTATTAAATTATCTTATATAAAAAAGACATAAATTTTAAATTTTAAATAATCATAAAAAAATAAAATTTTAAGAAATATAAATGAAAAATTTTAGATGGAAATGCAAAATTAAAAACAATTTACTTATTTGTAAAATAAAAAATATTCATATAGATTTAATTATAATAAATAATTTTACAAAAGTAAGAAAAAAATCTTGAAATAGAAAATAACAATATTTAAAAATAAATAGTTGATTTATAAAAAAATTGTTAATTTAAATAAAATAGATTATTCTAGTAGTGACCGTAAGATAAAAATTAATTATCTATATGATTGTTCTTTGTAAATTATATTTTGCATAGGATAATTTAATCTGTTTAGTCAATCTTTTAGTATTATTTAGATAATAAATAATCATAAAAGTTCAATTATATTAAATAACCATATAAGAAAAAGAGAAATAAATAAAATTTTAATAAATACAAATATAAAATTTTAGATATAAATGCAAAATAAAAATAATTTCTTTATTTGTAAAATAAACAATAAAATTAATTAATTAATCTCTCAATTTAATGTATGGTAATGATAGTTTCAAAGTTGGTACACGTCAAGTATTCATTTATCACCTTCTATAGCATAACATATTTAGGAAATTTATCATTTATATAATTACCATGCCATTCATTCTTTTTTGCATTACTTGCTCATGACTTGAATCACTTTAGTTCTCTTTTTACCCATACATGTGAAAAAGCTTTCCATTATTTACATATGCTAGAGACCACATTCTTGTTTTAACTAGATTTTATTATATTTAATCTTTTGTTTCTGTTGATTATATGAATTCATGAAAGTGATCAAAGCATTTTGTTTGATTTTGAGCACAACTATCTTGGCCAAATATTCAATTTACCTTGTGAGTGTGTGAACATTTGTTAATCCCTTTGAGTTTTTATCAATATCCATGTTTATTTGAACTTGATACTTGTCTATGAGTGTTCAGTTCACCTTTTTTGTATGGATGTTGATTTCTTTGTTTCTTGAACCCTCAACTTTGTGTTGTTGTATGAATTTTTGGCTTGTCTTAGAAAGTAGGAAGTATTCATGTGACACCCCGATTTAATTCGAATATTAAATAAATGAGAATTTAATTATTTATTTAATTAAAGTCTTAAGTATTTATATTTTTGGATTTAATTGGATTAATTGAAGAAAGAAGGGTTGGAGGTGTGCAGAGTAAATAGTGGGTGTGAGGAGTAAATCACTCTACTTTTACTAATTATTAATTATGTCTTTTATTTGGAATAATAAAGGAGTATTAAAAGGAATATAAAAAGGAAAAGAAGGAAAAAGGAGTTTTTTTGGGAAAAAGCTATTTCACGTAGAATTGGAGAAGAGAGGAAAAGCGGCCGAGGAAATCAAGATCATCGCGAGGTGGGTGATTTCATTCGGTTTTAATGCCTTATGGGTTTTGGGAATCAACCGGGTAATTGGGTATGTTAGGAAAATTGATTATAGGTTTGTAGGATGAAACCCTATTTGTGTCGGATTATAGAATTAAGATCCTTAGTGTGTCAAACAACTAATAGGAATGATGAAACAAAGATGTATGATGTTGTATTGGTGTATAATGGATGCATTTTAGTGTTCCTAATGTTGCAATTCGTATGGGATTGATTGGATGTGATTTGGAATGCATAATGCTGTCAAAAATAACAGTTTTTGATTCAGAGTCGGGAACCGGTTCCCATATGGGAGAACCCGGGTTCCCGAGGTTTTGATCACTAAAAATGGCATTTTTGAACTTAGGAACCGGTTCCCCATATGGAGGAACCGGGTTCCACTGTTTCTTTTTGAAAAATACTAAACTTTAAAAATTCATAACTTTCAAACTGTAAGTCCGTTTTAGTCGCCGTTTTGGACGTTGTTTCTTAAATTAAATACTCTATTTTATAAAATAAAGAAAATTATAATTAATGGATTTTATTTTGAAAAGAGCCATTTTTCCGATTAGTGAACTATGGTAGTTTTAAGAATGGTGGATGAATTGGTTTTGATTGTTCTGACAGGTTGAACGAAGATTGACGCTTATGTGTTGGTTTCCTTGTTGTTTATTCATGATTATGTGGACATCATGTGTTGTTGTCGATGTTGTGTATTCATGATGGTTTTTGATCTCAATTGTTATTGTTGTATATACTGGTGTTAGTCTTACTAATTGAAGAGTAAGCGTTTGACATATTTATGCTTTGTGATAATTATTTCATGATTATGCTGTTATCATGTGATACTCGTTGATGTTGGCATTATGTGGAATTATGTTGTGATCATAATCCGTTGAATTGATGTTGCATGCTTTTATGGTGCATGCATGAGCATTTGTTAAATTGGTTCATTTCCATTGTGCGGAAGTGGATCAAGCAACAATAGACTTACCCGAATTTAGAGAGTAGTGGGCTAGATTTCAATGGTGGGCGAATCATGGATTTTGCCTTCCACATGTAAACGGAGCAAAGGTGAACTTGGTTCACGCTTTTGGTACCACATGCATAAGACCTGCATTATACGATCGAACATGCCAGATGATTTGTCGCAATTTCCATTATTTGTTATATACATGTTCATTGTGTGAGATGCCTTGTGAATTGACTACATCATGTGTTTGATTATTAATGGATTGTCG
>CM038793.1:84406560-84766721 GCA_021764765.1 Vicia sativa | reverse complement strand
AGGCCAAAATTAGCTAGCCCAAAGCAACATTCTCACCTTTGTGCAATTGGGTGGCAAGATAAGAAAATTGCTTGGCCACCTACATCGACCTAGAGCAGAAAATAAAGCGTGAGAGCCAAAGATTCAAGAATGCTACATGTTCCTCGTCGGTTATGGGGCCAGATTCTTGTTGGTGGTGGTCGATGAAATTGTTGTATGTTGGGTTTTTACTTTCACCAAAGTCGAACCTTATTGGCTGAGGGTCGACATCCATGTGGTTAAAAACTATGCCATTTGGTTTTAACCCTGTAATGACGGTGACGTCGAGCAAGGTAGGAGTGATTATACCACACTTGGTGTGGAATGTATTTGTCAACCCCTCCCAAAAATGTAAGGTAGCCAGTAGCATGCTACTAGAATAGGGTTGGCCACAACGAGAAAGTTCCAACAGTGTGTAAATGCTCATTTTCTTCCATTTCTCTATGTTGTCGGTTTCTAAACGTGTCATCCATGCCCTAAACTTAGGGCAATTCAGTGGAAAAGCAGTTCCGAAGTTCCAATCAATATATTGAAGAGAAATAGGGTTTGGAGAAGAGATTATAGGTCTAGTTGTGGTGCTGGTAGGGGAAAAACCCTTTATCATTTACATATATTTGAGAAGGCATATCCGTAGGGAGAGAACCTAGAAAAGCTAGGGGTTCTTCTTCAAGAAAGAAAATGATAAGTACCTGAAATTGCCATATTTCCGTTTTCTCCTTAGCAAAGGGAGGTTCTGGTATATAGGGTTTGCCATCGACGAGACGTAGCTGAAGCTCCATGGCTAGAGAAGTGGTTATGTTGCCAGTTTTCGCCATTGAAGAAGGTTTGAAGAAGGTGAACAGGGATGGTGGATTGTGATTTATGGGTTTTTCCCTAAAGCAAGAGCTTAAGGAAAGCTAAGAGGAGAAAGAGAAGAATGAGAAAGTAGGGTATTTATAGCCTTGTGGAAGAAAAGAGAAAACAATGGGGAAACTTTTGTGTGATTTCCTAAGTCAAAATCGTGTCAAGTCAAAGGACACGTGCTGCAAGATTAAAGCGGGAGTGGTGGGCCATGTTTGCCACTAAAAGCGTGATGATGGTGAATAATAAATGATCGCACATCTCGAAACTGAAAGCGTGATACGTTTTCATGATTACGTGACGTCACAGAAAAAGTAGAATAGTAACGTCCACTTTTTAAAGTAGTGGGAACGATTTAGTCGAATACTGAGACTGACACATCAAAGATGCCATTATCTCATGTGATTCGGAATTCGAAAGTGGCATCTCTGGGGGGAATTTTTTTACCTTGAAAAATCTCAAGGTATTCAAGCACGTGTATTAAATGAAGATGTTTTCATAAGTTAAGGGTGGCTTTATTAAATAAAGACCCTGTGGAAAATGGTAAACAACCGCTGGTCCTCCCAAAGTCCTAAAACTAAGGGTTACTCACAAGATCAACCAGTAGATCTTAAGACATGTGCTAAGGTTTTTTGAGATTACACTAGTTCTATCGAAATACTTATCTAAGAAACGGTTTTCTAAGACTAAGGGAACAAGTATAATGGATTTCAACACTATGATTAGACTCGACTGGCTGGTGACTCGTGACGGACAGAAAGATCCTAAATGAAACAACTTACAATCTGATTGCTCACAATATAATTTGACCAACTATGGTGACTCGTGACCGACAAAAGACTGTGAACTTCACTTGTTCTAAATGAAGTACGCGTCGACTGAATATTTTGTTAACTCGAAACTTGTAATGAAAAGAGAATCAACATAAAAGATAATACAAAGAGATTGTTGAAAAGTAAATAAAATGCAGGTAAAAGTTTCAGAAGAAATGACTGAAATATAAAGGTTTTGCATTGAAATAAAGATGGTGATTCACGTACATCAAGAACTTCACAACTCGTTGTTTCCTGACGCTCTAAATTGATAGAGTTTTAGCAAGTGATTTGAGTATATAAGTGAACACGCGCTCGGAAAAAATTTGTGTGACTTCCTAAGTCAGAATCGTGTCAAGTCGAAGGACACGTGCTGCGAGATTAAAGCGAGAGTGGTGGGCCATGTCTGCCACTAAAAGCATTATGATGGTGAACAATAAATGAACGCCTCAAAACTGAAAGCGTGATACGTATTCATGATTACGTGACGTCACTGAAAAGCGGAATAGTAACATCCACTTTTTGAAGTAGTGGGAACAATTTAGTCGAATGCTGAGACCGACACTTCAAAGATGCCATTATCTCATGTGAGTCGAAATTCGAAAATGGCATTTCTGGGGGGCATTTTTTTACCTTGAAAAATCTCAAGATATTCAAGCACGTGTATTAAATGAAGATGTTCTCATAAGTTAAGGGCGACTTTATGAAATAAAGACCCTTTGGAAATTCAGAATAAAGTGTTTAAGAGTTTGGTTTTGGCAAATAAAAGAAATCAATGATTAAAGGGAATATCGAACCACAATGTCAAAGTGGAGTCGACCAGGAGGAGAATATGTTAAGATATGTGGAAATTGGTCGAATCGACCAAGGCTTGCAAAGCAAAGGAAATGGTCGAATTTGGTCTTGTCGACCATATAGGATTCTAAACTTAGAAGAATTATGTTGTGTTTCTCTTGTCAAAGAGGGAACATGTCTTAGTAAGATCGAAGTGGTTGATGTTTAGTTAGAAGCGGGAAGATTCAAAATTCAAAGTCTCCAAGCAGTTGCCAGCAATTTATAACTTGTTTAAGCACCAAATAGGTGGTAACATTTGGTGAAGCAGTTACCTTAGGATTCAAATGTCACTCGTCGATTACTTCTAGGCAGTTACTTTGTAAATACTATAAATAAGCAGTTTCAATGTAATTTTTGTTTGTTCACTTGTATACTCAAATCACTTGCTAAAACTCTATCAATTCCGAGCGTTAAGAAACAACGAGTTGTGAAGTGCTTGATGTACGTGAATCACCATCTTTATTTTAATGCAAAACCTTTATATTTCAGTCATTTCTTATGAAACTTTTACATGCATTTTATTTACTTTTCAACAATCTCTTTGTATTATCGTTTATGTTGATTCTATTTTCATTACAAGTTTCGAGTTAACAAAAGAGTTAGTTGACACGTACTTCATTTAGAACAATTGAAGTTCACAGTCTTCTGTCGGTCACGAGTCACCATAGTTGGTCAAATTATATTGTGAGCAATCATATTGTTAGTTGTTTGGTTTAGGCTCTTTCTATCGGTCACGTGTCACCATCCAGTTGAGTCTAATCATAGTGTGGAAAGCCATTATACTTGTTCCCTTAATCTTAGAAAATCGTTTCTTAGATAAGGATTTCGACAGAACTAGTGTAATCTCAAAAATACTTTGCACATGTTTTAAGATCAACTGGTCGATCTTGCGAGTAACCCTTAGTTTTAGGACTTTGGGAGGACCAGCGGTTGTTTACCATTTTCCACAGTAAACACATACGCATATAAACATCATCCTAATATCGATGACATTGACAAAAACACTAGTACCACAGTTTCACCAATCGAGCTAACAATTCAATACATTTATTGACATGTCAGTAACAGGAATAATATACAAACCCTTCACATATCACTTCTAGTCTAGAATGTCCAATAGTTTTCAATATCCTCGTAGCTTTGAATGCTTAATCATTGACTCCAATAAGTCATACTCGCATAACAAGATATGACGCATCACGCTTCCGCTACGCCACTCTTGTCATCTACTCTAAGTCATGGTCTTCTTTTTTATTTCCATCCACTATCAGATCTATAAGTTCTACATCTATCTTCAGTATCTTTTTAGTATCCACCAGAGAATCAATGTTCACTTTTTGACACCCTCAACCTTCCACTCTTCAGCGTTAACTCGCATACCATCTCGAGTATCTGAATTGTTCAATAAGTCTTAACTCTTTCATATACACTCTTTGTATTAGGCTCACACAAATGGCGAACAATTATCCTTTCAATAAAACACCAATTCACTTTACACCTCCTCAAGCTGACACAATAAGTATATCACATCCAACTCGATCCCGTCTACTATCAACAAGCGACTAAGGGAGATGAGTTCCTCAATTTGTCAATAGGTAGTCGACAACCATAATCGTGGCATAAATCATCAGTACCCAACTGTATTAGCGTCCTTCACCTTGTGCTCAAAGTTACCTGAGCATAATGTCCAACAATCTCTTCAACGCTTACAAACGTTTTTCTTAATTTCCTAGATTTCTACCTCATCAACGATACATAAACGCCAAAAATCCATTTCATCTTCTCCTTTACGTGCATGTTGCACAACATAATTTTTAAGTATACTCTAATAAACGAAAACTACTACACCAAGTATAATCCAAATCATTTCATTCTAAAAGAATTCTTTATCCAGTTTGAATACTTTGACCTCATCAATAAATTCTTACTCTTTCCTTTAATCTCGCATTTGGATATCATTCTAATCACAACCTCAACACTACCACTCCTTCATATGGTTGGTGATAAAACTCCCTAATTTCTCTCTAACTCATGTATATACTTTTCTGTCATAACCATTGTTAGTGTTTTTAGGTTGGCATTAATTTTGGTAAAACTAGGATTTAGCAATGTCATGATAGATGTTATGACATTCAGAGATTGAAGATAACCACCTGCTAGGATGTTAAAAGACAGCCTAACGAAGCTAAAGTTGTGTTGAAATTTCATAGAAAATAATGATGTCATAATGTATGTTATGACATTCGCAGACATTCGCTCGCAGAACTGCTTGTTCCTTAGATTTTTCGAAGTTTGTTGAATGAAATATTGTTTTTCTATTATTAGAAAGCATGCTCACGTGGCTGCTAGGTTAATCTTAATTAAACCTAAATTGGTTGTTGAAAAGACCATGTTTTTAGGATTAAATTAAGTGAACCCTAGCTATCTTTATGGAAGCCCAAACTAAGTTTTGGATCGCTTCTATAAAAGGAAAATAACCCTTACGCTGCTGCGCCTTTGTATTGAAGAGATAGCAGCTTGTGTTTTGTGTAATTGTTGGGATTTGTAACAGTTGGTATTGTGTAATTCTAGTTTCTCTTGTGAGCCAAGCAACTATCAATTGATAAGTGCATTGGACTAGGATTCTTTGTAGAGTAGTTTATCACTCAAAGCTTTAAAGCACGAGTGTTTGTCTCTTGATCGTCAGAAGCAAGATCATATATTTTATTGAAGTGTCTTCACAATCAATTAGTCAATAGGTTGATATCACTGCTGTGATTGAGGGGAGTGAGTGGGTACTCGGATCTAAGTAGGACCGTTGAAGTCAGGTAGGTTTTAAGTGAAGGAGATAAACCGTGGTTTATTCCCTGAATTAATTCTACTAATAGTGAATTTCCTCCCTGCTTGGTAGCCCCGGATGTAGGTTTGTTGAACCGAACTGTGAACAACTTATTGTGTTATTTATCGCTCAGATGCATCGTGAATTGTTAACATAGTGTACATGTCACATTTCTGTGACATCAAGTATTTGCTGCCAGGAATTTCAATTGGCATCGAGCAGCACCCCGCTTGTTATTTCGGGTGATCTAGGGATAATAGTTTCCGGCGTAATGGATAAAGAAGGAGGATTTGGAGGAAGACCACCTATTCTCGATGAGTCTAATTATGATTCTCGGAAACCTCGTATGGTTGCCTTCTTAAGATCGATGGACATTAAAGCTTGAGAGCTGCGATAAAGGATGGAAACATCCCACCAAGCTTGAGAAAGATGGCACTGTCTTGAAACCGAGGAGGAATGGAGCAAAGAGGAAGAAGAGCTAGCTCTAGGAACCTAAAGCATTGAATGCTCATTCAATGGTATTGACAGAATATCTTCGACCGGTTCATTAATGTGAGTTGGCCAAGGATGTTTGGGACACTCGAACTACTCATGAGGAACATCCAAGGTGAAGATGTCAAGACTTCAGATGCTCACTACCAAATTTGAGAATTTGAAGATGAAGATGAGAATATTCATGAATTTCACATGAATATTTTGAAATTGCCAATGCCTCAGAGCACTTGGTGAAAAGATGTCAAGAGAAGCTGGTGAGAAAGATTCTCGGATCCTTGCCTAAAAGATTTGCAATGAAAGTCACCGCAATAGAGGAGGCTCAAGACATCAGACCTGAAGGTTGAAGAACTTATTGGATCCCTTATGACTTTTGAGATGGGAATCGGTGAACTTGACAAGAAAAACAAGAGCATAGCACTTGTATCCAACAACGAAGAAGGATGCAAGGTAAGAAGAGAAGATATCTCAAGCTATAGCCATGCTTGGAAGACAGTCAACAAACCGATCAGAGGGTTGATCCAAAGTCAAGGTCAAATGTCAAGGACATTCCATCTGACATTAGCAGATCTTATGACTCCAGTAGAAGATCCAAGTCAGAGGAAAAAGGAAGTCTAGGCAGTAGAATCCAATGTCATGGATGTGAAGGATTTGGACATATTAAAGCTGAATGTCCTACCTTTCTTAAGAAACAAAAGAGAGGAATGAATGTTACTTGGTCTGATGGTGAATCAAGTAATGATTCTGAAGAGGAATCAGCCAAACTTGTCACTGCATCTTCTGAAAGTGGCAATCCTGATAATGACTCTAGTGATGAGGAAGTGACCTTTGAAGAACTTGCTGATACTTACAAGAAACCGTATCAAGTGGTGACGATGTCAGAAAATGAAAACAGAAAAGCTTATTGAGAAGTTGGAGGCGAAAATGTCGAAGTCGAAGAAGGAAAATACAATCACTATAAGTCATCTCAACAGTGAGATTATAGTGTTGAATTCCAAGCTTGATCACATGACTAAGTCTGTCAAGATGTTGACAACCTGATGTCGGAAGAAATTCTTCCTTGGACAAAAGCTAGAAATAAGTGGTCTAGGATATGTGGTGGAAAGGAACCCGTTAGTGACAAGAAAAAGAAGAGGCATGGAAACCAAAGCCGAGCAGATGTCACAACGAAACAGGAATGTTCGGCTCGGGACATGTAGATGCAAAGAAATTTTCGATAACAGAAGAAGACCAGACCTAATAGGCCAATGTCAAAGCAGATGTCACAACATTGGGGCCAACATCGTGATCATAGAAACATGAATAAGAAGTTTCAAAGATGGATGTCACCATTGTGGAAGGTTTGGACACATAAAACCCTTCGCTATAGGTTACATGGGTACCCTAACTGACTCCTATGTTAAGCCTAAGAACATCAAAGTACCCTACACTCAACAGTGGAAGAAGAGGATCTGCAGCATTAATAGCACATACCTCTCTCGAGTGTCCGGAAGATTGGTACTTTGACAATGGTGTTCCAGCATGACTGGTATAAAACCGTCGAATAATGTCAAACCTCACTCTACCAGCTTTGTTACTTTTGGAGATGGAGCTAAAGGAGAAATCAAAGGTGTTGGAAACTTGACCGCTCCGAGTTCCAAATCTAAATGGAGTGTTCTGGTAAAAGGCTTGATCGCTAACCTCATAAGCATAAGTCACTATGGATATGGATTTAAAGTCAACTTCACCAGTCCGAATGTCTTGTAATCAATGATAAACAAGAAGTGGTTATGAGAGGAGTCGATCAAAGGACAATCTGCACATGTGGAATCGAGAACACCAACCTCTTCATGTGCTCTACGACAAGGATGAAAAGGAGGTAAAACTATGGCATCAAAAACTTGGACATCCGATCTCGTAGGGATGAAAAGATCATCACTATGGAGGCAGAGGGATACCAAACTCCATATTGATGAAGGAAGAGTCATGTGAATGTCAAGTTGGAAAGCAAACCAGAATGTCACACCCAATGTCTAGACATCTGACCACTTCCAGAGTGTTGGAGCTGCTACATATGGATTTGATGGGGCCTATGCAGGTTAAAAGCCTTGGTGGAAGAAGATATGCCTATGTTGTTGTGGATGACTTCTCCATATTTACCTGGATAAACTTCATCAAGGAAAAATCTGATGTGTTTGATGTCTTTAAGGAGCTATGCAAAAGACTTCAAAGAGAGAAGGAAAGTTGTATTGTCAGAATAAGAAGTGATCATGGAAAGGAGTTTGAGAACAGCAAATTTGATAAATTCTGCTCCTCAGGGAATTAATCATGAGTTTTCTTCCTATAACACCTCAACAAAATGGGTGGTGGAAAGAAAGAATAGGACTATACAGAATCCCGAGCAATGATTCATGCTAAGAAACTTCCTATTCATTTTAACAAGCTATGAATACGACTTGCTATGTTCACAATGGTCACCCTAAGAAAGGGATCTTCCTCCACCCTGTATGAACTATGGAAGGGAAGAAAACCAACTGTGAAATATTTCCATGTATTTGGCAGTAAATGCTATATTCTGACAGATCGTGATCAAAGGAGAAAATGGATTCCAAGAGTGATGAAGGCATTTTTCCGATACTCCACTAACAAATGAGCATATAGGGTATTCAACTCCAGAACCCAGGTTATGATGGAGTCTATTAATGTCATTGTTGATGATCATCATCAGGAAAACAATGTCCCATATGATGTTGAGACATGGTTTGAGACATCACCTCAAGTACCTGATAAGGAAGATGTACCTGATCCTTCTCCTCCAAAATCTGAACCAGAGGAAGTTTACAAAGATCCTTCCATCAGAATTCAGAAAGATCATGCAAAGGATCTCATCATTGGAGATCCAACCAAGGGTGTCGTTACAAGATCCAGAGAAACTGTCTCAAACTCTTGCTTTGTGTCAAAAATAGAGCCAAAAAATGTCAAAGAAGCTCTAAGTGATGAATTCTGGATTGGAGCAATGCAAGATGAATTGAACCAGTTCAAGCAACATGAAGTATGGGAATTAGTTCCTAGACCAGAAGGAACAAACATCATTGGCACAAAATGGATCTACAAGAACAAGTCTGATGCAGAAAGGACTGTCACCATAAATAAAGCTAGACTTGTTGCTCAGGTTACACTCAGGTTGAAGGGATTGACTTTGATGAGACTTTTGCACCAGTGGCTAGACTGGAATCAATCAGGCTTCTTCTAGGGGTTGCTTGCATTTTGAAATTCAAACTATTTCAGATGGATGTGAAAAGTGTCTTCCTAAATGGCTACTTAAATGAAGAAGTATATGTAGAACAGCCTAAAGGATTTGTGGATCCAAGTTTCCCTGATCATGTCTACAAATTAAGGAAAGCCCTATATGGACTAAAGCAAGCTCCTAGGGCCTGGTATGAAAGGCTAACCAAGTTCCTCATGCACAAAGGCTACAGAAAATGAGGCTTGGATAAAACTCTCTTTGTCAAGAATGAAGGAGGAAAGATAATGGTTGCTCAAATTTATGTGGATGACATAGTATTTGGTGGAATGTCAGACTCAATGGTGAAACATTTTGCCAATCAAATGCAAGCTGAGTTTGAAATGAGTCTTATGGGAGAGTTGACCTACTTCCTTGGACTGCAAGTCACACAGATGGAAGACTCAACATTCCTTTCACAGAGCAAATATGCAAGGAATATTGTCAAAAAGTTTAGAATGGAGAATGCCAGTCAAAGGACTCCTGCTCCACACATGTGAAGTTATCCAAGGACTCAAATGGTGAAAAGGTAGATCAAAGTTTATATAGAAGCATGATAGGAGCTTGTTGTATCTAATACCACAGACCGACATTGCATTTTTGTTGGGTATGTGCAAGATACCAAGTCGAACCTAAAGTGAGTCACATTAACGGTGAAAAGAATCAAGTATGTAAGTGGAACCGCAGTTATGGTATTCTGTATTCCCATGGATGTGAACCCATTTTGTCCGTTATTGTGATCTGGTCGGTAGTCTGATGAAAAAGTACCTCGAGGATGCTTCTTCTTGGAAACAACTGTTTATTGGTTCAAAGAAGCAAAATTGTGTGTCCTTGTCCATCGCTAAGTTGAATACATAGTACTGGTAGCATTGTTCTCAAATGGTCGATGAAGATCTTGTCGAGTACAATGTCACATAGGATGTCATGACATTGTCGTGACAATCTAAGTGCTATTAATATTTCAAAGAATCATATACAACACAAGAGGACTAAGCACATTGACATAAGACATCACTTCATCGAGACCTTGTGGAGGAGAAAGATTAAACTGGACCATGTAGTCACCGAATGCAATGGCCGACATTTTACTAAAGCTCTTGATGCTAGTCAATTTGAGAATTTAAGGAGCAAACTGGGCATTTGTCAATATGAGGAATTGTAGCAATTAAAATTGCTTACAAAGAGGAGAAGAAACCGTGTATTTCAAATAAATATGAATGGGTCATTTCTTTATTTCCTTCTTATTTTTAAAGGTTTCAAGAATATCAAGAGACACCTCCATATAATAACCTCTCTTATTGAAAGTATCATTTCCTCTCCACCCACAAGATACTTTCAAATTCTCTGTCAGTTCCTCAATATATCTCAGAGAAATATGTCTTCTTCATCCTCTTCATCCCAAGACTCTGACTGTTCATCTCCCACCATGGTTGAGATTAGGGCAATCACTGCAGCCATGAATGTTGAACCTGTGAAGGTCTCCCCTCTACGTTCAATGGCAACTGACTCTCAGAATCAGCATGCACATAATGATCAAGGCTCATCAGCTTTCACTGGTAAGACTTCTGCCTCATCCTCATCTGTTCCCCCTGAGATAAGCAATAGGGAAGGTACCAAGTATGTAGAAGAAGCCATTGCTAGGATAGTCATCAGAATCCTAGACGAAAATCACACTGTTCCTGGAATTTCTGTTCCCCTTAATCAAAGGCCTGCTAGCCCTAGTTTAGCTGATGATCCAGATGTCACAAAGGATGTCATGACATCTGATGATCACGTCCAGGCAACTGATGTGGACCCTGATTCTTCTGCTGATTTCCCTCTGCCAAAGCAAATGGTGGTATTTCTGGTTCTCAAGATGAGAAAATAACCAGAACTAGAACTTCTTCAAAGAAGTATAGAGCTAAATTTGCTGGCTGCTCAAAATGCAAAAGAACACCAATGGCCAAGAAAAGGAAAGCTCCTGGACCTACAAAGTCTGATCAAGCTTCTGGTAATGCTGATGCTGCTGATGATGCTGCTAACAATGAAGATGCCTCTTCAGCAAAGGAGAGCAACTGATTAAGTTGCTGTGTTGCTTCCATTTATCTGTTTTGTTTGTTCTGTCAATTGTCTTCTTTTCTTGTTCTGCATTTTTTTTACTTCATTTTGGATGATTGTAATCATTGTGTTGACAGTTGTGTAACCCTTGTATACTTCTGCTGGTATTATTTGTTTTTCTTCTGGTACTGATTGATTAAAAGCTTGAAATGCTTGGGGCAATTGTATGGTTTCCTTTGGCCCTTTATGGCTAAAAAGGGGGAGAAGAACTATTGTATGACAGTAGTATGGGACTTGGGACTTTGGGGAAATTGTATGCCTGTTTAAAATTTTGTATATGGGGCAATTGTGGGAATTGTGGGATTTTTGTATGGGTAGAATTTATCTTCTCTAAGTTCTAGTTACTTGAAGCTTAGGAAAGATTAGAACTAGTTTATTGTCTTCTGCTGCATAGGTACTCTGATGTGTTAAGTAGTTTTAGCCAAAAATGTGCCAAAGGGGGAGTTTGTTAGTGTTTTTAGGTTGGCATTAATTTTGGTAAAACTAGGATTTAGCAATGTCATGATAGATGTTATGACATTCAGAGATTGAAGATAAATCCTACCTGCTAAGGATGTTAAAAGACAGCTCAGAACTGGAAGCTAAAGTCAGGGAAATTCAGAAGTCGATGTCATAATGATGTTATGACATTTAGTGTGACATTACTCGAACTGTTTGTTCTGAGATTTTTCGGAAGTTTGTTGAGTGCAAAATATTGTTTTTCATTATTAGAAAGCATGCTCACGTGGCTGCTAGGTTAATCTTAATTAAACCTAAATTGGTTGTTGAAAAGACCATGTTTTTAGGATTAAATTAAGTGAACCTAGCTATCTTTATGGAAGCCCAAACTGAAGTTTTAGGACCGCTTCTATAAAAGGAAAATAACCCTACTCTTTCTGTGCCTTTGAATGTATTGAAGAGATAGCGACTTGTGTTTGTAACGTTAGGATTTGTAACAGTTGGTATTGTGTAATTCTAGTTTCTCTTGTGAGCCAAGCAACTATCAATTGATAAGTGCATTGGACTAGGATTTGTAAGGGTAGTTTATCACTCAAAGCTTTAAAGCACGAGTGTTTGTCTCTTGATTGAAGCGTGAAGCAAGATCAAGATATTTTATTGAAGTGTGTCTTCACAATTCAATTAGTCAATAGGTTGATATCACTGCTGTGATTGAGGGGGAGTGAGTGGGTACTCAGATCTAAGTAGGACTTAGGTTGAAGTTGCATTGGGTAGGTTTAAGTGAAGGAGATAAACGGTGGTTTATTCGAATAAATTCTACTAATAGTGAATTTCCTCCCGGCTTGGTAGCCCTGATGTAGGTTTGTTGAACCGAACTGGGTGAACAACTTATTGTGTTATTTATCTTCGATTCTTGTGAATTGTTAACATAGTGTCAGATACTGTGTCATAACATTCTCTGTGACATCAAGTATCTGCTGCCAGGAATTTCAACCATGATTCCAACCTTTCTTGAATTTATCTTTCCTCTAGCATGACTTCTCTTCTCCTCCAAAAACTATCATCATTCTAATAGTCCTTAATCGAGATAATTTACACCTCTTACCTAATACATTCCCATCCTTACTAATATCAAACATCTCACTCCCTTAACTCATTCACTAACAACACATCTCACTGGACCTCATCTTGAGCAAACTGCGATAATAGCCAGTTAATCCTGAAAAGCTTCTAGTCTCCATAACCAATTTCAAAGCCTCTCAATATAGACCTCTATTTACTTTGGATAAATTCTACAGATATCTTCATTCAAAATAACAATGTTCAATAAAATTCACCTCTTCAAATCATGATCTACATCGTGACATCCTAACATACATTTTCTTCCCTTTCAACACCAAATTTTGAATCACGACATTCAAAGTTTCCTTTTTGTGACTCAGACTAAATCAAATGACCTCAATAAATACTTCAACGAATTGATATAATTATTCAAATAAATTTATCGATTTCTAAAAGATGTCCTCTAACTATCCTCACTCTTCCTCCGTATTTGAAGATAATCCAACCCCAATTCAATTATACTGAGAACATACTCGCCTACCAGTATGTCCATCCAGTCGTCAATCACCTGAAGTGGATATGTAACCTCAACGACTACTTTAATCAATTCAATTTCATACTACTTTCTCTTTCCTTAACTAATGACATCAAAGCTTCCAAAATGATACATTTGAATTTAAAAATATATTTCTTCGCACATCTTCTAATAACTTCTCCAACTATCCCAACTTTGGTACCAAGTACGAGATCAACATCAAATTTCTCCTCTCGCCCACATCATCACATGACAAATAAATTACTTCCAGGTTCTGGAACCATTTTTAAAACAAATTTCATCGCATTAGCTTTCTAACGCTTCGAACAGAACTCGAAACAGACATTCAGAACTCAAGTTGTGAATTTTCGATGTTTTCAGAAAATTATGTCCAACACAGTGGTAACCGGTTCCCTTCAGGAAAATAACCGATTACATCTCTGTAACCCAAATATTGGTAACCAGTTACACACTGTACAAAAGCACTTTTCTGCTGCTTCTCGATACAGTTATCTTTTTTCTTCTCAACCCAAAACATCACTCCTCTTATAACTCAAAAGACATATTACTTTACCAAAAACCTCAATTTTTAAAACATCAAACTTCCAATTCTCTTTATAAGACTTACTAATATCCTAGAGTTCCGACTCTGACTCGCGATTCACAACCATCGAACCACATCAACAACATCCAACAATCACATATGTGACTTCAACACAAAATTCACATCAATTCATCACACACAATGATAACTTAACATTGACAACCATTTGAGCTTCATCTTCAAGGAGTTATCTTACTTGCTTAGGAGGTATACTCATGAAACATCAGGAAATTACACACCTATGGCATATTTGTAGCCGTTATATGGATTTCTATCCTTTTATAAGCAACATTCAACAATGCTTGTTCATCCGTATCATCTTCAGGCACCAGAATCTACATCGACTCGTCAAAATTATTTGTAATCGGTTGGTTTAATTCCCGACACTTCACCCCAAGGCTAACATCAAGTTGATCCAACATTTCGCTCTAACGACGATTCGCAATTACCCCCGTGAGAACATTAAGTCCCACCCACAACGGGCACATCATTAGCCAAAACATCGCCCTCTACTTCTAGAGATGCGAACAACACAAGTACTTGATCTTTCCCACGTAAGAACACTTTGGCTGGCCATTAAACTTAAATCCTGAATATGAACTCCTTATGAATTCGATAAACAACACAACTTCACCAACATTTTCACTCCTACAATTCACGGCACACTGAATCAGTTGTTCACACCTGAGCCATCTCAGAGAAGCACGGGCTTCTCCCCTACTTGTTTAATTCCAACCCTGCAAACAGGTGATTAGGATAACAAGAAAGTACCAACAGTGTTTCAAACACATGTTTCATACTAGGGAACAACACAACAACAATATTCCACTGTCATACTACAGACTCAACAACTTGGCCAGACGGACCGACCTGCTCTGATACCAATTGTAACACCCTATTGTCCCCATCGCATAATTAATAAAATTAGAGTAAATTAAAATTTTAAATCAACATCAAATATGATGTCACATCATTCAACATCATTTAAATTGCTCAACATTTAATAATTTGATACATAACACGTGTTTCTGATGAACCGACAATATCATCATCATAGTTCTCAAAAATTCCACTTCATTAAAGCAACGGAAAAGAATTCATAAATTAATTCCAACATCATCAAATAATTATAGAATCAACAAAATTCTCAATTAAAAGAGAGTTTACAAAACTCTTAAAACTCCTCAAATAAAACATCAGTTAAATAAAACAAGCGATCATCCCCCGATGTTACGTATCAGAGCAAGACCATACTCAATCTACGCAATACGAGGCACAACTCCATGCCTCAAGCAACTCTAATCCTGGTCACCTGTGTGTTACCCACGTGAAGGCAACATTCAAACAGAAGGGGTGATATATCATAACAATATAAACGAAAATATGATAATGAATAGATAAAGTATGGCGTACATAATCATCATAATCACACTTCACGCATCAATACCAATACATGTCACAGTTTCAACAATCACACCCAACAATCAAATAAATCACATATGGTTCACCAACAATGTCATGAATGCAATGAGACTAACTTCACTGATGAACTGACAATATCATAATCATAGTTCTCAAAAATTCCACTTCATTAAAGCAACGGAAAAGAATTCATAAATTAATTCCAACATCATCAAATAATTATAGTATCAACAAAATTCTCAATTAAAAGAGAGTTTAGAAAACTCTCAAAACTCCTCAAATAAAACATCAGTTAAATAAAATAAGCGCTCATCCCCCGATGTTACGTATCAGAGCAAGACCAGACTCAACCTACGTAATACGAGGTGCAACTCCATGCCTCAAGCAACTCTAATCCTGGTCACCTGTGTGTTACCCACGTGAAGGCAACATTCAAACAGAAGGGGTGATATATCATAACAATATAAATGAAAATATGATAATGAATAGATAAAGTATGGCGTACATAATCATCATAATTACACTTCATGCATCAATACCAATACATGTCACAGTTTCAACAATCACACCCAACAATCAAATAAATCACATATGGTTCACCAACAACGTCATGAATTCAATGAGACCAACTTCACTGACTATATGCATATGGTACCATAACAACGTCACTATGCCATTTAGGCTACATTGTCACTTGCCATTTAGACTACATCGTCACTTGCAATTAAGACTACATCGTCACTTATGAACATGCATGGACATAATATGTCGTAATAAATTTATGCAATGACACGACACACGTTACATAATAAACTCATCACAAATCACTAATCACACATTATTTCTCATACATCATCACAACATCATCACGTCACAAAATCTCTTCAATTTCATCGTCGTATTCACAACTTCGCAATTACAACAAACATCGGAATAAAACAAAATCCACAAAATCACTTCATACTTTTTTCAAATCATTTTTATTGGGTGGAAAATATTTTTAACTTTCTGTAAGTTCGATTAGCGCGTCAAACAGACACCCCAGTCAAAAGTTACGAATTTTACAAGTTTTCAAAATTTGCTGCCAACTTCAGTGGTACTCGGGTACTGCATATAGGATACCCGGTTAACACCTCACAATTTTTTCCCACTGACCCCAAAAATACATCGGTACCGATTCGCATATAGGGTACCTGTACACCTGCATGTAACCCAAAATCACAGCAATTATGAAATAGCAACAATTATTCTACCAAACATACACAATTTATAACCATCAAATTGGGATTAGTTTATATCATCAACATCAAGGTTTTCACACCAATTAATCATCATTAATTATCACACATACAAACCACAAACACACTAAAATTCACACAAATAGGAATTATATAATTACATAACCTAACTCTACCATGACCCATCATCATACAATCACTTATAGAGTTAGAACGTCACCCTTACCTTAGGTTTTTGAGTTCTCTTCCCTTCTCTAATGCATTCTTCCCTTTAGTCCTAACTTTCTCTTTTCTCTTCTGCTTCTCACTTCCACGATCAATTAGGAATAATAATTCCTATTCTCTCTTCTAAATCCTTATACCCTTAAATCAATATTCACATCCTACCCTTTCTTATGCTTAATTATTAATATTATAAAATAATATTGATCTATTAAAATAACAATAGTAATTATAATAAAATGTTATTATTAATATTATTATTATTATTATTATTATTATTATTATTATTATTATTATTATTATTCATTCTTTCACCCCGTGTCTCTACATTTTTAGCCACACACTCCTATAATTCCAGCTTCACTAATTTTAAGATATTTAATTTTCAACATTACACCACGCCACATCATAAAAGTTCCTCAAATTAAATATAATATACTGTATCATCTTATCATTTTAAATAAAATAATTTTCAATTAAGTTGGGTGTTACATCAATGACATCACTGCTAGAGAAAATGATTATAGACCATGGCCTTCTTCGCAAGGATTTAGAAAGACCATAGGATATTATGCTCACAGCAAACACCTGTCGAACATATTTTCTCTGGGAGGAGTTGAATTTCCCCACCAACGAAACATCCGACAATGGTGTTAAGCGTGAAGTTTGGATCTTAGACATTTTGGAGATAAAATGGTGAAAATGATAGTAATGGTGGAAGATGTGTGGTTAAAGCAAGTTCATGAGTTGAGAAGCTCTATTAATGAGATGTTTTCGGTGAATAATTAGAATGTCCTCTCTCAGACCTAAGGTTGAAGTAATTATAGGGACCTATGGGCGTGACTTTAGGATTTCTCAAAAACATCAACAACTCACCCTAGTAATGGTAGTGAACCATTGAACCCTTATTTCCTAGAGGGGGTATGTTATTATCTTGACTCTTTTTCTACATTAAGCGAGTGGGACGATATGGTCCTGTCATCCTTTGTGGGAAAATTGATCTCATCGCTCTGTAAAGGTGATGTAGGAGTTAAAAGTTTATTCTTGGGTTTTTTTGTGTACCAGACCCTATTAGCACAACTTGTGTTGTCTTCTAAGCTCCAAAATTGGTAACTTCACCTTAGGCTTCTTCAGTCCTCAAAACTCTACAGATCTCTATGTTGGAGTTTGGTGGCAGCTTCATTTCACAATCCTATTGGTGCTTAACAGAGACCAACCACTCAAAGATTATTCTGGCCTTGTCACAATATTTGATAATGGAAATGATGTTGTGATACTGAATGGAAAGAAAGAGGTGATTGGACATCCAACGCACCGAATGTTGCAACCAATTCTAGTGCCAAACTTTTAGATTCAGGGAACCTCGTACTACATAAAGGCGCAACAGGAAGAACTATATGGGAGATTTTCCAACATCCATCAAATGTAATCTCACCAAACATGAAAATTACAAGCAACAAAATGGCAGGTGAGAAAGTGAAACTCACATCATGGAAAACACCTTTTGATCCGTCCAATGAGAACTTCTCTCTAAGTATCGAACGACTTTGTATACCTGAACTTTTTATTTGGAATGAAACTCGGCCCTATTAGCGCAATGGTCCGTGTAATGGTAAGGTTTTTACAGGGATTGCATATATGACTACTTATTATATCAGTGGTATACATGTTGGAGATGACGGAGAAGGAAATGTGTTGTGAATCGGATGCCTTGTAACAAAATATAAACTTGTTGCTTAATG
Organism: Vicia sativa; assembly: GCA_021764765.1. Lineage (NCBI taxonomy): Eukaryota > Viridiplantae > Streptophyta > Magnoliopsida > Fabales > Fabaceae > Vicia > Vicia sativa. The sequence goes on along the minus strand of CM038793.1, from coordinate 84,748,285 downwards.
ATCAAGAAACAATTAGAGTAGGAAAAAATAAAGAACACGATGAACACAAGGATTGGTTATTAACTGCTATTCTTTCCTTACTCTTGAAAGAAGATTACAAGTATACAAGAATAACAAATAACCCTCTCACTCTAAAATAGGATTTGCAGTATGCAATGATGAGAGGCTAGTATTCTATTTATAATAAACCTAACATACTAAACTAATGGGATTTTATCACAAATACCCATTACACGCTAACTTAGGATACAAGCTAACTTAACCAATCAGACATAACAAACAGGCCCAATTTGGTGCTACCAATCCTAGCATCCTTTGACACTACAAGCTAGAACACACTTCGACTACAACTTGTAGCACTTCGACAACAGCATGTCAGAAAACTTCGACTTCATGCTAAACTTTGTCGAACCGTCAAACCAAGATACTACCTTCGACCCAATAGAGTTCAATCCAATATCTCACAAATCTCCACCTTGGAGCAAACTCTATTATCAACTAATGAACTAGTTTTCTTCATGCAGCTTTATCAACTTTATACAGTGGAAAAACTTGCAAGTAGGCAATATCTTGGTGATCATATCAGCAGCATTATGATCTGTCGAAACCTTCAGCACTTGGACTTATCCACGCTCGATTACCCCTCTTACGAAATGCAGCCTCACATCAATGTTCTTGGTTCGCTCATGATAAGTTGAGTTCTTCGACAGGTGTATTGCACTTTGACTATCAAATTTAACAGTGATAACTTCACCTCGAATTTTTAGCTCCTTAGCAAAACCTTCAAGCCATAATGCTTCTTTCACAGCTTCAGCTAAAGCAATATATTCCGCTTCAGTGGTTGATAATGCAACAACCTTGTGAAGTGTTGCTTTCCAACTAATTGTTGTACCAAACAAAGTGAAAACATATCCAAAAATAGATTTTTTGGAATCCATACAACCTGCATAATCAGAGTCGGCATATCCTTCGATTACTTGCTTACTATCTTCACCCAAGGCTCCACCATAAATTAAGACTATGTTGAGAGACCCATTTATGTACCTTAGAATCGACTTTAATGCTTGTCAGTGAGCCTTTCCAAGATTCTCCATATACCTGCTTACAAGACTTACTGCATATGCTATGTCGGGTCTAGTACAAACCATAGCATACATCAAATAACCTACTACATTAGCATATGGAATTCTATTCATATAATCTCTTTCGAGTACTGGGACACTAATCAATACTCAGCTTGAATTGAGGGTTTGTTGGAGTCACAATAGGTTTTAGATTCGACATACCAAACTTTTCGAGAATCTTCCGTAAATATGCCTCTTGAGATAAGCATAATTTCGACTGCTTTCTATCTCTTCGAATGTCAATCCCAAGAATCCTGGAAGCTTCTCCCAAATCCTTCATTTCGAACTCCTTATTGAGTTCATCCTTCACCCTCATTACCTCTTCGACATTGTTACTTGCTATGAGAATATCATCAACATAAAGCAACAAAATTACAAATGACTTACCAGGACGAAATATGAAGTAAACACAGTGGTCGAACTGACTTCTAACGAAACTTATGCGTGCCATGAATTTGTCGAATCTCCTATTTCATTGTTAAGGATACTTTTCAGCCCATATAAAGATCTATTCAACTTGCACACATAATCTTCCTTTCCCTTTTCGACATACCCTTCAGGTTTCCTCATCAAGATTGTTTCATCTAGATCACCATACAAGAACGCAGTCTTCACATCCATCTGTTCCAGTTCAAGAATGAACTTTGCCACCATGGAAAGCAACATTCGAATGGACCTATGCTTCAAAACAGGAGAAAACACATCATTGAAGTCTACACCTTCTTTCTGACTGAAACCCCTTGCAACCAACCTTGCCTTGTATCCTTTCGACGCCATTCATTCGATTCCTTCCTTAAATTTGAAAATCCATTTACAACTGACTAACTTGGCTCCAACAGGTTTCTTGATCAATTCACAAGTGTTGTTATCATGAAGAGACTTCATCTCATCATCCATGGCCTTCAACCATTTAGTCTTATTTCGACTCCTCATAACTTCCTTATGATCTCTTGGTTCTTCGTCTAGAACCTCACTTGCAGAGATTAAGGCATAAGTTATAAAATCTGCATATCCAAATCTTTGAGGTGGTTTGATGACTCTTAGTGTCCTATCTCTTGTCAATAGATAGTCATCTGCAGTTTTCTCAACTTCATCAGCATCCTCTGCTTCTTCGACTTTATGTGGGATATGCAATTCAGCATCAACATGCTCCACCTTAACAGGAATCTCTACTGCCCACTCTTCGTCGATACTGCACCGACCAACATCATCTGTTTTCTTGAAAGCCATTTCAGCTTCATTGAAAACAACATCTCGAGTGGTGATAATCCTTTTGCGACTTGACTCTAGGCACCATAGCCTATAAGCTTTGATTCCTTCAGAGTATCCCACGAACATGCATTTAAGAGCTCTAGGTTCAACCTTGTCTTGCCTAATGTGATAATAGGCTAAGCAACCAAATACTCTCAGTTTGTCGAGATTTGGTGGATGTCCCGACCAAACTTCTTCAGGTGTCTTCATATCTAAAGTGGTCAAAGGACATTTGTTTATCAGATATGTTGTTTTTGAAACAGCCTCAGCCCAAAACACCTTCTTTAACCCAGCACTAGTCAACATGCATATAACTCTCTCCAAGATGGTACGATTAAACCTTTCTGCCAAACCATTTTGTTGTGGAGTGCCTGCAGTAGTTATGTGCCTTGCAATACCAGAGGCAGCATAAAAGTTGTCAAATGCCTCATTGCAAAATCCAAGACCATTATCTGTTTTCAACCTCTTGACCTTTCTGCCAGTTTGATTTTCGACCAGAGTCTTCCAACCTTTGAAATTCTCAAAAGTTTCATCCTTAGTCTTCTGAATGAATACCCATAACTTTCTAGAATAGTCATCTAATATGGATACAAAATACTTTGCTCCTGAATGTGATGGACACCTTGCAGGCCCCCAAAGATCAGCATGGATGTAATCAAGGGATCCATGTGTTCTTTGTTTGCCTTTGTTGAACTTCACTTTGCAAGATTTTCCAAGTACACATGGTTCACAAAACTTTAGTTTTTCGACTTTGTCTCCACCAAGCAAATTTTGTTTCCCCACTTCAACCAGACCCCTTTCACGGACATGGCCTAATCTCATGTGCCAAATTTTTGTCTTCGACAAAGGTTTCGTGGATGCAACATTTGTCGAACCAATTACAACTTCATCCTCAAGGGTATACAAGCCTTGTTTCTTCACCCCTCTCAAGACTTCCTTCAATACTTTCATGAATCTTAGGATACTTTTCTCTCCTTGGAAAACATGTCCTTTCTTGTCGAATTCACCAAGAGAAATCAAATTTCTCTTCAAATCAGGTACATACCTGACTTCAGTCAATAACCTTATTGACTAATCATGGAGTTTGAATCTCACAGATCCAACACGTGCAATCTTGCAAACTTTTTCGTTTCCCAGCAATACATATCCACCATCTTGATCACATAATTCCTCGAACAAGTCTTTGTTTGGAGTCATGTGCCAAGTGCACCCAGAATCCATAATCAACTCCTTCGACGGGTTACTGCTCGAAACCACAAGAACATCAGATGAGTCGAAATCATCTTGAACAATAGCTGTATTGACATTATCCTTTCCTCCATAATCTTTTAGGCGTTCAGGGCACACTTTTCTTGTGTGACCCTCCTTCTTACAATGATATCATCGAATACCAGATGCTTCACCATTGTAAAACTTTTGCTGAGTTTAACCTTTCTTCTTGTCGAACTTATTATCCTTTCGCAAGAATATTCCTTTAACAGCCAAACTTTCACCAACCGTCGAAGGTTTATGCTCCTTTCGTTCGTTCAAGTCCTTCGAATACAAGGCTGATTGAACTTCTTCAAAGGTCAGTGACTCCCTTTCATACAAGAGAGTTTCTTTGAAGTGAGCATGTGATCTGGGCAACACGCACAACAGTAACAACGCTTGATCTTCATCATCGATCTTCACATAAATATTTTCAAGATCAAGAATCAGCTTGTTAAACATATTCAACTGCTCAGTCAACACTTTGTCTTCAATCATCTTGAATGAATACAAAGCTTGCTTCAGGTAGAGTTGATTCACCAATGATTTGGTCATGTACAAACTTTCAAGTTTCACCCATAACCCTGCCACCGTCGTCTCCTTTGATACCTGTCGAAGAACCTTATCACCAAGGCTCAACAAAATTGTGTTGTGGACCTTCTCTATCATTGTCGTCTTCTCAATTGTCGTTAACGCTTTATTCATGGCTGATTCTCCCTTCAACGCTTCCAAACAACCTTGCTGAACCAGTAGGAATTTCATCTTCAAGCGCCACAAATCGAAATCGTTCACTCCGGTGAACTTTTCAATCTCATACTTTGTTGAAGGCATATTCTCCACGCTCACCGCACCAATTTGTTGTGAATCGGATGCCTTGTAACAAAATATAAACCTGTTGCTTAATGATCAAGAAACAATTAGGGTAGGAAAAAAATGAAGAACACGATGAACACAAGGATCGGTTATTAACTGCTATTCTTTCCTTACTCTTGAAATAAGATTACAAGTATACAAGAATAACAAATAACCCTCTCACCCTAAAATAGGATTTACAGTATGCAATGATGAGAGACTAGTATGCTATTTATAATAAACTTAACATACTAAACTAATGGGATTTTATCACAAATACCCATTACAAGCTAACTTATGGTACAAGCTAACTTAACCAATTGGACATAACAAACAGGCCCAATTCGATGCTACCAATCCTAGCATCCTTCGACACTACAAGCTAGAACACACTTCGACTACAACTTGTAACACTTCGACAACAGTATGTGAGTAAACTTCGACTGCATGCTAAACTCTTTCGAACCGTCGAACCAAAATACTACCTTCGATCCAATAGAGTTAGATCCAATATCTCATAAAACGTTTCCTTCTTTGAAACAACAACAGAAACAGTTGTTCGTATAATCTATATTCTGATTTCAGAAGGAAATCTTGAATAGAAATGGTGGGATAAAGAGAAGAAAGAATGGAAAGTAGCATGGAATAGTCATGAAATGGAGTGTGATATTTATGGCGTATGTGGACATTTTGCAAGCTGTAATTCAGAGAGCTCACCAATATGTCGATGTTTGAAAGGGTTTGAGCCAAGGAACAAAGATGAATGGAATAAACAAAATTGGATTGGTGGGTATGTTAGGAGGACACCTCTGAAGCAGTGTGAAAGAGACGGAAATCAAAATGCAAGTGCGGAAAATAAAGCTGATGGTTTTTTGAAACTGCAAATGGTTAAAGTTCCTGATTTTGCAGATGGGTCGTCTCTCCCAGTTTCATCAGACACGTGCAGAAGTCAGTGTTTGGAGAATTGCTCCTGTGTTTCACACTCATATGATGCTGGCATTGGTTATATGTCTTGGACTGGAAATCTAACTGACATACGACAATTCTCAAATGGAGGACTTGACTTGTATATTCGTGTAGCACAGGCCGGACTTGGTAAGCATTATATGCTAGTTGTTATTTGATCTACAAATAGAATTCACCTGTCGGTCTTTTGGGCTAAAATTTTTCAACTTTCCTTAGTTACAGGTAAAGATAAAAACATGTCAGTCATCATTGTTATATCAGTGATAGCAGGAACTGTCTTAGTTCTTGGTTGTGCATATATCATGTGGAGAAGGAGATCTAATTGCCGTGGTAATATATCATCATGATGAATTCAAATTATACTCTAAATAGGTTTTCAATTAGCATCATGCTATTTCGTAGCTTACAAATAATTCAGGAAGAAGCGGGAATGACAACACAATTGGAGAACTACAACAAACAACTGTCATTCATCCAACAAACTTGGGCAGGGTGGTTTTGGACCAGTATATAAGGTATATTAAATGCACTACTAAGTTCAATGATATATGAGCTCATTAATTATATTAGTTATATCTTCATTTTTTTTCCAGGGGACACTGCATGATGGTCAGGAAATGACGGTTAAAAGACTTCCTATAGCATCTGGACAAGGTCTTGAAGAATTCATGAATGAAGTGGTTGTGATTTCCAAACTTCAACACCGCAATCTTGTAAGACTTCTTGGCTGCTGTGTTGAAGGTGAGGAAAAGATGTTGATATACGAGTACATGCCAAATAAAAGCTTGGACACATTTCTCTTTGGTTAGTCTTTGACCCTGCTTCAATGTCTGTTTAATACCTAATTCGAGTTTTGAGGTTAAACTTCATTCATAATATAAGGAAATGTTCAGTAACAATGAACAACCGCTAATTATGTTTTTCAAGTGAGAAGGCTGATTTGGAATGTTAGATGACACAATTTTTACCTTGTATTAATGCTGCATTTAAGTAACAAAACTTTACTTTTTGATTTAATAGATACATCGAAAAGTAAAATCCTTGATTGGAGTAAACGCTTTAGTATAATAGAAGGAATAGCTCGAGGAATGTTGTATCTTCATAGAGATTCCAGGCTAAAAATTATACATAGAGATTTTAAGGCAAGTAATATCTTGCTAGATAATGAGCTTAATCCAAAAATATAAGACTTTGGTATGGCAAGAATCTTTGGAGGGAATGAAGATCAAGAAAATACTCGAAGAGTTGTTGGTACTTAGTAAGTATACGAAAATACATTTTTCTTTTGTTCAAGATTATGGCACCATAACTGGATATTCAATCGTCTTTACATTTCAATGCAGTGGTTATATATCTCCAAAATATGCAATGCAAGGATTATTTTCTGAAAAATCTGATGCCTTTATCTTTGGAGTTTTGCTTCTTGAGATTACTAATGGAAGACGGAATTCAAGCTTTTATAACTGCGAGAACTCTCTGACCCTTTTAGGATTCGTAAGTCTCTTAATTTTATCGAACTCAATCTAGGATGTTTTGCAGCTTCCTCAAGTGATGGACTTTTGTTTTTTCAATATATATAGGTGTGGATACAATGGACAGAAGACAATATTATACCTGTGATAGATCCAGGAATATACGATGATATCCATTATAAATCCATTTGTAGGTCCATACACATAGGACTCCTGTGTGTGCAAGAATTTTCCATAGACAGACCAACTATGGCTGTTGTAAATTCTATGCTTAATAGTGAGATTGTAGATCTTCCTCCTCCAAAGAAACCTGCATTTGTCTTGAGGCAGAATATGTTGTCGTCTGAAGAACACAATGATGGCTGGTACTCTATCAACTTGGTCAGTATTTCAGACATAAATGGCAGATAGCAAGACTCTTACTTAAAATGAAATTCTGGGATACAACATTGTATGCATCAATTTTTTAAAGCACATAATGAAGGATATTTGATTGTCATAACAATAGAGTTAAACCTACTCCTATCATGCATATTCTCCTAAAATGCTACAAGCCTCAACTTATATGCATGAGTATGAGCTATAACTTCTGTCGCAAAAAATGGCAGACTTATTTACTCGGCCAAAATTTGACAATTAATACTGATCAACATAGCTTGATGGAACAGCTAAGACAAGTAATTCAAACACCTGAACATTAACACTTTTTCTTAGCCAAATTATTTGAGTATACTTATGATATTGTGTCTAAACCTATCTTACTGAATAGCCTTATGCAGACCCTGCCTATTCCATAGGGTATTTGGGAAGACACAGCTTTGAATTTGATTATAGAACTGGTGGAATATTTGCAGAATGTTGATTTATGGAAACAAGGTTCTACAACTCAACTAATTGGCATATGTTCATTAATTAATGGTTGATTTATAAACAACCATTAATTTTTAACCCATGCTCTATTTGTTTGCATATTTTTTAAGAAACATGATAGAACTCAATGACAACTAAATAGATAAAATTTTATCGAAAACAGAATCGAACAAATTTGTTTTAAAATTATGAAGTGAAGATTCATCTTCTGACTTAAAATGAATATATAAGAGTAAAACAGATTAAATAGATACAGAGATTATCAAATCAAAGTCATCATAAGAAAATGATCACACAACATGTTAAATAGCAATAGCATAAATGTATTAACACAAATTCAAACAAGTAAAACATTGGGAAATTACTTTCAACAGTACCAAACCAAACTTTCAACATAATCCCTTACCTCGTATGGCCACCATTCCTTGATTATTTCTGCTTTATTATCTCTGCAATTATAGAGAATTGCTTGGCCATGAAGTTTGCTAGTCAATAATAGTGTACCACACTTCTCCGAAAAGCACAGTGGCATCAACGGAAAATCCTCATATATTTGAAGAGCATAATAACTAATTTTGAGAAATTGTGTCCAAGAGTCTTCGACTCCAAACTCTTTCATTTTCCATATAACAAAATGAGTAAAATCTAAATCATGAGAAAAACAAAGACAATCATTTAACACGCTTAGTTTTGGCTTTGATTCTCTAATTAGCTTTTCGTCAAAACCCCGAGGGAGTAGAAACTGCGTATGTGTCTCTCTGCTCAAATCAAGTGAGATAATTGGCCCTTTATTGGTGAAATTATGAATTGCCAACCAATTCAAGCTACCACTCACATTAACAACATTCATCCGGGAATCATGATCTATAGGAGAATTTTGAATATTTCTCCAAACTTTATGTGCCAAAGTTGAAGGAAGGAAGGATAAGTTAATCATTAATTTTAAGATCCAATAAGATTTTCATCTAATTTCAATTTTGTATTTTTTAGGAAATTATAATATGTTGTTTATTTGCCATTGAATTGTGGCTTGCATTCTTATTTGAGATTAACAAACCATAGATTTGTATATTCAGAAGAAAAGTGACTTTGCTATTCAATCCATGTAAAAATTTCCTACAGCACAGCAGATGCAAAGAAACTCATGTCTTACGATAAAAAATTTGGCGAACGGTTTTTTGGGTAATTGTGGAGTTGTTCTGACCACTCTTGCATTTTGTTGTAGTTTCGATTAAGTGCGGGCGGGTGTTGGACTAGATTAAGGTTATATCTTTTAAGAGCTTCATTTAAGAGTGTCTTTCCACATCTTTTTCGTTCCAGATGCTTATTCTTTTCGTTCCTGATGCTTATAACGACTGTCGTATGCCATGAATGAGCGCATTAAAGCTACCATAACGTCCGTATTTAACCAGCCGACAGGCGTTATATTTCTGTATCGGCTGCCGGGTTCCTAATTGTCTAGGTGGTACTAGGTCCTGGTCATGGGTATTTCCCAACCACGGGTTTCTTAGAAGAATAGGTACCCGACTTTCAAGTATGAAGATTTGGTACTCGGCTTCCGCTCATGAAGAGTTCATACTCGGGCAATATCACTATCCGACTTCCCTTTATGAATACAATCGTTTTATACCTTTTTTGTCTTTGCTCCTGACTTTATAACTCGACTAGAGTAAATATTTTTTGAATGTACAATAATTTATACACATGGGACAGGAACGGGGCAGAAAATTTATTCTTAATTGGAGGCGGAGCAGGGTAAATTATTACCCTCGATTAGATCTGAAGGTGGGGACATGAGTGATATAAAAAGGCAAGGGCAAGACTAATAAAGGTTAATTACGTCTCTGTCTCGCCCCATTGTTATGCCAACCTTTATCTGATTATTTATGTTACAAAAATATTTTACAATAATATTTATATGACGCTATTACAATTGACAAAAAAATACCTAAATTTTATATTAAAATATGACCAAATTGATGGTTAAAAAAATATAAAAATTTTAAACTTTTTGCATTAGATCAAAATAAAACTTTGAGTATTACTATTTTACAAGATTTGAAACCTATAAATTATAAATGGACTTACAAAATTAATATTAAATATAAGGTTGATGACACTATTGAAAGATCCTAATATCAAAATAACAATATGAATTATTTAGATAATTTCTTTATAATTTTCTTAGGGGTGAGAAAATCCCCCTGAAAATTCGAAAATACTTTTTGGAGATGTATCTCCGAAACGCATCTCAAATTAAGGTGTTTTAGATGTACAGCTCCGAATGCACTCAAAATCAAATTTTGAGAAGAAATCGAAAATGCACGTCTGAAAATATCCAGTTTCAAGACAAACATTAAATTTAAACATTCAAGTATATTTTCGGCAGTGTATTTTCGAAATTATGCAACATATATACCTTGTTGCATGAACTATTTCATTATCTTCAACTCATAACCAAAACCCTCTAAAAAATACTCAATCCATAGTCAATCAATTTTTCGTCTCCAAAGCAAGTTTCAAGTGTTTAATCATGTCAAAGAGAGCATAGAAAGCTGCAATTTAAGATAAACTTTCCTCATTTCATCTCTCAATTTTTTGCATTGATGATGATTTTTGAGATGAAAAACTGTGTCACTTCAAAAATGTATTTCCAAAATCCACCAAACCTATTTCCAAAATCGCCTGTTACAGAAACAAAATTATTAATAATTTTTCACTACTAAAAAAATGAAATTTCAGAAAAACATTTCACATCAGGTTTCAAAATATATGATTTAAAAAATATTTGATTTATGAAAAAATATAACACGATGGCAGTTTTGTAAATAAAACGAAACTTGTTTATAACAACATTTCACTTCGGGTCTTAATTTCCCCGAAGTGAAAAGTACAATATGAAGGGAAAAAAATAAAAACACGGTGGGAAAAGTCTTGAAGCACTTAAATATCTCAAGAAAGGAGGACCAGGACGGGACTCTTCTAATGGCGGAGAAATAATTAACATTAGTGCTACCTTGCATTATACATCTTCTTGGTATCAAATTTAGGTATCTGCAGCCAAGGTATTGAATTGATATTCAATGATAATGTATTTCCACTAAACTCTTTAATGTTTAAACTTTGAAATTTGTTTATTCGACAGGAAGTTGTTGATGGCACAACAGGAAAGTTGGCACTAGAATGGGGAACAGATTATGATATTAGAGTCAATGGGATTGCACCAGGTCCAATAAGTGGCACTCCTGGCATGCACCAGGTCCAATAAGTGGCACTCCTAGCATGAGTAAATTGGTGCCTGAAGAATTAGGTAGCAAAGCCAGAGAAGAAATGCCTCTATTTAAAATTGGGGAGAAATGGGATATTGCAATGGCTGCTCTCTACCTAGTATCGGATGCGGGTTAGTAACTTTGTGTAGTTACCCTAATATTTTAGTGTAAGTATGTTAAGATGCTTGTTAGTATCCTACAGCTCAGTAGAAACCATCTGTTAATGGCGTATTTTGTGGTGACCCCCCTTAAAGCCTCGAAACACATTCTCAAAACTTCTTTCAAAGTCAGGGAGAAGTAGTTAAGATTTCTTGCATGATTAATTAGTAGTGATTGGTTGGGAGCTGATGGAATATTAGATGCCATGCACGGATTTTTGCTGGCAGTAGGTGATATGGTTCTGAATCTAAACATATGTTAGGTTAGGTTTGCAAGATATAATTATGTGATAATAGGGATACTGATCATTTTATCCGGTCTTCTCACACTAGTTGTATTTCTGACTGCTCGAGTGTAAGCGATTTGAACACCTTTTTTTTTTGCTAAAGTCTTCCACAAAATTTATGTAGATATTTTATCATCTATTTTTCCAAATAAATTAAACCATTTAAAGTTCATGTTTATTCATATGATATCTCTCCATAGCAAGTATCGTCTTCCACGGTCCATCTTCTCAACATAAAACTAATCTGTTTTTTCTTCCTGTCGTTGGTTTTTTGTTTTGACCTTCCTTAGTTTTCTATGTTCTTTTTCTAATGGTGACTTTTTTGGGAACAATAACAGTGATTATTTTATTTTTTTCATTTATTTATTTACTTATGTATTTTTCAGAACATAGGTATGGTCGTCTTATGTTCACTTCATCAGGATATTGATCAAATCACGAAGAAAATTGTTACATTGTAAGTTTACCTTTTATGTGACTTTTGTTATGATATACTATATATCCTATATTCATAAAAATGTAATTTCATCTTTTACGTGGCTTTATATGGATTTTATTTTCTTCTGAATTAGTGCTTTTGGGGTTCACCAAATGGCAAAATATGGCAATAGGAAAAAGGCTATATGGCTTCGTCCCAATGTAAGTGTAATGTAAATTATAAGTCTAAATTTAATTTTATGATAAGTATTCACTAATTATGTGACTCATTTGTAGACAAGGAAACAACATAACTTTATTGATTGTGGGTATTATATGATGAAAAATATGTTGGATATTGTCTCTGCCAATATAACCGAGCATTGGATGCAGGTAATAAAAATAATTTTACTTTGTCATTTACTTTTCATTTTGCAACCTAATGTGAATTTTCAAAGAATAGCTCTATATTATTATTTACGTATTGTAGGTATTTGACGACTCAACAGAATTAACACAAGATGATTTGTATGATTTGCGACTCCGTTGGGCAAAATGTTTCTTTGAGTTATATAAAAATTAAGCTTTATATGGTGAGTTGTATATAATTGTTTTATTTGAGTTTCTTGTCTTTGATGCTCTCTGTTGATTTTGTTTAGTGTTATTATTTATTGTCAGTAAATGTGATTTTGGTGTTGTCTACTGCAGAAAATGTGATTTTTGTGTTGTCTACTGAAGCTACAACAACTCATCTTCTTGTGGATTGCATTTTGGTATTTAATCTGTGGGAAATGACTTATAAATGGTTGGATATTTTTTATGTTTTTACTGGTTTTATTGATGTATTAGTCCACCTTGTGTAAACTTCCTCATAATATTGTACACTTGTGTGTATCTTAGATTATTATAACCTTTGTAAATCAAATTAATGTTCACTTTGAAAAACATATATGTATGCGTTCTAGCTATTTGATGCAATGAAATTATGATTCATTTGTTAGAAAAAATATGAAAATAACGACCTAAAAGTGGTCTGTGTGTGATGTTGGAAAAATATAAAAACAAATTAGGCACCAAAAAAATTACAGGTCTATTTCGCTTAAAATGGCCTATTTTTGCATTTTTGGAACGTAACATTTCACATCGAATATGCACATAAACCGATCTAAAAGGTATATATTTCACATCGAATATGCACATAAACCGATCTAAAAGGAATACATTTCACATCGGTTCTAGAATTCCACCGATGTGAAAAATTGTAGTTTAAAAAAAATAAAATAATTTACGCCACTATGTCACATCAGACGTACCACTCAACCGATGTGGTAGTTATATTTTTCACATCGGACTGCGAACCGATGTGAAATGTCTTTGACTTTTCACATCACCTGACTTTACATCGGATCCTAACCCAATGTGAAAAGTCATTTTTTCCCGATGTAAAAAGTCATTTCTGCACTAGTGTTTGTGTTTTTACCCGTTTTAAATATGGTGTACCCCCGACATGTGTCCCAAGGATGTTTTCGGACAAAGTGATTAATGATTATAAGCCGGATGAGGTGAAGAACAACGCTAAATCGATTGTTGTCGACATGGATGTTGGACACCAATTTGCAAATGATCAAGTTTTCAATAATCGACAACATTTGCTTGATTGGGTTTGAATGAAAGCTAGCAAACTCGGCTTTGGTGTTGTGATTGGAAGGTCCGACAATGGCACTAGTAGAAGACAAGCATTTGTAACCATGAGATGCGAGAGAAGTGGAAAATGTGTTCCAAAAGTTCGAAAGTTAAAATATGATGACACTGGATCGAGCAAATGTGAATGTTCATTCAAATTGCGCGGATCATGTAGGGTGGATGATAAGTCATAGTTTTTTGTCATTTCTGGTAAACATAATCATGCATTGGACATCAAACTACAAGGTCATCCAATTGTAGGTTGACTTAAGCCGGAGGAGAAGGAAATTATTTCGGAAATGTCGATAATCAAAGTTGCTTCGAGAAACATACTTACAGATTTGAAACAGAAATGACCACAAAATGTTTCAAATATCAAGCAGGTATACAATGAACGTTATAAATTAATTATTGCGAATAGAGGTCCGAGGTCTGAAATGCAACAATTATTGAAATGTTTGGATGATAACCACTATATTCCAAGGTACAGATTATGTGACGATAACCACTAAATTTTAGAATGTAATCAAATTATTTTTTGTATGTATTATCGTGCAAGTTGCATTCGAATCATTTTGGAATGTATATATATGATTCAATGCACATATATAATATATTTATTCAATATTTGACCTATTTATTCTTTTTATCAATTTTTACTTTTACCGATTAAACTGTAAATTTATCTTTGATTGGTATTCATTATGCCAAAATAAATTTCTATCTCTGTATAATTCGGAAATACATTTCTGAAATTAAAAAATAAATACAATCAGAGAATGTTTCAGAAAAGTACTTTCGAAAACACCTTATTTTATTACGAAATAAGTGGTTGTTTCGGAAGTGTATGTCTGAAACGCCCTAACACAGGATAAGAATTCTTAGAACCTAATTGCTTCAAATCTTTTATAAATAGGGTATCTAAACCATTTCTTCAATTTTTGCATTTCCTATTTAAGGACCAACAAACAACCGGTTGAACAACAAACAAAAAACAATTGAGTTTACATTAAATTTACATTAGATTTTAATCATCTTCGATTAACAAAATAAAATAAATATTATATAAAGACGATTCATCGTGAACAATAGAGGTGATTATAATCAATCGTTAATTAGTTCAATGATGATTGGTACTGGACTTGGTAGAGAGGACCACAATTCGATTCTCACAATTGTGATTGGGAGAGGGTTGAATTCACTTGATATCAGAACTGTTCCCCTGAACCGAAGTAGACCGATGATGATAAGAAAACAAAATAGAGGTGACTATAGGTTAAAATGACCTTAAATCAGAATCTTTTGTTTAAATATTTTTTCTTTGCTTTTGTTTTCTTTTTCCGATGAAGCAAATAAAGTTTAAAAGACTTGTTATGCAAAAATTAAGAACCAAAGAACCAAAATTTATTAAATTCAACACGGCTTTATATTTTGATAGACCATATATTACAACTTTAAGTTTCAACATTTATTTCACAAAATTCAAAATACAAAATCGTAAAGTTATTTATATAAATATCTCCCAGCCTTAATAATGATCATATTCAACCCAATAACCCTTCAACTTATTGTACACCCCGGCGCCTCTTCTTCATGTATGTATTCATGGTGGTGATGGCCCGCGTAACAAGGCCCACCCCATCCATAGCTATCGTATATGGGCCTCCCGAATACTTCAGCAGGCCCGCCTTGTCCAGGCCCATAAACATATCCATAAGGAACAACCGGTGAAGGGTATGATAGAATGGACATTGGCGTTGTTTGTGGAAATATTACAGCTGGTGCAGCTGCGGTAGGAGCTGGAGCCGGTGCTGGTGCTGGTGCTGGTGCTGGAGCCGGAGCTGGTGCTGGAGCTGGTTTTGCCTGTTTAGGCTGAGTATCAATAGGCGGGCCTGGTTGGGCTTTGGGTTTTACATCGGGCTCTTTGGGCTTAGGTGGTTGCACAATTTCTATGCTCTTGATTGTACCACCTCCTTGACAACAAATATTGTCTCTTACTTTCTCAGGGCTACAACACACCACTCTTATGGTTACTATGCCACTCTTCTCATCATATAATTGATCTCGAATTTCTTTCATTCATCAAATTGCAACAACAACAACCAAAAACAAATTATTAACGTAAAAAGATTTGAAAATAAATATTATTTGACAAAAAGAAATACTATTGAAAGACTCACGTGGATATTTGCAAAGGACCTTCTTGACTTTCTTACAGCATTTTCTACAATGAAGATCAACCTTGAGCTTCATTATAGCAACCTGCATGAGTTTAAGAAAGTTGTTTAATCGAAACTCAAGCAATTGTAACATTAAACAAATTCAGTAATAGTTATGCAGAAACATCAGATAAGTAAATATTGTTACTTACCTTTTGCTCCATGGCTTGGAGATAGAGAGCTTAGATCTAAAATGAGCTTGCTCGGATGATAAGAATGAAGATGATCAAAAAAGATAATAAGGTTGAAAAAAGAGAGAAAGTGGTTAAGATAATGACAAATGTAATATGGAAAAGAGATAGAGAGCATACGCTTGAATATTAAGATAGGTGGATGATGTTGCATCGCACTCACTAATCCTTACAACCAATTATATGCAACTTGCTAATGTCGTGGTGTTCCATTCATTTATCACATTCATAAATTAATTAGTTTTGTTGATATTTTATTGTAATCAATGTCTTTTTCTTCTACTAGCAATTTTTTGAGCTTTTAAGTCCTCAAATTTTAAGTTTTTTAAAAATAATATAAATATTAAGTTCCTCTATAGTTTTTCTTTATTTAAACTCTATTTCGTAATCGTCCACAAAATATTTTCTAAAATCACCAAACATGATACCCAATCTCACAAAATAAAAAAATTCCGAAGTATCTCTTATTTAGATTCTTCTAATTTTGTCAATTTACTACATTTGTAACTTTTATAAATCGTGAAACATATATCAAACCCATGATGAATCCTCACATAGTTTATTAAAAAGTGAACAATGAATGAGTTTTAACTTAACCAAAAGAGTGGTAGTGTGGTAGTAACTTTTTGATTGGTAATGATTTGAAAAAGTTTCATTTAAGATAACTGCAACAAAAGGATATAAATGGAAAGGATACGTAAGAAAGCAATGTATGTGCTTTTAGAATACTATGAAATCCAAAAGTAAAAATTGTATACTGAGAATAATGGGAAATTTTATAATAAGAATAACAATTATTGAACTTTTAAGCAATTGCATGTCTTTTATTTTAAGATAACGTTTCTAAAGAGCTCTTTAGAACACATGTTAACAATTTGTCTTCAAACGAGCGGTAACCTATTGTCCCAACTCAGAACTATACTAGAGGCCAAGGACATGTCAAAAGATAAAAGCTAGAGGAGCTTTTTTATCTTCACCCATTTAGAGGAGCTTTTTTATCTTCACCCATTTAGTGGGATTCCCACACTCCTGAAAAATTAAAATATCTTTCGTAAGTTAACCTGCGAATTCACTTTGTTGAGTGAATTCGCAAGTTAACTTGTGAAGTGACCTTTCTGGGTGAATTTGCAAGTTAACTTGCGAATTCACCTTATTTTGTACGCTTTCTTATTTTAAACGTTGACATTTGAAAAAAAAATCAACTCAATTCGCAAGTTAACTTGCGAATTCACATTTTTAGGTGAATTCGTAAGTTAACTTACAAAGTGTCTCTTTGTATAGTTGCATGGTCACCTCTTTCCCTATTCCATTCATTTTCAACAACATAACACCAAAACCACTCAACCCACACCTAAAATCAATACAATTTTTTCATCCAAATCAAGTTTCAAGTCAGTGATCCTAGCAAAGTGAGCATTGCAAGCTACAAAACTTTCATCCCCTCAACCCACATTTACTACATTGTTGTTGTTAAAGTTCTGCATGAAACAGTGTCGCTTCACAAATTAACTAGCAAAGTTGAGCAGAAAAGCATTTCACAAATTAACCTGCGAAAGGTTCCCTGATGCCTCAAACCAAAATTCTGTCTTATGGTAATTTGACTAGTTTTAACATAGTTTTATATGTTATAGGTATGGTGCACCCCGACAACATTGTCAAGGCTATTGTGAAGGTTCCGATTACGGATAAAGTGAACATAGACAATAAGTCGATCGTGGTCAAAGAAGTAGATAGTATGATTGATATTGTGATCGATAATGAAAATAAATTTCGAAATGACAAAACTTTCGATACTCGTCAACAAATGGTTGATTATGTTAGAATGGAAGCAAGCAAACTTGGTTTTGGTGTTGTGATCGCGAGGTCCGACAATGGGAGTAGAAATCGGCAACCATTTGTTATTTTGACATGCGAGAGAAGTGGAGCATACGTTCCAAAAATCTGCAAGTTACAACACGAAGACACAGGTTCAAGGAAATGTGGGTGTCCGTTCAAGTTGTGCGATTATTGTAGGGTGGACAATTTATGGCGGTTGACTATGATGTTCGGAATGCATAATCATGACTTGGAGACTAAGTTACACGGGTATCCTATTGTTTGTTGGCTTAAGGCGGGAGAGAAGAAATATGTTTTCGAATTGTCGTTGATCAAAGTTGCGCCTAAAAACATACTTTCCGGTTTGAAACGTAATCGAGTGGGATGTGTGTCAAATATAAAATCGATTTACAATTATCGATACAAACAACATGTTGCTCAAAGGGGTCCGAGGTACAAAATGCAACATTTATTAAAATGTTTGGACGATAACAAATATGTTTCGAGACATAGAGTTTGTGATGACAATGTAAGTGTCCGTGATATATTTTGGACGCATCCATCGAGTATCGATTTGTTCAATACATTTCCAATCGTTCTAATGATTAATTCGACATACAAGACAAATAAATATAGGTTTCCGCTTCTTAAAATTGTTTGTGTCACCTCTACCGATAAGGCATTTTCTGTTGATTTTTTCTTCATGGAATGTGATAAGGAAGACAACGTCACTTGGGCGTTGGGTGTTTGCAAGACTTTGTTGAAAGACGAAAAAAACATGCCTTTGGTTATCATCATCGATCGAGATAACGCTCTCATGAATGCGGTTGCCACTGGGTTTCTATCGTCTACCGCTTTACTATGTCGGTATCACGTCACAAAAAATATGAGAGGAAGGCAAAAACCTGCGGTTGGCACCAAAGAGAAGAAAGACGAAGACGACCAAATTGTCAAATCCAGTGTTGTGGTGGAGAAGATTATGAGTGCATGGACGAATATTCTTAATTCTTCTACCGAAGAGATGTATACCTCTAGCGTGATACACTTTAGAAACTTGTGTGTTGAATATCCCAATTTTTTGAAATATGTTGAATCCACTATTCTTGATCAAGTGAAAGAGAAAGTGGTGTGTGCATGGACGGACCGTGTTAGACATTTGGGGAACACAACAACTAATAGAGTGGAATCCGCACATGCGGCTTTGAAGAAGTAGTTGGGTCATAGTAAGGGCGACTTATGTAGAGATTGGGATGTTGTGAACCAAATGCTCACAAACCAATACAATGAAATTCAAACAACATTTGGAAGGAGAAAAACTGTCTTGGAACACTGGTTCAAAGCCAAAACTTTTTATGCACAGTTGGTTCACAATATATCCCGGGCGGGATTGACTTTTATTTTTTACGAAGCAAAACAAGCAAAAACAACGGGTCCCAATAGTGTGAAATGTGGGTGTACGATACAGGCAAGTAATAGACTCCCGTATGCTTGTATTATTTCCAAAAAAATGAAACTTGTTCTGGGTTGGCCCAGCATCTGGCCCACTGCTATTGAGGCCTAATCCAATGGGCATAAGGACTCGAAGGCCCATCTTCCCATAACCGCTAGGGATGTCCCCACGTGCGTGTTAGGGCCACATGGCCAACGATTACTCAACCGACACCCTGCCTTCCGAGAATAACGGGTCAACCGCCCTGCATATCACGGAGCAGCAGACCAGTGAGGAGGCCACGTGTTGGAATCCTTGCTCACGCAAACCCCGACAGTCCCTTAGTGGAATTCTCTAAACTACCCACTAACTGGACCTTGGCCCAGCGCTGGGGATTATAAATACCCTCTCATTCGAGAGGGTCAGGTATTCTATTCTATTATATTCTATTCACTTCTTACTTGCTCTCTCCTCTTGCCTTCTCTTACTTTAGCATCAGAGTATCTTGCAGGTACCCCCCATCTCTTTCAACCGCAACAGCAGCTTGGGCCTTGACGATCCTTTTGATCAGGTACGATCAAAACTCAATTTCCCAATTCGAATGGATGAGATATGCACTCATTGGAAAAGGCTTCGTTTCGATGATTACGAGTCGACAAAGGAAGGTAGTTCCAACATTACCATCACAACCGAGTTGGAAATCATAGTAGATCGCTTTTCAAAGCGGATGATGCTACAAAGTTGCATATTAAAGAACAATTGAAAAAAATGG
Organism: Vicia sativa; assembly: GCA_021764765.1. NCBI lineage: Eukaryota > Viridiplantae > Streptophyta > Magnoliopsida > Fabales > Fabaceae > Vicia > Vicia sativa. The sequence goes on along the minus strand of CM038793.1, from coordinate 84,728,262 downwards.
CATTTCCAGAAACAACTAATTTGAAGCCTCTGACCCAACCGGTGAAAATAAAAGGTGCCCCAAAAAAGATGAAAACCTCACAAGTGGACAGTACAACCAAACATACTTCGTCTTATCATGAAGTTGTCGATGATCTATTCTTGGATTCTCCAACCCCACAATCCAAGACAAGTGCCAAAAAAGGAGCGTGGATTTCAAAACCACCTCGGACACCAACACCGTCGCCACTACCACCACCACCGATAATATACATTGATGAGATGCCTTTATTTATGCACAACCACATTGAAAAAATCGTGGATGTGGGAAGCGATGGTAATTGCGGGTTTTGGACCGTATCCGCTTTGCTTGGCCAAGGGTAGGAGCAACACATTCTTGTTCGGAAAAAACTTATCTCGGAATTGACTTTGCATAGTGAACTTTATATGCGTCTAAGTGCGACGAAGGAAAACACTAATTAAGTTCACCATGTTTTAGCTCCGAGTGTTACCGTCGATGCACCAGTTGAAAAATGGATGTGCTTCCCGAAAATGAGACATCTAATAGCAAGCGCTTATAACGTGGTGTGCGTCGACTTGACAAGATATGGTTTTTCGGAAACTTTTTTTCCTCTACAAGCTCCACCGCCTATTGATCCATCTGAACGCATTATGTATGTTGTCTATCAACGGTCACGTCATTTTGTTCAAGTATATTTGAAGTCGGTGGTCCTATTTCGGCCACTTCCGTGGAATGGATGGAACATCACAAAAAAGAGGCGGAAACTTGACTGAATCATTTTTTGGAGAGAATGACGGAGTTCATTCATTTGATGGATCTTGAGAGATAAGCTAATAGGGAGAAATCGAAGAATGAACCGATTTTAGATTTAAGCGGGGATAATTTTTTCAGTTTGTTTTAGAATATAACCGAACAATTTTTTGTATGTATTGTCGAAACATTGTAAAACCCTATCGTTTTAATACATATACATATATATATATATATATATATATATATATATATATATATATATATATATATATATATATAAATTTTATATATATTTCATTTTATCTATATGTATTACTTTTTGAATGTCAAAAACACCTCAAAACAAAATTCTATTTCAGCCAAAATTGAGTTTTGATTTTGTTTCTGCATAATTCGCAGGTTAACTTGCGAAATGCATTAAATGAGGTTAATTCGCAAGTTAACTTACTAATTATGCCTGATTATTTAAAAAAAATAACATAGGGAACATTTCGTAAGTTCACTTACGAATTTACCTAATTTAGTGCATTTCGTAAGTTAACCTGCGAATTATGCCTGATTATTTAATAAAAAAACAACACAGAGAACATTTCTTAAGTTAACTTGCGAAATGTTAGTTGTTATGAATTTTGCTATAAATTGGGTCTACAACTCATTCATTTCTCCATCACAAACCAAAACCAGAAAAATGACACAAACTTATCCGCATCTTGCGTTTGTCTACTTAACCGCTGCGCTTGAGCCAATACAATTCAGGCTCTCGCAGGATACCCCGTACGACGAGCTCATTACCACATTGCATTCTCTGTTGCAATATCCAGATAATCGCAAGGTGGTCAAGTTGGAGTACCGTTCACCTTCCCTTGATGTTGAAGGAAAAGTTAAGTTCATCCGATTTCAGCTAAAGAACAACGACGACTTAGAGGTCATGTGGGAGACCTTTTATCAATACTCAACAAAATGTCTAATTGAGATGGATGTGTCGCTTCGTAGATCGGCGGAAGATGTTATCAAGATATTACAACGTCCGCAACTTCCCATTTATAATAATATGTAATCTAATTTTTTATATCTACTATGTAATTTTATGAATTAAGTTGAATGAATGGTATGAATTGTGTTAAATGTTTTATAAATCTGCCCAGCCCAAACTTCGTAAGTTAACTTACGAATCCACCCAATAAAGTGAATTCGCAAGTTAACTTACGAAGTCACCTTATTTTTTAAAATTCTTGAATTATTTTGTAAGTTAACTTGCAAAATCCACCTCCGAAGTGATTTCGTAAGTTAACTTACGAAACTTGGAAGAATTTTTGTATTTTCACTAGGAGTGAAGGAGAACTCCACTAGATGGAGAAAGAAATTCCCTTTTTGTAATCCTTGAAGATCCATGAAATAAAAGTTGGTACTACTCCGATTCTTCAAAATGATTCTCGTCTAGAAATGATTCTCTTTTAAAGATTTTAATAATGTTGTCATAAATATTATACCTTTACCCAACTAACTTTATTTAACTTTATTAGTGTGTTGTATGTGTAAAAGTAAAAATTAAATGACACAATTGAAAAAATTACAATGATTTCTACATTGAAAATTGCTGAAACGGAGAGAGTATTACGTACACACATTCATACACACAGAATGACCAAGTCTAACCAAGTCTATTGATCTAAAAGATTGGCAGAGAATACCCTCCAAGGAGCATAAGGCTAAGACAATTTTGAAGACAATGATTCATGTGAAAATGGCAGGATATATCATAGAGAAATGTTTTACTTCTATTATAGGTGCTACCGCAACATGTTGTCATCATGGCTACTTGGGAAGAATTTAATTAGCTTTCCTCAAGTATGAAGAGGTCAGCATTTATTGGATGACAGAAGAGGGTACAAACATGACTACAAGCAATTACACAAATGATTGATTTATCTCAATTCTCAGAGACATGCATTGTTAGTGTAACAAGTTGATGAGTTTTTCCTAGGATGCGGTATAAGCTTATCTAACAAGTTGATGAGTTTTTCCTAGGATGCACAGGTTTCTATTAAATTCCATAAACAAATATAAATACAAATATGAGTCTCAAAACCCAGAACCCTAAAATTGACATCTTTCTCACCATTACCAACCCAACCTTCAGACCAACTACATACACAAATTAAATGTTTCTGATTCAATGAATTATGCCTAAGATATAAAAATGAGTCAACATCAGTGTCGTCTATGGCAGATGACAGAGAAATAAAATCTGCCGTTATAGCAGAAGAACTCACAATATCGGCCAATATTTGCCTTTGTAGCAACCCAAAAATTGACATGTATATCCACCATAGCGCCACAATATAGATATATGATAAAACCGGTTAACATAATAGCAAAGCTAGGTAACAAACAAAAAATGACAGAGCAGAGAGCAAAAGATCAAAATCATCACAAAAATGGTAATATTCCAAATCCAACCAGAGACGCAATACGAGCCATTGGCTCAGTAACCAACATCAACCCATTTCAAGAAAACACCAATTATTTGTTCATTCAATACACACATTAGATTCTAAACTACCAAAAAAAGATATGATCAGAATACAATATCCAAATATTTTCAATTTTCCATAAACGTATAAAACCAACAACACCTCATCAAGCTCCAACCAATAACAACAACCAAACCATTGCCTATTTTTTGCTCCCACCACCATTATTTCCTGCCGCATCCTGAGCTGCTTTCTTAGCCATCTTCTCCTGCAGAGCCTTAGCATCCCTGCTCATGAAAAAAACAACAAAAAATTCAAGAAAAATAACAAAGTTAATACGATTACAACATAAAAATCGAAAATTTAAAAATGGGGGTAATTGATAAAAGTAGATTTTAATTAACACAACCTTTCTCTACGCTGTTCAGGGGTCAACCCATCACTCTTTCCTGGTTTTCCCTTAGAACCACCAACTCTAGATTGAGCCCTTTCACGATCTTTCTCTCTCTGGTTACCGCGTTCGCTTTAGAGTTAAATCCAAACAAGTTCAACAATAGATTCAAATCACAAATGAAAAAAAATTGAATTTTGGCAAAGAAACAAAAAATTATTCAAACAAAAGGAAATTTTTGAAATCCAGCACAAGATTTAACATAAACCCTAAATTGAAAAACTGGGGAAGAAATAGACGAAAATTAAAGGATATGAGTCATGATTGTTGGTTGATTCTTGAAGAGGGGAACGAGACGAAGTCGATGAAAAACCCTAGAAAATTGAAAAGAGGAAAATGAGAAATTGAATTAACGAATAAAAGAGAAGAAAAAAAAACGCAAAGTGAGAGGGAGAAAAAGAGAGGTACCTGATTAACGAAGGAGAATGCAGCGAATGATGAAAATTTTGACAAAGTGAGGAAATTATATGGACTTGGAAGATTCGTTGCTAGCTTGGCAAACAGATCAATGGACTTAAAATAAAGTTTTTTTTTTTTTTGTTTTTTTTTTTTAGATTTTGGAAAAAAAAATTATTTTTATATTTGAGCGTGAAGAAGAGGGTGAAATTATTTTTATTGGCACGTAGAGTTTGACTAGACAGAGTCATGATCAATGTGGTTGTATTTGAGTTAAAAGGATATATTATTTTATTCGAGTGCGATGAGAGAATTTTTTTTTTGACAATAATTAAGTATTAAAAAAAATACGTAAATAATCATTTTTTAAAAAATTTATGCAAATAATCAAGTTTCATGACACATTAACACTTAGGCGCCATCTGAGATGGCTTCTGCATTGAAAAAATACACGTAGGCGTCATCCCAGTTGGCGCCTCCTCTTGGACAAGTCATCCCAGATGGCGCCTCCCTTATGTAGGTTACATGTATAAGCCATTTCAGATGGCTCCTATGTGTATTTGTGCTTTTTATAAATACATCACCCACGTCTCCTTCATTCTTCACATTTTTTTTCAACTTCTCATCTCATATTCTCTTCTTTTTTTTTGTCATGACATCACCATAGATCCATACAAGAGATGGATATGTTGTTTTCTCCCTCTCCAAACCTCCGATGAAAATGAAATTTTGGCACATATTTACCATGGCCAAACTGAAGAAAGAGTTGATGCGATGGTTAGAGGGAGAAGTAGAAGTTGGTGAAGAAATTATAAGGATCCAAGGAAGTCAAAACAGACGTCGATGTTATTGCGATGATGTATGGTTCCGATGAAATTATTTTGACGGTTGTAGTGTCTTAAATAAAAAATTTTGTGTTGTTGATGCTACATTTTCATGTTGTTTTTATTGTTGTTTTAAGTTTCATGTTGTTTCTGTTGTTGCTTTAATCGTGTAGTATTTTATTTTGTTGTATGCGTATTGATGTTTGTAAGAAATGTTGTTAATGAAAAGAAGAAGTTTTGTTATAATATTAAAAAGTGCAGATAAATTCCATACAAATTTCAGGATGTCGAGCTTGTAGCACGTTGGGGACAATTTTTTCGATTGTGTCCGACTTGACGACATAGACCACACTTTCTTTCTAGTTTGTCAAGGTCGTCCATTTCAGTTGTTATACGTTTGCTTTTGGGACGACCCTTTTTATTTCTCCGCATTTGACTGTTATGCCAAACTACTTCCCCTTCGTACGCAGGCCAATAATCTGGTTTTGCTACCAGTTCAAAAGCATTGTTGTATACGTTGAGCAAGGTCTCAGACTTGTAAATGGGAGAAAGAAGTAGTAGTGCATCTTGATGAACATGTGCACACGCCGCAATGACATAAGAGAAGGGCATTCGAAAGGCCTGAAACTTTCCACAGTCGCACCAACGAGACGGTAGTTTAACCTTGTACTCTTGTCTAGCCAAACCCTCATTGTGGTCGATTGTCTCTTTGACAATGAAATTATGGTTATGCCGGTCGAATCTTGTAACAAGATGAGTGCTAGCTTTGGCACTTTCGATCTTAATAAATTTCATGCAGCTTTCACTCCACAGTTGTCTCGATTGTACCATTGCGTTCCACTTTTCACCTTTCTCTGCAAACAACGAGGTCGTCCTAAAATATGTTGTACTCACCAAAGTGGTTATTGGGAGTGCTTTTATGCCTTTGAAGACTTCGTTCATTGATTCGACTAGATTTGTTGTCATGTGGCCCCAACGCACTCCATTATCGTATGACTGTGTCTACCTTTCCACTTGCAGATTATCAACCCACGCACCTGCATCTGGATTTTCCATTTTGATCTGGCTGCGATAATATTTAAAACGTGGTTGTGTTAGTGCATATGATGCGTTCATAACTATTTTCCGAAGACTCTTATCTTTGATCTCACGCATAAAATTTTGAACGATATGTCTTGCTCAATAAACATGTGTAGACGGTGGTTCGTGTCAACTATTAGCGGGATTGTTGTACGCGCTATCAATTGAGGCATGTCTGTCAGAAATTAGACAAAGATCACATTGTGGAGCTATGTGTGTTCGAAGATTCTTTAGGAAGAAACTCCAAGCTGCTCCAGTTTCTGCCTCGACAAGAGCATAGGCGATTGGGAATACATTATTGTTGCCATCTTGTGCAATGGCCATCAGTAGGGTGCCCTTGTATTTCATGTACAACCATGTTTCGTCTATCTATATAATAGGTTTGCAGTGTGCAAACCTAGTGATGCAAGGTCGAAAATCCTAGAAAAGTCTATTGAATATTCCATGCCCGCTGACACAGGTACCGTTTGGGGAAAACACCGACATCGTTTCCGTAACATAAATTGTTTCAGGAGCGTACGTTTGTAGTGCATTCATGTAGCGAGGTAACTCTTTGTATGAACCCTCCCATTTACCGTAGATTTCTTTAATAGCCTTGTTTTTTGCTAACCATGCCTTTCTATACGAGGGGGTATAGTTGTATGTTGTGGTGATGTGGGAGATTATTGTTTTCACCTTTAATGACGGATCGCAGCTGACAAGAGGTAAGATTTCTTGACAAATGAGATCATAACTCAATTTGCGGTGATCCTGTGATTGTGTGGAATTAACACAAGTGTGTTCCGTCATAGAACCTATCACCCATGAATCACTCCTCAACCTGTACGATGCAGTTAGATTGAACCTACATTCAGGGTGGGTACAGATGATTTTGTATTTGTCTGCATTTGTTCGATCCACATGAAAGTCATAGTTGTTTATCATGTGGAACTTTTTATTGCTCGCACACAATCTTCTTTTGAACGAAATTTGTCTTTGACTTTTAAATTTGCATTTGACTGCACATTAGGGTTGTAGAACATATCATATGATGGGTCATATTGTGCCATAGGTGGTGGTGTACATAGGTGGTGTGTAGATTCACGGCGAGGCTCAATCTTCTACCATGTTGTTGAACTGCATCTTGCCAGTTTCCTCCTCTTCGTCAATAACATCCATCTCAGCTTATTCCTCCTCCGTAAGATCAACCCTCTCTATATCCTAGAACACAACGTACAACTCAATCGAGTCGTACCCAAAATATTCATGATTACAAAACATGTTGTGCAGGTCTTCGTCGTCTTCAACAGCTACCTTGTAAAATGTTACAAAACATATTCTCTTACATTGGAGACATATGCAGCACCTATAGAAGTTATGAGTTTGGCAGTCTAATGATTGTAACTCCACATGTGTGCTTCATTTAAATTGAAGGCACACCTTTATTTCCCCTAAATCTTCACGAAGGTCTTGATATAAGTTTGAACCCATTTGAAATATTCTCTTAGGTAGGTCTAATAGTCTGACGTGTTTGATTTCCTTTAAAGTATTTATTTCCCATGCGTTCAAATGGTTGTGTGGGGTTGGGCAGCTTTGAGGTATCCTCTATATGCGACATTTTACCCTTTGGTTTAACATTGTGCACGCTCCACGATCTCCTTATCGCCAGTAATCGTCTTACATGCAAAATATTCATTAAAATTACATACTTTCAAATCAATTTAGAACTCTCCCATGAACATCTCAAGATTTGAATTAACAATAATAGAGTACTGTGACGAAGTATTAGTAGATATATAATACAAGTGAACTCACTATATAAACACTTTACAATTATATAATTGATAATGAATGAAAATATACACAGAGTGTATAATTCTATTATGGTATCATTCGCTTCTTGATCCTTTCTCTTTCTCCATCTTCCGCTCTACGATTCAAGAAAACAAGATACACACAGCTTCAAAGAAGCCCCCATGTTTCATTCATCTTCTATCTTCATCGCTCGAGATCGCTTTAGAAGTTTCCTCGATTTTCTTACGGGCATCACCCATCGCCACCTCAACCTCCCCACACCTCTGAAACCCTAAATTCCCTTTCCACACGTTCAAATTTCTCCGACGGTGGTGCCTTTGGACCAAAATTGTCCATCAAACTCAATGACAATAATTTTCTCCTCTTGAATCAACAAGTCGAAGGCGTTATCCTCACCAACAAGATTCATCGCTTCGTGGTGAGTCCTCAAATTCCTACCAATTTCAATTCGGATCTTGATCGTCAAAATGGTGTCACCTCCACTGAGTACGAAGCCTGGATTGTTCAAGATCAAGCCCTCTTTATCTGGCTTCTATCCACGATCTTTGAATAAGTCCTTCCCCGAGTTCTCTCGGGAAAATAATCGTATGAAGTGTGGGATAGGATTCACAAACACTTCAATGTGATGATGAAGGCTAAGGTTCGTCAATTGTGCTCTGAACTCAAGACTACCAAGAAGGAGAATCGCACTATGTCAGAATACGTTCTCAAGATCAAGTCAATTGCAGATTCACTTCTTATGGTAGGTGATATTGTAGCAGAGGAAGCATAAATTGACGCAATCTTGGATGGACTTTTAGAATAATATAGTCCATTTGTAATGCGAATGTATGGTAAGTCCAATGACCTTGATCTCTATGATGTTGAGGCTCTTCTCTATGTCCAGGAGGCACAATTGGACAAGTTTAGGCAATAATTATCAATATCCACTGCCTCTGCAAACCTGAAAGAGTCCACTTCCAAACAAGCTGCATCGATGAATCGAGGAAATCCTCATACCAGAGGTAGAGGGTATGCACCTCGAGGAAGAAGCTGGGTCGTCAAAATCCATCCAATTCTGGGAACAGGACAACTTGCCAACTCTGTGGCAAGTATGCGCATGCTGCTCTTGACTGCTGGCATCGCTTTGATGAAGCATTTGTTCCATCTAAGAGTTCTCAACAAACAGTAACACACGCTAGTGCAGATCCAACTGCTTCCACACCTCAAGCTGATAATGCTCAGGAGGCCACAACTTTGATGTCCACTCACTATGCCTATGGAGCAACTCAAGAACTGCAAGTGCCATCTGAACTCGATGCTCATGTGGTTCTTGAATCAAAGCTCATCATCTTACCTCTCACTTAATATTTGTAGGTCTTATAATGGCCCAAATAAAGTATGTGTAGGTAATGGTCAAGCTTTAGACATTCTTGCTATTGGCTCTGCTCAGTTTCAGTCCATGTTAATGCCTAATACCAAACTTGTCTTCAATGAAATTCTGTTTGTTCCTCAAATTACAAGGAATTTGCTTTCCGTATCACAGTATTCTAAGGATAACAATGCCTTCTTTGAATTTCATCCTAACTGTTGTTATATCAAATCCCAGGAATCTAAATCTATTCTTCTTGAGGGCACTTGTGACAAACATGGTTTATAGTGGTTTTCTCCTCTCCAGGTGACTTTGTCAGGTGTCCATACTTCTGGTGATCATCTACCTTCTTGTGCAATGGTGAATAATGTTGTCCAACATACTGGTGATACGAGTTCTTTGTTATATATGTGGCACTGTAGGTTGGGCCATACCCATCATGAAGCTGTTATGTTTATTCTGCATACCTGTAATATTTTAGTTCCTTCAAAAAGAGCTCTTAATGTTTGTCACTCCTGTTGTATAGGAAAGTCACACAAATTGTTTGCTCCACCTTCACATACAATTTATAGCACAACTTTTGAAGTTGTTCACACTGATTTGTGGGGACCTTCTCCAATTCCATCTATTGGTGGCTATAGTTATTACATTGCTTTTGTGGACACATTCACAAAATATACATGGATCTATTTTCTACATAGCAAAGATGAAGCTCTGAAAGCATTTAAGTTGTTTCATGCTAATGTTAAGACTCAGTTTAGTGCTAACATCAAATCTGTATAATTTGACTATGGGGGAGAATATAGACCCTTCACAAATTACTTAACAGAGTTAGGTATCACACATAGGCTCACATGCCCTTATACCTCCCATCAAAATGGGACTGTAGAAAGAAAACATAGACACATTGTTGAAATGGGGTTAACTCTTTTAGCTCATGCCTCAATTCCCCTTAACTTCTAGGATCACAACTTTACTACTATTGTGTACTTAATTAACAGACTACCCACCAAAGCCCTCAAAATTTTTTCCTCTCCCTTTCAGGCCCTTCATAAAACTCTTCCTGACTATAAGTCACTTAAGAGCTTTGGTTGTGCATGCTTTCCTCATCTTCGACCCTACAATCAAAACAAACTTCAATTTCGAAGCTCCTAGTGTGTCTTCTTAGGGGTTTCCCCTCAACATAAAGGATACAAATGCCTCAACTCTGAGGGCATAATTTTTGTATCCAAAGATGTCATATTTGATGAGAAATCATTCCCCTATCCCACTATGTTTTCATCTACCTCACAACCTGTGAAAGAAACCTCTTTTGGCCATTTATTTCTACGAGGGCCTGGCCCACCCCCAAAAGTTCTTCTGCCTAGCCTTGGCCCATCAGAAGTGCCTAATACAATTTTTTCTGGCTACACTCTAGCTGTCACTGAACCACTTAGCTCGTGCCTCCTGGTTCTCAACCTACTAATCCTACTTCTCCTTCAAATCGTGGCAGGTCCATATCACATAGCAGTCAATAACTTGCAGCCACCACTTTACAGCAGTCACATCCTCCTGATTCCCCACTTGAACCAGTGGATAATACCTCTAATACCGGCACATTATCCACCTTAAGTCCCAACCATATCTTGTCTGATGGATCTTCTCAATCTATATCTTTCCACAGTCAGAATCCTCCTCTTCCCACTGTCATAAACAACCATCTTATGCAAACAAGAGGAAAGACTGGTCACTCTAAGCCAAAGGCTTTTGTTGCTCAGGTGGAGCCTTCTTCGGTTAAAGAAGCTCTCTCTAATCCCTTATGGTTAGTTGCCACAGAAAGTGAATATCAAGCTCTCCTTTCCAACAACCCCTGGACCCTGACCACTCTCCCTCCCCATAGAAAAGCTGTAGGTTATAAGTGGGTTTTCAAAGTAAAGGAAAATGCAGATGGTACCCTCAACAAACTTAAAGCAAGACTAGTAGCCAAAGGTTACCTTCAACAACAGGGATTTGACTACAGTGAAACCTTCTCAACTGTGGTTAAACCTACTACCATCAAAATTCTCCTTACACTTTCCATCACCCAGAAGTGGGAACTTCATTAAATTGATATCAACAACACTTTTCTCAATGGAGACTTACAGAAGGAAGTTTACATCTGCTGACAAAACCTTAGTTTGCAAGCTCAACAAGGCGCTTTATGGGCTTAAATAAGCTCCACGGGTCTGGTACAAGAAATTGTCTCAGGCTCTCCTTCAGTTTGGTTTTCGTCACAGTAGGTGTGACCACTCTCTGCTTGTCTATTCTTCTCAAGGTGTTAACCTATATGCACTAGTCTATGTTGACGACATTTTGCTAACAGGTACTTCCCCCAAACTTATTCATGATCTCATTCGAAGGTTACATGAACAGTTTGCGTTGAAACACTTGGGTAAACCAGAATACTTTTTGGGTATCGAGATTCTTTATCAACCAAATGGCCCTCTCTTACTCGGTTAGTCGAAATACATCAAGGATCTTCTTAGAAAAGCTCGTATGCCAACTGCAAAGGGAGTGCCTACTCCTATGCTGAGTACCTGTAAACTCAGCAGGCATGGTACTGATGTCTTCAATGACCCAAGCCTTTACAGATCTATAGTTGGAGCTTTGCAATACGTTACACTAACCAGACCAGATATTTCTTTTCTGTCAATAAAGCTTGTCAATTTATGTTTGTTCCTCTTGACAGTCATTGGATAGCCATGAAACGTATTCTTCGCTATCTCAGTGGTACTATCTCCTATGGTTTAGTTATTTCCCCAAGTTTTATGGATCATCCGCTCACCCTCTATGCATATAGCAATTCGGATTGGGCAAGCAATCCAGATGATAGATGTTCCACCTCTGGCTCGTGTGTTTTCCTTGGCCCTAACCTTGTAGCTTGGAGCTCGAAAAAGCAACCCTTGGTAGCTCGCTCCAGCACTGAAGCAGAATATTATGGACTTGCTCATTCTACCTCAGAACTCCTATGGATTGAGTCTCTCCTAACACAATTACATGTTCCTTTTCTTCCTCCTACTCTACTCTGTGATAATATTAGTGTTGTTCTTTTGTCTCACAATCTTGTACTCCACACTCGCACCAAACATGTTGAAATTGATATTCACTTTGTTAGGGAACGGGTTGTGGCTCGACAACTTCAAATTAAGCACATACCAGCTCATTCTCAACTGGCAGATACGTTAACAAAACCCCTTGGGACAACAGCCTTTAAGCTCCTTCGCAGCAAACTTAAAGTGGTTTGTTTCAAACCCCTATAAGTTTGTGGGGGAGGGTAATAGAGTATTGCGATAAAGTATTAGTAGATATATAATACAAGTGAACTCACTATATAAACACTTTACAATTGTATAATTGATAATGAATGAAAATGTACACAGAGTGTATAATTCTATTAACATGTATTGTGGCCTTATTTAAAAGGAGAGGAACTTTAAAGGAATTTTCACTATAATGGCTTTGCATCCCCGTCAATAGCCATGTGTGTATTGTTTCTTGTTAAGGGTTGCTTAGGGTCTCACATTATTTCAAGGGTTTCCAATTGAGAAGGTTTAAAATTCCCCCGAAAATGGACCTCCCAAATTTCTTGGCACAATAATTGAGGATCGTACAACTGCTCATCAAAATTGTCCTTTACAACCATTCCTTGTTGAACTGGCAGAACATTTGTATGAACATCCTCATTTTAGTGATGTGGTTCTTCCACAATAACATAAATAGCTTGGAGAATGTCACAACCCTTGAATTATTCATGGACTCACACCATTTTGATATGATGTTTGGAGTATGTCTGGGGAAATTTCTTTATCACATCCCTAATAAGATGTAATTGGTTCAGTCTAAACCGATTTTTGGCCAAAAAATGTTTGAACTAGTAATATCTCCATCAGTTTGGTTTGGAATGACTTTTTTATTTTTCAAAATGGAACCGAACCAATCTAACTAGTTTGGTTTCGTTTGGTTAGTTTGCTTGACCGATTTACAATTCTTTTTTCTAACATTATATTCATTTGTGTATTCTTAACTATCGTGTTTTTTGGTGTATTTTATACTATTATTAAAAAAATACATTTCATATAATTTATTTTCTGCTTTATTTTTTTTAAATAACTTACAAATTTAACTTAATTCATACGAAATAGTGAGATGATTTCTATTGCATCATGAAATAAGTTCACTGTCAAACATAAAAGTTGAGATGGAATTTAAAAGCTTAACAAATAAAAAAATAAAATAAAAACAAAAAGTTTTAATACACATAAGTTAACATGTTTCATACCTCAAACACACATCGAAAATATTTTACAACATGACTAGAAGGAAATTCGTTGAAGAAGAAGAAACAAAAAAATAAAACAAAAACAAAAACTAACAAAGAGAGCCTGAGCATGAAGAAAATGACCATAACATATCAGAAAAACGATATAAAGGAACATTGGTGGCGTGCAACGAGAGTAGCAGTTTGTGAGAGCAAGTTTTTGTGATTTATGTTTTCTACTTATTTTGTTTGGAGTTTGGTTCTAATTGCATTTTTTCTCAAATGAAGCATAAACAAATATGGAGAATGATTGGACCGATACAAAAATCAGACTTAAATGCACTTTTGGTTCCCCTATAATGAAATAAATAGCTTTTTAGTCTCTCTTTAAAAGAATCTAACTATTAAGTCCCCAAATTATGTTTTTGGTATAAGTCAAGTAGTCCCTTGCCACTTGTCTTGATTTTAAATAATGTGGCACATGGTTTTGCATCTAGTCACCTACATATTGTTCAAATTAGACATCAAATTTAACAATAAGGATGACTAGACTTTCACCAAAAACAGAATTGGAGGATTTATTAGTTGAATTTTTTTTAAAGAGGGATTAAAAAATTATTTATTTCATTATAGGGGACAAAAAATGTATTTCAACCTTATTCAAATTAATCAAACTGTTTTTACCTTAATATTGTAGCATCAAACTTAAATCCAAAAATAAAAAGGACGACGGAAAAAGAAAGAAAAAAAAGAAGGCAAATTTCAATAGTAACAAAAGCTGCAACAAAGGTCATTAGATTAAATGCCACATTCATGGTAAACACATGACTATAATCCCGTCCCATTGGATTCAAAATCCTAATATATTCTATATATAGCTTCCTTTGAAAATCATGGAATTTTACACATTTGTATCTCTCTCCAAATTAATAGCCTTTTCATTTTCTCTGAAGAGACAGTTTTCCCCGGTAAAAAAGTGCGTGCATTGAATATCTTACGTTTTGCTTCCTCTTGTTCGGTCAAAAATTACCATGTTTTACAAAACCAAGCTTTGTGCACAATGGAACCTATTATGTAACTGTTAATCCTTAAAGCTATAATTTTCATGTTGTAATTTGTGTCTTTGTTTTGAACATTGAAGGTAGCCAGAAGACAACGCTTTTATGACGAAATGTCAGCATCCGATAATCGTCGAGAGAAGTTTACAGGCTTGACACTTGACGACGTCTTGGCAAAAAGGAGACTAGACACTCCGGCAACTGCACCTAACCAACCACCTCCATCTAATAATCGAACCCTGTTCGACATTATCAGAGACGACGATACCAACAAAAAAGACCGTAGGTACTAAGATCATCTTTTAATAACACTTTAGTTTTAAGGTCATGGTGTTTTGTTTTGTTTTTTTCTTCTTAATTTGTGTTGGTGGTAACAATTTTTCTTTTATTGGAAGATCTTGGAAAGCCTTCAAGGACAAGCTTCGACTCAAGCGCGCTGGCTCCGCTTGGACATCATCGATTCATATTCCAACTTCAGATATCCCTGTCCAAAATCCAAATAGTAGAAGTTTTTCTCAACTTGGTCGTCGCGACTCCGTTCGGGTACAAAGTCACCACAATTCAGACATGTCAGCCCAGCCCATGACTCATCAAGTGGACGACCTCGACCCATCGGAGGGCAATAATGCTGCGGCCGCTAAACCTCAGTTCACTCGCCGCAGCTCCACCCGTTTCTCAGTTGAGTCTCCGGAAAATTCTCCTGGTCGGGGAAATCTCCGGCCACAACTGTCACGACGAAATTCCACCAATTTATCGCCGGAGCCGTTTCACCGAGGACGTGTGGTGACTTTTCGGGACAGCTTTGATGAGGATGAGCCCGACGACGACAACAAGAACAAAGAAGCGGGGAGGACACTTTCAGCGAGGGAGGCAGTGGCAGCACAGGAAGCGGCAGAAGCTGCAGCTGCGGAAGATACAGAGGCTTCAGGAGGGCATCCAATGATGTCACTAATGGACTTACTGGAGGAGACTGATAGAGAGATGGGATTGGAAGGGTCAAGGTATGTACTGAGTGATGATGAAGACTTCGATGATGATGAAGGTGAAGATGATGATCATAGAGGAGGTGCTATGGAAGGCACTTGTTGTGTTTGCATGGTGAAGCACAAGGGTGCTGCTTTCGCACCTTGTGGCCACAGTTTCTGCAGGATGTGTTCAAGGGAGCTTATGGTGGCTAAGGGAAATTGTCCACTCTGCAATAATTTCATTACAGAGGTTCTTGAGATATTCTGAGTTTTTTGTTTGTTTTTGTTTTCATGTTTTGGGATCTCTTTTGTTTGAGCTGCACAAGTGAAGTTCTGAGATAGTGAAAAGCATGAATGTTCTAATTAGATTATACACATCATCACTATTAGAGCTCCAACTAAATCAAATAGTTGAACTTGTGCTTCCTACAAAACATATTCAAGAAGAGCTTAGGCTATCATTCAAATGTTAAAAATTATACTTGTCTTTAGTAGGCAAATAACGAGTGTGTATGTGTAAGCAACAAGAAAATGCTAGGCTGCATTGATGTAACGGCGCATTTTCCATTCTCATTTTGATCAAATTTTAATTATATACCTAGGTGATTGGACCAGAATTTACAGGTAACAAAGTGTATGATTAATAGCAAATGGTTGAGCTTAAAGCCCTTACAATGGTAGAAATGCAGAAAGAAAATGATAAACCAGAGTTACTAGAACTCGCTAATGCTCCTAATGCGAGAACTTCTTCTAACAAACTTTGTAACAATATTTCTGAATGAATTACACATTACCCTTCCCTCTTTTTTACAACAGAAAATTCCCTTAAATTCAGGAAATATCCAAGTAGCTATTATCCCCACAGCTTCTACAACCTTCATGAATCTATGCTTGTATGATTGGGGCCGATGATTGGGTCATCGCACGTATTTGCAATTAGCAATTAGCAATTATCAGTCTCCTTCCAGGGATGCTTGCATTAACATGTTTAACTAGTTATATTTTCATCAATGACTGCTAATATACTATACCCGTTTCTTAAAATGAAGCAACACATTTGTTATGCAGCCTCTGACCAACAGGACATATATCAGGCTGTCGTACTATGTAAATTTGATCTCCAACTTCCTTTAAAGAGTCCTGATTGCGATACCAAGTCCACAAAGCCCATGTTTCATTTTTTACCTGCATATGACACATTAAAACATTGTCAGATAAGAGTAAGAGATGAGCTCTTATGCATGTTCAGTCATAGGCATAAGAAATGTAAGTTGCTGATGAGTATTGTTTCATAGCATCAGAACCTAAAATGATATAGCAGAGGTTTGAATGCTTAACTGTTTTCCAGGTAATACACACTGGGACATAACTTGTGAAACAATTTATTGAATGTAACTTTTCTACTAGACTACTACCATGCTATGTTGTACTGCACAAGGGGTAGGGTTTGCAGGGAATGGTACCTCAAAAATTCCATAGCCAAAGCTACTTTCTCTGAAAGCACTGTAATCTGCCTGGCGATCCCAACAAAACTTGCCTGCTGCTGGGCCAGATGTAAAATTTGTCGCACAAAAGCCACCCATATAAGAGCCCGGAGTAGTTGATGGTTCAGGACAATTTCCAGGCTCGTCTACAAATGGAATTGACATCTTCTCTCGGTTACCTCCATCCCCAACAGCAATATGTACAGGACCACACGGATCTAATTTATAATTATAAACCCGATTGGACCTCTCATAAGCATGAACCTGGTGATCATTTTAAGAAAAATAGAAAAGCACAGGCTTTAGTCATAAATCATATAAATATTTGACTACCAGTGTCTATATGCTTTATTGCTAACCTCTTTATAACATGCTTGTAGTGAACATAGGTGAGAAGCAGATCAGTCAAAATTAATAATTGACCCGAATTAACTAAAATAAATGTTCTAATCAGCTTCAGGAAAAATAAACTGGCTCTTCACTATTAGTATAAAACTTCTCTTTTTCAAAAAAAAAAAATTCATGGCTATGCCTACAATAGTTCATTATCTGTAAAATAACAAACTTAAGTGGATTGTAATCCTTTAGTTTATTAGGTTTAGGATAACTCACGTGTCCATTGAATACTATATCCACACTATACGAGTATAGCAGCTCCTCCATCGCCACTCGCATACACTCCGCTTCTCTGTAATGAGCTACATATGTACTGTACCATGGTGGATGCCAGGTAGCTACAAGCCAGGGAGTCGTCGATCTATCAACATTAGCCAAATCTCTCTCCAGCCACCTGTATTGTTCTCCTGCCAAGGTGATAAGCTTGTCATATAACAGGGCCCATGGAAAATATTATAAAGGCAGGGTTATTACTTAAAAGTGAATGCTACAGTTGGAATATATTATCAAAGGGAAGATTGTCTGTCCTCTTGCACGAAAGTTAAGAACGACAATTGTAAACAGGAAAGGGAAGCTCGAGATTCCTAGGAGTAGCTTAAAACTGAAATACCAACAACTCTGGTGTTGCAGTTCCAATTTTTGAGAAAACTTTGATATAGATAATTAGGAAAAGGGGTAGGTTCCGTATTAATGCACGAAGAAAGACCTATTGGTTACATGAGCCAAACATTATCTAGGAGGCCCTGAACAAATCAGTCTATGAGAAAGAGTTGATCTTTTATTGTTCTTACGTTTCCATAAATACTGTCAACTCCAATATTCTATTTACTTTTTTTTTCATCTGCTATCCATCAGTGGACAATAGCCAAAAAATCAAAGCAAGAAAAATCATTTTCTACTTTTAATTTCTTTTCCCCTGGCCTATCTTTCAAACCAAGGATACAAAACCATTGCCCAACAAAAACAATACTTATAGTTATAAGTAATAACCCAAAATAAATCAATGTATGGCAGATAACTGAATAGTGAATAAGGGTAAAACAGGAAATTACCTGTTTTATCATAGTCAATATAAGCGCCAAGCATAATAAAATGAATGCCACCAGCATTGAAAGAGTAGTAGAACGTGGATGGCGATCCACTTTCTTCGGAGGGGAACGCAAACCTGGAACTGTAAGCTACAAATGTCTTGTTTTCAGCCTGTAATTCAATTTCGTGATTTCCTTCTACCACCATTATTGGAACTCTAGACACTAGACTCTGCATGAACCTGGAAACATTTAGTTATGGAAGCATAAGAAGATGCAATATAAAAATATCATATCATGGTACCTTTTCATCATCTACAAAATATTAGTTGATATATAATTTTTCATGTACCTTCCCCAATAATCCCATCGAGGCTGGTAGGTTTCATGTATAGGAGTGTCTGAAAATGAGCAACTATAACAGTCTGAGCCAGTTCCATTGGTGAGGTACAGATTTGCATAGCTTACATCACCAATCAATAGGATAAGATCAGGTTCGTTATTAGTCATGTGACTGACGGTAGTAGTCGTGTTATACGTGAGACCAAGATCTCCTACTATAGCAATTCTTCCTGGGTAACTCTGTGGACCAGAAATTGGCAAGGTTCTGAAATAGTATATATCACTCATGGTCTGTAATGAGGGATCTCCACATTGATAATAGTATAATGTGCTTGGTTCCAATCCTACATATACAATGTAGACTAGTTAAAAGCTATAACATGAAAGTTTCATACAATTACAATTTACAACTAGTATATTAAGGTTGAATGAATTGCATGGAGCATTCTGAATCACTGGGCTCATCTTTCTAACATCTAATTTTCCTCTGAAGATAAATTAAACTGATAATGTATTAAAGAAACTGAATAGATAATAAATCCTCTTATGATTTTCTCTGATTAACACACACATTATAATCTGAATGCTAGAGTTAATGTGTGTGTGTGTATGTCACAAACTACGAAAGTGTTAAGATCTTATCATTGATTGAAAATTTTAACGGTGGAATTAACATTCTATAGTGCACCCCTCACTTTAGACAAGTAAAATGCCATGCTTCTCTAATCCAAAAGTAAACTAGCCAAAAAATCAGAAAACCTAGAACAGAATAACAGAAACAGTTATTTGAGTTGCGTTGTTCCATTCATCTTTAACTAGGAAACAAAAAAGCATTGTTCACCTCACCTGTGAGTCGAACATGATGAATGATTCCAGAAGTGTAATTCTGAAGGCCTTCAAAAGGATAAAGCTGGTTATAGATGAGTGACTGGCCCTCTGCTTCATTCACTAGTTCAAATCTTGAAGTTCCATAACGAACAACACTTGCAACAGTTTTCGGATCTAACGGCTTGATGTTGTAACCAATTTGAAATTCCCCTAATATCATCATAAAATCACATCATCAACAACACAACATGAATAAATAACACCATTCCATTAAAATTAAAAATAAAATTCATGTTAGTTAATGTTCAAATCATCAACTACATCCATCAACTAAGCTAATACAGAGCAGAAACTAGGCAAATATAGTCAGGGTTTTAAAAAAAGTCCGTGACCGCAAAAACGGCCGCAACAAGATGATTTTGGAAGGTGCCGATACCGATACCGTTATCATCATTTTTATATTAAAGAACAAATTGTGATTAATTCACACCGTGATGACCGCAAACAATACCGCAACCCCTGTGCTGACGCGACTGCAACCGCTTTTTAAAATCTTGAATACAGTTACTGTTTGAACTAGTAGTTATACTATTTTTCTCTATCTTTATTGAATTATTTAAAGTATAAATAGTCATTCTACGCTCAGATGCACGAGTTTTTAACTAGTAACTGTTTTTCTTATTTTAATTTTTTTTTTCCATTGAGAACGTAAAAGCATTAAAAGAGGTTCATCAACAACATTACGAATTTACGACTACAACATCAAGAATCATGAAAAAATCTATCTAGAAAATTTTCGCCACAAGAATCTACCATAATCAACTACGATTAACCATAATTCGATTAAAAAAACGTTTAAACCATAACAGAACTCTCACCGGAAAATCAAAACGAGAAAATACCGTTAGAGAAGTTACTCGTACGTACCGGTAATCCACGAAACCCAAACGGAGTCATGAGTGGAAGAAAGCGACAGCGAAATCTGCTCCGGCTCGAATCCGACGACTTGCCGTCGCACACGAGGATCGGTGTCCGGCACGTCGAAGGTGTTGCCGCGCGTGGAGACGTCGAACGGAACGGTTACGGGGAGAAATGGACCTTCGAGTGTGGTTGGAATGTGGCAGTTAGTGAGAGAGAGAAAGAGAGAAAGAAGAATGAAAGATCGTTGGAAGAACGAGAGAAGTGACTTCATTGTTGGAAAGTGAAAATGGAAAGCATGGAGTTTTTGGTTTGTGTATTTATAGTATGGAATAAAGAGGGGATATTCCTCGTGTGTAGGAGAGAGAAAAAATAGTTAAGTGCTTAACAGAAAGAATATTGAGTTAGTGGTAAATGGCGTTTCTTGAAGTTGTTACTGACCAGTCATATCATTTTCCGCTGGAGCTCCACGTCACTAAAAAAAATACCGTGCTATAAAATATTTTTACATTATCAATTAATAATAATAATATAAAATATTAAATTACACTATAAATTTTAAAAATATTTTAAAATATTATATATTTGTATAGTATTTTATTCCACTTATTGTGGGTTATCATTAAACTCAAATTTCTATATCCTAAAGTCCACCTTTCGAGGAGAATGAATTTACTGTGATAATTAAAAGACATAAAGTGGATAATTAATGTCAGTTATATTCTCTCATATAAAAATTGGATACAATGATAGGGCATGTGAAGCTAAGAATAAGAGAATAGTGTATGGGTTACTTGTGGAGTGGGTCTCATTTGATTTTGTGTTATTATTCTTGGCAACTCTTGAGCGAGAATAGTAGAGTTGGTAGAGTGATATACAAACTAGATCGGATCGGATAGATATAGCCAATTTGAAAGTTTTTTTAAAAATTTTATTTCAATTTTTGAAAATTAAAAAATTAAAAAATTGTTTGAATACCATATTATGAAAGTTGGTTATGAAAGTTAGTTACTTATGAAAGTTGGTTAAGATAATTATGTATTGCACCTAATCTTAAGATAGATAGTACAATCATGGATTAGACTTTGGTACCTTTAAGGAGGGAAAATATGGTGTCTTTCTCTCTCTCTCCAAAATTCTTCTCTCTCATTTTATTTATTATATTTATTTAATTTATTTTTTATCTAAAACACTCAAAAAAGATCAAAATTGTCATATTTTTTCCACTCAAAAGTCACACAATCCCTACCCGTGCAACCATTTAGAGTATGAACTAGTGTATATATGAAAAAGCATAAGCTTTACTATGTAAAATGATGAATACAATACATTGAAAACAAGAAGATCTTGCTATTTCTCCCACTTTCTTTTTCAGCATGTATTCATACATATCAAATATTGTATTATATATTTATGGGGATCGTGTTTTTCCGTTGCATCATCGTCTTATTCATCCTCAAGCATAGAAAATAGCTTCAAATATCAATATATATTCCTTCTTCTAGTGCTGAAAGTTCAAGCTTCTAAGAAGCATCAAATTTCGAAGTCGAGCCTTCACCATAGGGTGTGCAACATGAAGTGCAAGCTTCTCAAGCAACGTCGAATCTAGTTGTGTTCTCTGGTACAACCAACACTTTGCACTGAAACTCTCAATTAAGCTTCTAGAAAATAATTTTTTATGTGGTATCAACAAGTAAAGGGTGTTATACTCTCACAAAAACTCCACAAAATGGTAATTAATTCATATATTTCACCGAGGTTCAAAATTGAACATGATCACATTGCTAATATTGTATCAGAAAGTTATGAATCTTGGATAGTGCAAGATAAGGTATTTTTTACATGGTATTCATCCACGACTTGTGAATCAGTTTTACCAATGGTATTATTGTGCAAGCATGCATATGAGGTATGGAACAAGGTGCTATGCGTTTCAAATTTTGAGATGAAAGCTCGTGTGCACCAGCTAAGATTAGAACTGAAGGCGAGCAAGAAAGTAAATAATTCTATTTCTGAATATGTGATATGTATTACCTTAAAATTTCTAAATACGTTTAAGGATATGTATCAAAGGCAAACGTCCTTATAAGTTAGGGGTTGATCCTTAACGAATATAGGTTCCTCGGGAGGATTTATGAAACCAAATCAAGGATGTCAGAAAGAAGTGTGTCAACCAAAAGAGTGAACCGAGAGATTGGTCGATTCGACCAAAGTATCAAATAATCATGAAAAAAGTCGAGATCGGTGGCCAGAAGGAAAAAGGGTAAAGACGAATGTGTCGAAGATGAACCACACCGACTGGATCGATAAAGAAAGGCTATTGGTTGATTCGACATATTATGGGCTAAGTGAAGGAATCAATCGAAGTTCAGATATTGTCGAAGACATAGTCTAGGGGACTTAGAGAAATCTCATTCTTCCTGAGATGCATCAAAGCTAGGAGCGGTTAACCCTTTGAAACCACGAGCGGAAAAAGTCAAATTCTGAAGATCGTGGGCAGTTACCTCAAGAGATCATGGGTGTTAGGCGCCAAGTGGATGGCGAAATCTTATGTAGCAGTTACATTTTAGTTTCAATTTCATCAAGAGGTAAGGGGGAGAATCCTTATTATTATGGAATAGTATGATTGGGTCAATGGGTAGATGAATATGATAGGTTTTCTATGTGTTTGAATCTAGAATTGAAGAGTTAGGGTTTGTATGAAAATCCCCAATTTGAATGTGTAAACCATAAAAATGAATATGTTAGGTTAGTAACCATAAGGAAAATACATTAGTTTAATGTTGAATACTGAAATCTAGTGTTTAGTTGTGGTATTGAACATTGTAGCATGTCAATTTTCGCATTTGGATTGCATTGAAGTTGCTGTTTTCTGCAAAATTCGTTCAGTTCACGGCGCCAACAAGGGTGCGCAGGACGAACTGAGTGTTTTTCAGCTACTGTTTGGCAGATTTTGGCATGATTGGGAATTGGTTATTTTTTGAAACATAAATTCTTTTCACTTGCCGTTTGAATCAATATGAAAATAGTAAATCATCCATATAATTGATCGTGACTTTATCGTCTATTAATCAGGAGACTGGAAGTGCACATTCCTATCGCATAGTTTTAAAAGATATCGAATCCACAGGAACTATAAATCGATCTACTGTTATCCTAAGTTACTGTATATAGCTAAGGCCAATAATTCTTTTGGATGATGATTAAAGAGAAATTACTTAAATAAAAATATTAATTAAACGGATATCGGTATGTAATTCGTCTAACTTAGGAGATCCGAGTTTCCACTGGCTTGTTTCTCAAGTTGATAAAAATTCCTTTTCAGCAAACAATACTTATCTAAAAATCCTATCTCAAACTCTTGCTCTATTGAATCAGATTATATGTTTAAATTCTAACGTATGCTTTCGCTAGCCCGCTGAACTCAAAAAAACTTTTTGAAAATAAATAAGGTTTAATCAGTTTTAAAACGCTTTCGCGGTCTTTAAAATTAATACCTAGTATCCATTATCCGGTTTAAACCTAAAACTCTCGCTCTGTTGGTTTCTAACCTTAGTCCAGTTTATTTAACCTCAAACTTTCGCTCTGTTGGTTTCTAAACCTTTTAATGAATAAATTTGGATACCAAAGTCAGAAAGAGTATTTTTGACAATATAATATTATGCCAGTTTATTTTGGATTCCTTTGGTTCGATTAATTTACATACTGGTACCTACTCGGTTTAGCCAGACATATTTATTAACTCAATCATGCATAAACAACAATATTTCATGTATTTGGGCATATCCAGAAATATATAAATAAATGACATGCAAATAATTTTAAGCTAATAAATATTTAGGAACCTGAAATAAGAATACTACAATTAATCTTGTTCTTCAAAAATACAGAGTACTCCACCATAGGTTGGCTGGATCTACTCTTGAAATTCTTGAATTTAAAAGAAGAAAATAAACAAGGAACAAAAAACACTAGATCTAACGTAAGGTTAGATCAGTGAAAAGTACAAAACAATTTCCGGTGTAGAAATTGTTGTGAGAAAATTATAACAACTTAGAACTAAAAGAAAGAAAATCTAAAACTAAGAAACAGAAATGGAAAGTAAAATAAAATTACAAAACTGAAAAAAATGGAAATGCGAATAAAGAAAAGCTTGAAATCGATTGTTCGGTAAAAATGTTGACCCCCTTCTCTGAGACTTGTACGTTCTTTTTATAGCTTCACTATGCAACTTCCCTTCTCCAATCTTGTAGGAAAATGGTGATCGTGTAGAAATAAAAATGCTTAAAAAGGTGGGAGACTGACGCCTCCTCGTAGAAGAGAGAATATGAGACGTGCGTCTCACTTTGCTGCGTGGCAAGTGGTGGGCCTCCTGACTGGGAGGCGGGCGCCTCCAAGGGGCCAGAGACGAGCGTCTCAGCCTGGATGTGGACGCGTGCTGGGCTTTTGCTTGGCCTTTGTGTAATTATTTCTCTTCTTCTTACCTCCTCCTTTTTTTGTTATCACACCTCCTCTTTCATTTCTCTAACTTTTTAATTAGATTTCTCCTCAATTTCATTTCTTTGCTCAATTAATTTTTATTTAATACAAATACCTGAAACATTAAAATAACAGCGTAATACAGAAATAAAACGAAATAATTAAACAAAAATACTAACATTATCTATGAGAATTAAATCAAATATGCTATATAAATTCGTTTTATCAATGATAGGATTGGATTGTTTGGCGTTTAGATGTCTTATTTTGATTTGGCAAGAACTGTGTAATATGACATAAGTTGAATATGTGTATTATGCTTTATTCATTTGGATATCAATATTGTAATTTAGAATTGTTTCTGTGGGTAGCCGAAAGGCATGAATCTTAGTGATTGAATGATGAATGTGATTGTGTAATATCATGCATTCGTGAAAATGTGTGTTATACATTGATGAAACTTGAATAACATGAGTTGGTATATTCTATATGTGTTATGTTTTGTTGTGAATGTGATGATGAATTCTATGTGATGCATTGTTTGGGATTGGAGTCATGATATGTGGTAGTTGTGCAATTGTTGGAGTATATGCTCTTGTATGATTAAGGGGTTGCGATCGCCTTAAGTGCATGAGTCTTGTGGTTGTTGCATATTACACTAGCATGAAGTCTTGGAGAAGAGGCAATGTTGGATAATTTCTTGGAGATTATTTGGTTGTCCCAAACCTAACGCCTAATGGGGTTTGTAAAGCTTAACGCCGAATGGAGCTTTAGGGTGGTTATCTAGTCCTTAGAGTTGGACAATCGACTTGCCAGAAATGATAACAAGTTTTGGATCCACATGCATATTGCATTGAGTTACACTTGAGTCGCACGTGTCGGTGTGAATGGTTGTTGATGTGTGATTTATGTGATATGGTGTTGTGGATATGTTTTGATGAATGTGCATATATGTGGATTTTGGTGAAATTGTGAATATGTGCTTATTAGATGATATGGTATATATTTTGTGATAAATGGTATTGGAAGTTTTGATAATTAAATCCATGAAGCTTTGTTGCATACTTGAAAATGTGAAATAGAGGTGATAATACTATTTACATTGATTTATGCAAGTTGTGATGAATTCCTTTGAATGTTGTTTATTCATTGTTCCTTATTATGCCTTTTGATAATGATATGAATTCTCACCCTTTTGTTGGAATGATGTTCTATGCGACATCGCTCAGGTAGCGAAGGTAGCGGTAGTGGCGCTTCACACGATGAAAGTGTGGAAGCTTAGCTTGTTGGTTTTTGTGTCTTGACTAGGTAGTTATGTCAAATTCTCTGGTCATGTAACACTTGGGTGGGATAGTTGTTCGACTCATGTTTGATTCTTGAGACGTATTGTTGTGTTCTCTTATTTTAGATGTATGTTGGGATCTTTTGTTGGATGACTTTAATTCGTACATGATGATTTGCATGTCATGTTTGGATTTTTTTTATTGGTGAAAATAATGATTATAGTATAGGATGTAATCATTGCTAATACATGAGTTATTTGTTAATTCTGTTGTGTAATGCATATTCTAAATGAATTATAATTTTGAATAAGTGTTATTCATATGACCAGGTGTATTATTAATTGACATGTTTGTTTTGTTGGTTTTTAGAAAGCTTTTAGTTTCTAGAAACGTCGATGTGACACCCTTTGTGTATATGCATGTTATTTAACTATGATTATATGCTTATGTATTTAGGGTTATTAGAAGGGGGTGTTACAGTTGCGGCAGAGAGTAATTTAGTTTTAGAGGCTGCTGAGCAAGCCCTCTCCGCTGAGCGGCGTTTAGGTCGATTTAACGTGTAAATATCAAAGGACGGAGCTCAGCACACCCTCGCCGCTGAGCGCGGTCTTCTGTGTTTAGTTTTATAACTTCATTTTTCTTCATTTTTAGGGTAATGTTTTTGGGGTGGATTTTGATCCCCATTTCCATCAACCTTTATTTTTGATAGTTTAGCTTAGAAAACAACATTAGGCTTTGCATATGGATGATTGGAGGTGGATTGCTCTTTGATAGGCGTTGACAAACCGGTGTAAATGAGTGATTTATCTCTTCTTTTCTCTTTGTATTTCACTATTTGTTGGTTATGTTTGTATATTTACCTTAAACTCATGTATATTTGTCGCCCTTGGCATTGTGTAAAGTTTTCTTTACGAATCTGTGTTGGTGATTGTTTTAGGTTTTTACTCTATGTTAGGGATTTGAGCTTTGCTAAACATAGATTGCTTAGATTCTTACCTAGGATGATTATCTGTTAGTTTTTGAATGTTAGAAATGGGTTTAGAGCTGACATTTACTTAAAGTATCTGAGCTTAATGCCTCTATGTTGGTTGTTTCGAGCTAGAGATAGTCGTTACGAGTGACGTGGTTGACTTCTGTGTTGTTACGGTAGGCCAGACATGGCTATCGAGGTGATACAGTTGAATTCATAATTTGTGTTAGAAATAGCTTGGGTTGTGAGAGGTATGTGATGACACAGACGAGTATCGTAGGCTGAGTATAATTGGACGGTAGATTTAAGTCTGTGATGTGTAGTGCGCATTCGTTCCAGGCAAGCTGTCTATCATTTATACTTTTTGTTCATTTACTTTTTGTCTTTTCTTTACAACTATTTATTCCCAAACTCATTAACGATAGAATTGTCAAACGACGAATCAATAACCAATCTCTATGGACACAATACGATATAACCTAACCGGTATATATCACCCGATAAAAATAATACTTTACTTTTTGCTTGCTTGCTATAACTGCATCGCAACACCATATTGCGTCTATGATACAGACTTAACGTAATTCTGTGATTCTGAAATAGTTCAAACACACACCTCGCATTCTAGACTTATTAAGCGCATACCCATATAGCTGGAGAACTCCCTGGATCTAGCCAATCCTAGGGCGTAGTTGGTGGAGCCCAAAAATCATCCACCTCGAGCCGAGTCAAGCCTCAGGGGTAGGGGCGGGATCCTACCTTTTGGGAAACGGTCCTCTGTGATGCGAAGTACAATTCAAAATCCCATTACATGACCTTGACTTCAATGATCACGGGCAACACCTGGGAGGCGCAATCAAATATCCAAATTCAATATATGTATATTCAAAGTCATACATCATTATAACTAACGCTAAAGATAGGAAGGAAATATAGCAACTAAAAATGGTATCTGAAATCATTCAATGCACTAAGTTGCAAAAAGAACATGAAATAATTCCAGAGGAGTATATATTGTCTGATTACAATTAAACACACTACTTCTTTAGTAAAGAAAAGAAATAAAGGCTCTCTCGCTCATAACAAACATTCCACCATCACCGAAGAACATCGATAATCCGGTCGAAATTCCAAATTAAACAAAGACTTCGCAGATAAAAAAGCAAGCTCGAAGCTATAACAAATTAGGAACAATAATGATGATAAAGCTAAGACAGACGTGAAGCTCTTAAGTTAACAATATTTGAAATTAAGGGTGTTTGCGATGCGATTTGGATCGATTTTAAGGTAAAAGCTCTTTCAATTCAAAGATAAATTTATTTGCGCTTTAATTTGGATCAATTTTTGAATATTCAAATTACAAATTATATATTCTATTAAGATTTTAAAAATATTAATAAATAATAGATTTGATATAATATATAACATATTAAAGTTTAATATATCCAAAATGAGAATGATCTATTGTGGTTAAAATAAATAAAATAATAAAAAACAAATAGGTTAAACTAAATTAATAAATAGTATTAAAAAATAAGTATTATCGAATGAGAAATTAACAAAACATATAATACCCATAAAAATAAATAATAAAAAATATATATACATGCGGTTCAATTCAATTTGGATCAGTATTGAAAAATCAGTCTAAAATTCGATCTAAACTGAGTGAGTTTTAACAATATGACATCCAAACACATCCAATAATAGGTTTTTTGAATCGATTTGTGGTTTTTATTTGGATCGGTTTGGATTTGAGCACTCTTACTTGAAATATCAATGTACAACATTTCATTAAATATCCAAAATTATTACATCCAAGGCACAAAAGCCTAGGAATTATTGCAGGAAATAAATGGTACATAGTAAAAAAAAATCAAACTGAAGCCAAGGCACCGAGACCACCTCCCTGATTCACTCTAAAAGCAAACTTGAATGGGTCCAACGCCTCGGCAAGAATAATTGCATCGGACATAACCTTCTCACTTGTTCTACCACTTGTTCCATGACTCCAAGCACATCCCTCCTGAAGACCATCATGGAACGCCTGCTTCAGGTCGACCACCTCTTCCAAGAGAGCATATGTGAGCTCCGCGTATTAGAGAGATCTCCAATTCAATCACACGAGAAGCTAGGGACGAAGGAGAGCCATGTACTCTCACTGCTATTTGGAAAGAATTTGCAGCATCAACCTCCTTCTGTGGAGTAATAAGCTCTTTATGAAGGTTGGTGCACTTCAATTATATAGCTTCAGTCTTCCCTTCCCAAGTATCGCTTTCCTTGAAGGGATTATTAAGGGCCAAAACATCACTCCGTTCAATAGAGACGAGGAAAAAAATAGAAGCAACTATGAACATGTCATGAGCAAGCTTAGAAGACATTTCCATCTTATCGCTTTCGGGGAGGTTTTGGACAAAGGATAAATTCGACTTCGATACAAAAGTAGTAGCCTTCTTATGAGTGCACGGAAGCCAAGAGAAGAAAATGTATGGTATCTTTAAAAAGGGAGTGTCTTCACTGAAAACATTGTCCTCACTAACGCGAGTCCATTTTGAAGAAGTCTCATATCTAGGAGATAATGGTTCTTCCTCCTGGGCCCTTTTTATTGAAGTCGGTGGGGAGCTTGGCTCCTCCACCGTCAAAGTGGCCGCAACATCCGCGAGATGATCTATCTCGAGCACATGAGCCAAAGTTTCTACAATCAAGGTAAGATAAATACTAGAGCGGGAATAGAGGCAAAATATAAGTTCTAGTATTCACCACAGCCCAAATACCCCGAGCATTGACAAAATTGTAGAACATATTCAACTTGCTTACTTTATCCATGCCATCTACAAAACACATTAACGCATGTAAAAAAAGCATGAAGACACCCTAACCATATCCTTGTTATAAAAACAGTTGACTTGAATCATTACTTTCAACAAGATGATTAAAATCACCTTATTGGTTGTTTTGAATCGCAGCGTCCATATGTACTTATAAATCACAATAACCATGAGTCAAATCACAACAACCTTGATTCAAATCATTGATCTAAAATTGCTTTATAAAGAATTCTGATGCATTTGCATGAATTTCAAACAAATAAATCCCTTCTGAGCAGTGATGACTTTTTACATCATCTAACTAACTTTAAATTTGAAGTGATCTTATTAACAGTCTCTCGAGAAGGTGTTTTATATATGATGAAGTTGAGCGCCTAACCTAAACTACAAACTTCGAATGGAAGAGTATCTAGTGCAATTGGGACCATGTCGAAGATGACATCTAACCAAGCCACACAGATCGAACAAAAGTGAACCCAATAAATAGACACTGTGTAGACTCGGCCTCGCGATCATAGAGGAGAGAATGAAAACCACCATGCAACATCTAACCCTAAACTTCTTATCCATTGGAATTTATCATGCAAGATTCTCCAAAGCCAAAAGCATGTGGAATGCACTGATTCCATACCAGCTTGGCCAAGGGAGGGTTTGCCTAGAGGTGAAATGAAATTATAAGCATCATTGAAGGTTGTAAATTTGCAATGCCTAAATCAGAATGATGTCAAATTAATCCATCTTTCCTAAGAGTAGAAGGACAAGAAATAAGACTGACGTTAGAGTGAAGAAAAGGCGAGTTAGAAAAGTTGGTGGAAGCAACCAAGAACCGTGATAACTGATCAAGAAGTTCTCAACTGTAGTATGAAGGCCGCAATGGAAATTTCTGTACTTTAATCATCAACAGAGGTCATCATCATAAGAAGTACAATTATTTTTCCTTTGTGTACTTTCATTCTTTTTTCCATAAACAATAACTTTGATTTGATATGAAGCTCAAAATAACAAAATGAAAGGGACATAAACCAGATAGTTCTCAACTTTACTTTCAAATTTTAAAGATTCATTTGACTTTAAATTTATGTCCAAAAAACGTAGCATTTAAACTGCGTCAAGTAATAGGAGCAGTGAAGTAGCTTCAACAAAAATGGCCTCGGAACACCTCATAGTTCCGATAGCAATGAAAACAACCTTAAATTTGTATGAAGGATCTGAACTCTGGTAGTTTACATAAAATAAAGTCAGCCCCATAAGGAAATGGGGAAAGACAGAAGCTAGTACTAAGCCACTTACCTAGCCTCTAGTTCTCATAATTGTGATGCTACCTTTTCCCCCTTCGGTGCGAATTTTTGTCTTTCCAACTACAGGCTTACCAGAAAAAGCTGATTTCGGATAAACAATAGGATCTTCCTTGATTTGCTTTGATTTTGAAGGAGGTGGAGTTTGAATGCGCTTGTTTATTTCGTTCAGAGTGACATCTCCATGAACACCGCAGGGTTTGATAAAGGCAAATGGATAGGCCACAGTAGAAGCTAACTTTGTCGGTGTTTTCATAATAGATTTTCGACCTACATATGTAAATGCAAGTCAGATTTTTCATATCAAAATGTTTCCATACCATTAACTGCTATCTGCTAAAACTTCTGGCATAAGGATCTTAGGCATTTTACTTTGCTTAATAGTGTGTGCCAGAAGTTAGGCGGAAGATATGTATTCGGGAGGCTTGTCTCTGCCTTATTCGATATCAAGTTAAAAAAAGATATGAAGATTAAAAATATCAAACCTTTGAAGACAACTTTTCTCGGAGTTTGATACTGAACCACATTCTGCTTAACTGGTCGTGGTGTTAAGTTGGAGAGTCCTACAATAGCATATGATGTTTTCAATTAAGTTCGATGCATCCCAGCAGTATAAAAAAAAAGGACGAAACAAATATTAGAAGACATTAGTGAAAAGCAAACAATGTCTCATTACCAGTAACATCAGCATGAACATTATTTGCTGCAGAAAAATTCCTGAAAGAACATAATCTTAAGATTATTTTATATCGGTAAATATATGTCGAAAACTTGCTATGGATTTAAGAACATACGGATTCACAGGACATATTTGCATATCAGTATCCTTGAAGCAATCTGCAAGCCACCTTTCAGCTGACTGTAGGTCCTCATAATTGGGAGCAGAAGCACTGTCTGTTATTACATTTTGCATAGAATCGAAATAAGCGTCTGAATAATTTATCAAAAATCGTTAAGAAAAATCAAAGCAGAATCTTGTATAAGGAAAACCTGAAACGTCAGATAGCCATTGTGACACTTCTGGGAAAATATCCATATTGGAGTTGCCTGTCCCCTATATGCATAAACACTCATACACTCACACAAAAGCCTCCAAAACAATTGTTAACTCAAACATTATAATGAAATCAATAAATTACTACTACAAACTAATGACAGAAAAATGTTAAAAGAATTCGCATTATCAACAAGTGTGACTATCCGCAACTCATGAAACATTTGAAGGTATCATAAAAGTATCAAAAATACGGATCAACTCACAGCAGAAAGGAATGAAAATCACTATAGATGAAAGCTACAAACACTGACATTTAATTCTAAGTATGCAGAAGACATTTGTTCATCAGTAAGGGAATGATTCCCGTTCTGATTGTTGAACTGCAGCATCCTACGTCTCTTGGCCTGTGAACATGTCTCCGAACATTCCAACTCTTCCTTTTGAATATCATTTGATTCTGAAATCCACCTTGTTCAAATTAAAACTGATGGCATTGTATCCGAAAATAAAACGACAATAATAATATTAACAATATATTCAAGTGGCACATATCAATAATAATTAGACAAGGTCAAGAAAATTTCCTTCCAAAGAGAACTTACCACCATTATTGACATTGTATGCAAAATCCCCACAAGCCTTCACAGGGGTTGTTTCATCATCAAGCACGATATGAAGATCTTCATTTCGAGGAACTTGATTCCACAGCTCTTGCGAAATGTCTGATCAAACAACTTGGGTATGTCAAGCATCATTTATTAACACTAAATTTACAATCATAAGTAGAACTTACCGAAATTTGACGACCTTTGGAGACCGTAATCATCCTCCTTATCCCAATTCCAAGGATCCCTAAAAGTGAAACATCAAGAAATTTTACATTTAGAGGAAAATACAGTATGATATATAGAACGACTCGGATGAGAATCACAAGTTGTTATGAGAAACGAGAAAACATAATTACAACCATCAGATTAAAATTAATTGCTTAGGTTACATTTTTAAAGAAAAAAAAGTTTGTAAATTCAACTTCTTCCTCCCGTACGACGCGTATTTTTCTTCCTCTCCACAGCCACAGTATCTGTCATCAAATAGGCTATTCCTAAGAATCCATCCTAAAATGTGTCATTTTACGAGGCTGGAACCGAAACCAATGCATTAAGTAACAACAGTCCAATTTTTTATGGGGAAATAGCTCTCAAATTTCAAATGTTTTCGTCAGAATCTTGTCTGTATCTTTGCCATATCTTATCAGTATCTAGAAAGTCAAAAGCAGCGGATTATGTGGCTGATTCACACAAACATCTTAATTGTCAATTACCCTATTAAAAAACCTACCTTTCAATCAAAGGTATTCAGAAGTAGCCTTCAAAAGCTGCTCTCTGTCGCAACGAGTGCGAGGGAGAGCAACATGCAGACAGTTCAGATGAGAGGAACAAATTGAGTTCGGTCACGTGCCTCTTTTAAATAAAAATATAACAATCATAGCCTTACTTTTAATCCGACGATTCTAACTACATGGTCTCATTTCTCGCAATAGTCGAGGATCCGCTCCCAATCCCTAATACATTTAAAATGGATCGAAAAGGAAATTCATACCATGCAATGCAATGCAACGCAGCAAAGGAAATCGCGTAAAAGCCGAAACTATAACCAATGTGAACGAATCAAAAGAGGTAACATAAACTTACTCCCAAAGCAAGACTTGTAGAACACACCATAATCAGAAAATGAACATAAAGTAAACCCTACTAAGCACACAGAAACCTGACATGACACTGACAAGTCAACAATAATAATTTCAAAAAATGAATACATTAAACGTGATCACAAATGTCAGTATCGTTTTCTCATAGGTGTCAGTGCTACATAGACTAAACCACGCGCTAAAACCACAACACCAATTAACAAACAAACAGCCATAAAACAGAGAAAGAACAAAACCATCAGATTCTAGTATATTTTAGGACGTTACTACTCCAATTAATAAGAAAAATAAAAGAAATTTCATAAAAATCAAGAACAAAATTAAAAGGGCTGAAAAAACCAAACACAATCACAATCCTTTCTCTATCCATAAACTTTGACGTAAATTGACCAATTTGAAGACCAAAATTAAATCCACAAACAGCATAAAAAAATAAAATAAAAATCAAAGCAATATACACACAGAGAAAAACATGAAGATCAACAATTAACTAAATGAAAAACCAATATACTTCAAAAAAACAAAACAGTTCGAAGAAAAACCAAGCAAAGTCATAGGAACGGACATGTCAGAGAAACGAAACAATAAAAGTTCCGTCAAAAGAGTGTGTGTCTTTGACGAATGTAAGACCCAAAAAATAATAATAATAATGAAAAATTGAAATAGAGAAAAGGGTAGTGAAAAATACTTGTCTTTGTTGGAATAATCCATTTCTGGTGCAGAAAATGCGGTGATGATCAGAAATAATAACTGTTGTTACGGAGAAAAGTGGAGAGTGTTTTTGTTGCTACTGCATGAGATGCATATGTGCTGCAAATTATACGCCAACAGAGAAAAACCACCCTTTACCTCTCCAATTTTATATGTCAAATAAATAAATATAGAAAATTAATATATTTTTTAAGAGTGTTTGCAGTACGACTTGAACGGTTTGATTCGGTTCGGATTGTACGGTTTATATTTAATCATTTATATATTATCAAATAATAATAAAATACATTATATTTAGATAATATCATCTCTTTTAATATATAAAAGTATTAGATTAAACAAAATTGGAATAATAAAACAGAAACCAATAACTTAAAACAATATCAAATATAATATCAAAAATATTATAATGAAAACAATAGAGTAGAAAAGATGTTAGTGAATATGAAAAAAAAATTAACGATAGAAGAAATTAAAGAACAAGACATACGATAAAAATAAAATTGAAAGAGAAAACAGTAGCATAAAAATAAGGAGATGAAAAAGAAAGAATATAATAGAGTAGAGATTAGAGAAGAAAATGTGAGATGTACTTAATTAAGAATGTGTGATACTGTTATGAGAGATTTGAAAAGGTTGAAACTGAAATCGGAAGCGTGAAGAAGAGAAAATCGTTTGTAATCGTAAGGTTAATGCATAATAGGTTTAATGTTGGTTGGATGGATTAAGTGAAATTTGGATTGTAACATAATGTTGTTTGATTTTGTTTGTTTGATTTTTAAAATACAAACAACAAACTGGATCAAATTGTGCAATTTTGTTGAAAAATGTCTCAAACACATCCGAATCAAATACGTTTTTTTACGATGTTTGATTTAATTCAGTCCAGTTTGCAATTTTCTAAAGTGGTTGTTCGATTTTGAACACCCCTGATTTTTTCATTTATTTTAAACATTTTTATAAAAATTTAATTAGAATATACGGACGGTATAATGACAATTAATCATAACCGTTAATTTAATAAAAATATTTAACTTTTATTTTAATTTTTTTAAATATTATAATTGAGTGGTTGTGATATACTGTGAAAAAAAAAAAAAATTTACACCAAACCTTTTTATAATTTCTCTAGATTAAAATCTACATTTTTTTCCGACTTAACTCAAGGTTTAGGTTACTCAGTAGTCATTTGTGCGTATGCAACTGTATTAAAATTTTTTTATTTCGATAAAATTTTTTGAACATATATTGTTGTGTTTTGTAGGTCGAAAAAATAATTTATGCAATTACATTACACGCAAGAGAATTCTTGATTTCTGAAAAAAAAAAAAAAATCAGCAACAATTCTTTTTATTAAAGTAAAGAGTTTAACTTTCATTTAGTGACTGTAATTCTTTTTATGATTATTATCAGTACATCATAGTTAATTATGTGGGCAATTTTAAGGTGATTACTATAACACTCTAAGTTCTCCATCACGATAATTAAATAAATTTAGAGAAATTAAAATAATTTTTATTAATTAGGATGTCACCTTCATACATCACATATGCTCATATAAAAAGATACACTACACATAATCACTTTCAAAAAAGATATACTACACATTATCTTTCAAAATTCAACATAAAACATCAATTAAATCCAATCAATAGAGTTTTGCAATAGTTTGCCCCCGACATAAATAAAACAAGTACAATTTTCTTCAAGTGTTATGTATCAGAGTTGACACTGAATCAATCTAGGCAACATGAGGAAAACTCCTTATTTAACCTCAACTTTGAGCTACTTCAGATCACCAGCACGTTACCAATATAAAGGTAACATTCAAACAGAAGGGGTAAAATATCATAACCATATAAAAGAAAGCAGAATAATGAGTAGATAGTAATTCAAGCACGCACAATCATACTTCTTTACCTCATATCATTACTTCATTCATAGCAATCACAAGGTGCATCAACATACAATCAATAATACAAACAACACATAATACCCATCATGATATAATACATGCATCTTGAAGGCGTGGAAAAACACTTAGAAGGGGGGGGGGTTTGAATAAGTTTTTCTTACTTTTTGACTCTTTAACCCGAACAACAAATAAAATACTCAAGTATTTTTATCCTAGTTCGTTTGACACTCAAACTACTCCAGTCCACCCGCCAAGGTGACTTCGCCTCTCTCAACGAGGACTTAATCCACTATAATCAATGATTACAGAGTGCACTACCCAACCGGTGTGACTAACAACAAACCGCACAACCAACCGTTGTGACTAACACCTCTAAGACTCAACTAATCCTAGTCATCTCAAGAATTCTGACCCAAAGTGGTCTTCCCAAGGAACAATTATCAGAATGTTAGCTTCTGACTGACTGTGTACAAAAGTGCTTCTAGAAAAGCTATTCTTCACTAAGTGAAGTTTACACAAAAAATTAAGCTTAATACAGTAAACTACTTTACAAAAATTGACTTTTTTATTTGGCATCTTGAGTTTACTTAGAACGACTTTCTGTAGGTTGCTAGAAGATGTTGTTGAAAGTTCTTATGAAAAATAATGTGTTGTTCTTCTAGATAATTATTGTGAAATATTGAAAGTTGTTGTGTAGTTGTTATTTTTCTCCTTTGAAATGAATTCCTTAAATAATGCTTCCAGAATCTGACCGTTAGTGGTAGCATGCCTTGAATGATGGAAAAATATAATAATGACTTTACTGTAGCCTTCACGTGATTTTACTCAGCTTCTATCTTCACGTGATTTTGCTTGGTTAAATAATCCTTGGAAGTTGGACTACTCAAGTATTTTGTCTTCTTCTTCGCTCATGTTAACGTTACTAGTAGTTTTTGTCTTTTAGAAGATAGCGTTCATATTTAAAAGATCTTCTAAATATTTGCTCATCAGAACTTCTGTTGGTGCTTCCATCAGAAGCTTACTTTTGCTCGCTTCATCGAAGTTTGTTTGCTTCTATCGCGTTGTGTTGCTTCTATCGTGTCGCATTGTGCTTTCTTCTGCGTTGTGCATGCTTCTGCGTTGTGCTTGCTTCTGTGTTGTGCTTGCTTCTGCGTTTTGCTTGCTTCTGCACTGTGCTTGCTTCTGTGTTGTGCTTGCTTGACCAGAAGTTCTATTCTCATCATAACTTCTAATACTTCATCTTCTGTAAGCCTTGTTATACATCTTCTATTCAGAACATATTATTGGTGCTTTTCATTAGAGGTTGCGCTTTGCTAGCTTCCATCAAAAGTTGTATTTTATTCTTTACTTCAGAAGCTTTCTAGGTAGCGTATCTTCCAGAAATTATCGCTCAGAACTTCTAAGGCGTGTTTCTGTCAGCAACGTGTTTTGTCTTATCCAAACTTCCATAGTGTGTTTCTTTCAGTAGTTCTTTTTAGCGTGCTTTGTCTAGAAGTTCTTTTCTCATCAGAACTTCTAACTTCAACTTCTACTCAGTATGATATTTTCCATTTTTTCACTAGATTCAGAACACCTTCTGAAATAAAACATGTACATGTCAGAGTATCATATTCAATCATACAAAATTTATTTTGCCTGTTATCATCAAAATTTTTAATATATTATTAGAAATAAATTTTGTTCTAACAAATATCATATTCATTCATACAGAATTTATTTGATTCATACAAAATTTATTATGCTTGTTATCATCAAAACATTGATATATTATTAGAAAAAAACTTTGTTCTAACAATCTCCCCCTTTTTGATGATGACAAAACTATCTAGATTTTGATTTAAGAAATTTTGTATTTGTAAAAAAAATATCTCCCCCTGAGATTAATAATCTCCCCCTGAAATTAATAGTCTCCCCCTGAACTAAATATTGAAAAGAAAAAGTTGCAAGGTAGAACTCCCTTGAGTTTTTCTTTTCTTCCAGAGTTTTGAGCTTCTAGAGTTTACTTTATCAGAGTTTGCTTTCAGCACTTGATCTTTTGAGCTTCCAGAGTTTACTTTCAGAGTTTGCTTTTCTGTATCACTTAGAAGCAAAAATACACTTGGATATTTTGTTAGAAATGTTTGACATATTTTTCTCGCAACATGTTATAGTGAATCATTTCAAAATCTCAGTTTTCTCCCCTTTTTATCATAATCAAAAATTCATTAAAAAAATGTAAAGTGAAACGAAGTTCTGATGACTTAAAAAAAATAGATTCTGAAGGTTTGTCACAAATCAAAATATTAAAAAAAAATTAAGAGCAAAGCAGTCATCACTTATAAGTAGCTTCTGACACTGGAGGGATGTCTTGAGATTTGAAAAAATATCAACAGTTACTAAGAAATTTCTTGTCAATAGCTAACACGCATGTTTAAGTAACCTATCGGAAGCTTCTGAACACGTGTTAAACTTCTAGGTTACAGCGTTACAGCTGTTTTACTATAATGAACTTCTGACCATTATCAGAACTTGAAACGTTTGAAGGTTTCAGAACTTCTAGATATGGTTTCTAATTTAACTTCTCTTCTCACTTCTGAAGAGTTAATTAATTAAAAGGTTCATTTAACACAGAACTTCTGACTAAATTGATATTGAACAAAATTTCATTCAGGACAATTTTCCATACTTAAATTTTTCAAAATAAATTTAAATCTATCTTCAAAAAGTGGTTTTGTGAAAATGTCAGCCCGTTGATGGTCTGTATCAACAAAGTTTAATTTTAAAATTCCTTTCTGAATATAGTCCCTAATGAAATGATGTTTAATTTCAATATGTTTTGCCTTTGAGTGTAGAATAGGATTTTTAGAAAGGAAAATAGCAGAAGTACTGTCACAGAAGATAGGGATGTTACTCTCATACAGATGATAATCTTCTAATTGACTCTTCATCCAGAGCATCTGGGTACTACATCCAGCAGCAGCAACATATTCTGCTTCTGTTGTTGAGAGTGCTATAGTGGCTTACTTTTTGCTGTACCATGATATCAAGTTGTTGCCCAGAAATTGATAATTTCCAGAAGTGCTTTTATGTTCCACTCTATCTCCAGCAAAATCAGCATCACAAAATCCTACTAAATTGAAATCTTTGGATTTTTTGTAACATATACCAACATTAGTAGTACCTTTCAAATACCTTAGAATTCTCTTAACAACAGTTAAATGAGATTCTCTAGGATCTGATTGGAATCTAGTACATAAACATACACTAAACAGAATATCTGGCCTAGATGCAGTTAGATATAGAAGAGAGCCAATCATACCTCTGTAGAGCTTCTGATCTACCTTTTTACTTACCTCATCTTTTCCCAAGATGCATGTGGGGTGCATTGGAGTCTTAGCTTCTTTACTTTCTGACAACTGGAATTTCTTCAGAAGTTCTTTTACATACTTTGTTTGATGTATGTAGGTACCTTCTGAGCATTGATTGATTTGAATTCCCAAAAAAAAAATTTAACTCCCCCATCATGCTCATTTCAAATTCTGCCTGCATGGACTTAGCAAATTCTCTTCCAAGAGAGACATTAGAAGTTCCAAAAATAATATCATCAACGTATATCTGGAAAATTAAAATGTCATTTTTAATAGATTTTCTGAATAAGGTTGTGTCCACTTTTCCTCTGGTAAAATCTTTTTTTAGAAGAAACTTACTAAGGCGCTTATACCAAGCTCTGGGAGCTTGTTTTAAGCCATAAAGAGATTATTTTTAATTTAAACACATGTTCTGGAAATTTTGAATCTTCAAATCCAGGAGGTTGACGAACATAAACTTCTTCTTCTATATATCCATTTAAAAATGCACTTTTAACATCCATTTGATATAAAGTAATATTATTTTGTACAACAAAGGAAATTAATAATCTAATGGATTCTAACCTGGCAACTGGAGCAAAGGTTTCATTATAATCAATACCTTCTTGCTGACTATACCCTTGTGCAACCAGTCGTTCTTTGTTTCTGACAACTTCTCCTTGCTCATTTAGCTTGTTTCTAAACACCCACTTTGTTCCAATGATGTTAAATTCTTTTGGTTTTGGAACTAAATCCCATACGTCATATCTGGAGAATTGGTTGAGTTCCTCTTCCATAGCTATAATGCAATCATTATCTTTCAGAGCTTCTTCTACATAAGTTGGTTCAATCATAGAGACTAGTCCAAAAAGATATTCTTCATTTATTTTAAGGGTGGATCTAGTTCTGATAGGGTCATTTTTCCTTCCTATAATGACATCTTCTGGATGAGCTGAAATGATTCTTGGATATTTTTTGTGGAGAGTTTCTTCAGAGGTTCCGATGTTGTTCAGATTTTCTTCAGAAGTTAGAACTTCTGGATGACGCTTATGTTCAGAGTCTCCAGAAGTTGACATGTGAACTTTTGAGTTTTCTTTCTGGGTTGTTCCGTCAGAGTTTGGCAATTGAACTTATGTACCTGCATCATTTTCAACTTGCATTGGCATTTGCTGGCCAAGCTTATCATCAAATATTACTTTGATTGATTCCTCCACAATCAGAGTTTCTGTGTTGTACACTCTATAGCCTTTTGAGCGTTCAGAGTATCCAAGTAGAACACACTTCTGAGCTTTAGAATTAAACTTGTTCAGATTATCTTTTGTGTTAAGAATATAACACGTGCATCCAAATGGATGAAAATATGAAATGTTGGGCTTTCTATTATTCCACAATTCATAAGGAGTCTTTTCAAGAATAGGTCTAATAGAAACTCTATTTTGAATGTAACATGCTGTGTTCACAGCTTCTGCCCAAAAATGTTTAGCCATATTAGTTTCATTAATCATGGTTCTGGGCATTTCTTGTAAAGTCCTATTTTTTCTTTCTACAACTCCATTTTGTTAGGGAGTTCTAGGACAAGAGAAATCCTGTGAAATGCCATTTTCTTTAAAATAATTTTCAAAAAATTGGTTTTCAAATTCACCACCATGATCACTTCTAACTTTTATGATTTTAAATTCTTTTTCATTTTGAATTTGATTGTAGAAGTCAAAGAACACAGAATGTGATTCATCCTCGTGTTTCAAGAATTTTACCCATGTTCATCTGCTGTAGTCATCTACAATGACCAATCCATACTTCTTGCCTCTGATGGATGCAGTTTTTACTAGTCCAAATAAATCAATGTGCAGAAGTTCTAATGGCCTAGAGGAAGAGACAACATTTTTTGGTTTAAAAGATGGTTTTTTTTCCCAGCTTCACGTAACTTCGAGTTGAACTTCTAATTAGGAAGTCCTCTGACCAGATTGAGTTTGTTAACATGTCCCAATATTCTGTGTCAGACCCATTGTTCATCATGAACGGTCATAAGGCATTTTACTTTATGGAATTTTAAATCTGAAAGATTAATTTTATAAATGTTGTTATTTCTCTTTCCAGAAAATAAGATTGATTCATCCTTCTAACTAACAGCTTTACAAGACTCTTGATTAAAAATTATGTCATAACCATTGTCACTTAATTGACTTATGGACAATAAATTATGAGCTAATCCTTCTACTAATAAAACATTAGATATGGAAGGGAGGTTACCATTACCAATGGTTCCAGAACCAATTATTTTTCTCTTCTGGTTGCCTCCAAACTTCACGTCTCCTCCAAATTTAAGTTTCAGGTTTTGGAACATAGACCTTCTTCCCGTCTTGTGACGCGAGCAGCCAGAGTCTAGGTACCATGACTAGTGTTTCAGTTTGGCTGTTAAGGATATCTGCAACATAAATTATTTTCTCCTTAGGTACCCATATCCTTCTGGGTCCTTTTTTGTTAATGTTCCAGAAGTTCTGTTTGAACTTTGGTTTAACATAATACCTTTCAGAGTGTGACGTGTATTTGTGTGTGTGACCATTGTTCCAGAAGTTCTGTTTGAACTTTGGTTTAACATGAAAATCTTTAGAGTATGATGTGTATTTAATGTCATGTGCGTGACCGTACTCAAATTGTTTGTGCAGTGGTTTGTACGTGATTTTCATTTCATCAACACATTTTGGTTTATAAATTTCTTTCCTTCTGGGAGCTTTATATCCTAAACCTTTTCTGTTGTTTCTAGAAACTCCATAAAT
This sequence comes from Vicia sativa, assembly GCA_021764765.1. Classification (NCBI taxonomy): domain Eukaryota; kingdom Viridiplantae; phylum Streptophyta; class Magnoliopsida; order Fabales; family Fabaceae; genus Vicia; species Vicia sativa. The sequence continues at coordinate 84,685,555 of CM038793.1, read as the reverse complement.
CATAGAAGCCATCTTGCTTCTGCCTATGCTACTAGCTAGAAACTTCTGAAAACTGTAGTCATATTCTTTCAAAATATTTTTAGAACTTGAAGCATCTTCTGAGTTGGGAATTTTTTGAGAATTTTGAAAATCATTTTTAAGTTTAATATTATTTTCTTTCAGCTCAGAATTTTATAACTTAAGTTGCTCAATTTCAGATACAAGATTCTTTATGAGTTTCTTGTACTTAATTTTGAGTTGACTATAATTTTCCAGAAGTACTGACAGACTATCTTCTAACTCAGTTCTAGTTAGATTAGAAAATACCTATTCTGACTCAGAGTCAGAGGCAGAGTCATCTGTTGTAGTTGCCATGAAAGCAAGGTTTGCACGTTCATCTTCTGAGTCGGTTTCAACTTCAGAGGATTCTGAGTCATCCCACGTGGCCATCATTCCTCTTCTCTTTTCAAACTTTTTCTTTGGTTTTTCTTTTTGAACGTTGGGGCATTCGCTTCTGAGATATCCCATTTCTTTGCATTTGTAACATTGGATGCCTGTCTTGCTGAACCTCTTATGCCCAGAAGATTCACCTTTATCCTCATATCTTCTGTGGTTCTTGAATTTCTTTTGCCTATATTTCCATATTTTATTTATCCTTCTGGAGATCATGGATAATTCATCTTCTGACTTTGAATCTTCAGAACTTCCATCTTCTACCTGAGAAGTATTAACGTTATAATTTTTTGTGGATTTTAATGCAATTGACTTACCATTCTTCTGGGGTTCAAATTCATCCATCTCAATCTCATGACTCCTCAGAGTACTAATGAGTTCTTCTAGGGAGATTGCATTTAGATCTTTTGACACTTTGAAGGTAGTCACCATAGGCTCCCATCTTCTGGGTAGGCTTCTAATGATCTTCTTTACATGGTCAAAATTTGTATAGCCTTTGTCTAGCACTCTTAGACCAACAGTTAGAGTTTGGATCCTTGAGAACATAGCCTCAATTTATTCGCCTTCTTCCATCTTAAATGCCTCGTACTTCTGGATCAGCGCCAGAGCCTTAGTTTCCTTAACTTGAGCGTTCCCTTCATGTGACATTCTAAGGTGACTCAAAAATGTCATATGCTGTGTCTTTATTTGTGATTTTTTCATACTCTATTTTTGATATAGCACTTAACAGAATGCTTTTGGACTTGTGGTGATTTTTGTAATCAATCTTTTGTTGTTTCTCCATAGATTTTCTATCTATTTTGTTTCCTTTTGCATCCACTGGATGTTTATAACCATCCAACACCACATCCCATAGATCGGGATCATAACTTGAAATAAAACTTTCCAGTCTATCCTTCCAATATGAAAAATCTTCTCCATCAAACATTGGAGCTTTTGCGTTGTTGTTATCTGTTGTCATTTTGTGTTCTTCCTTTCTGGATCTTTATCTGACACTGTTAAGTGTTTGCACCCAGAACCAAGAGCTCTGATGCCAATTAAAGGTGTGGAAAAACACTTAGAAGGGGGGGGGGTTGAATAAGTTTTTCTTACTTTTTGACTCTTTAACCCAAACAACAAATAAAATACTCAAGTGTTTTTATCCTGGTTCGTTTGACACTCAAACTACTCCAGTCCACCCGCCAAGGTGATTTCGCCTCTCTCAACGAGGACTTAATCCACTATAATCAACGATTATAGAGTGCACTACCCAACCGGTGTGACTAACAACAAACCGCACAACCAACCGTTGTAACTAACACCTCTAAGACTCAACTAGTCCTGGCCCTCTCAAGAATTCTGCCCAAAGTGGTCTTCTCAAGGAACAACTATCAGAATATTAGCTTTTGACTGACTATGTACAAAAGTGCTTCTAGAAAAGCTATTCTTCACTAAGTGAAGTTTACACAAAAAATTAAGCTCAATACAGTAAACTACTTTACAAAAATTGACTTTTTTATTTGGCAGCTTGAGTTTACTTAGAACGACTTTCTGTAGGTTGCTAGAAGATGTTGTTGAAAGTTCTTGTGAAAAATAATGTGTTGTTCTTCGAGATAATTGTTGTGAAATAATGAAAGTTGTTGTGTAGTTGTTATTTTTCTCCTTTGAAATAAATTCCTTAAATAATGCTTCTAGAATCTGACCGTTAGTGGTAGCGTGCCTTGAATGATGGAAAAATGTAATAATGACTTTACTATAGCCTTCACATGATTTTACTCAGCTTCTATCTTCACGTGATTTTGCTTTGTTAAATAATCCTTGGAAGTTGCACTACTCAAGTATTTTGTCTTCTTCTTCGCTCATGTTAACGTTACTGGCAGTTTTTGTCTTTTAGAAGATAACGTTCATATTTAAAAGATCTTCTAAATATTTGCTCATCAAAACTTCTATTGATGCTTCCATCAAAAGATTACTTTTGCATGCTTCTATCGGTTGCTTATATCGAGTTGGTTGTGCTTAGCGATTGTTGCTTCTATCAAAAGCCGCGTCGTGCTTGCTTCTGTGATGTGTATGCTTTTGTGCCGTGCTTGCTTCTATGTTGTGCTTGCTTCTGCGTTGTGCTTGCTTCTACGTTGTGCTTGCTTCTACACTGTGCTTGCTTCTGTGTTGTGCTTGCTTGACTAGAAATTCTATTCTCATCAGAACCTCTAATACTTCATCTTCTGTAAGCCATGATATACATGTTCTATTCAGAACATATTATTGGTGCTTTTCATCAGTTGTTGCGCTTTTCTAGCTTCCATCAAAATTTCTATTTTATTCTTTACTTCAGAAGCTTTCTAGGTAGCGTATCTTCCAGAAATTCTCGCTCAGAACTTCTAAGGTGTGTTTTTGTCAGCAGCGTGTTTTCGCTTATTCAAACTTCCACAACGTGTTTCTTTCAGCAGTTCTTTTTAGCGTGCTTTGTTCAGAAGTTTTTTTCTCATTAGAACTTCTAACTTCAACTTTTGCTCGGTATGATATTTTCCATTTTTGCACTATAGTCAGAACACCTTCTGAAATAAAACATGTACATGTCAAAGTATCATATTCAATCATACAAATTTATTTTGCTTGTTATCATCAAAACTTTTAATATATTATTAGAAATAAATTTTGTTCTAACAAATATCATATTCATTCATACAAAATTTATTTCATTCATACAAAATTTATTATGCTTGTTATCATCAAAACATTGATATATTATTAGAAACAAACTTGGTTCTAACACATCTTCCACCTCCAATAACATCAAGTTAAGTAATAATACAATGCAATAAGACCGACTCATTGACTCAATACATGTGATACCAACCAACAGGATATAAGCCCTAGTAATAATATCAAAAAGGGCATCAACAAGGCGTAAGCCTTCGCCATCTCGCCAATATAGGACATCAACAAGGAATATGTAACACCCCATTTCCCAATACTATTAAATATAATAAATACACATCATATATCAGAGTGCACCATAATGGGATGTCACATAATTCAAATTCTCATGAAGTTTCAAAATATATTTTATTTCAAAATAATTATTCATTCAGCGGAAGACAATTCAATTCGGTTTTCATGGCATTCTAGCCTCAACATCAATTCAAATCCACAAAGACACGTGGTTCAAAAAATTTCATAAATTAAGATACGTAATGATAAAAACAAATAAAAGAACATATCAATTTACCAAATCTCGTGTTATGTATCAGAGCAAGACTCTATATTCGACAAGCACACTAGAGACTCCGAGCTATCATCACACTTATACGAACTATTCTCGACCACCTGCACGTTACCAATATAAAGGCAACGACGAAAACAAGCCAAGGGTGAGATATCAAACCATATAATTGAGATTATGATAAACAATATATAGTTCGAATTATATAAAATATTTTGCAATCACACCACTATTCCACAACAACATAATTCAATCACAATAAAAACATAATTCAATCACCAAATACGACACAATTCAATCATAAAAACAACATCATTCAATCATGAAAACAACATAATTCAATCACCAAATACAACATCATTCAATCACAAAAATAACGTTCTCAGGTGTTATGATATGCAACTCAGCGAATGCAAATGTATGTGGTACCATTGGAGTAAAACTCCCTACGTAAACAATTGCCAGTAATTACGAGGCATCAAGGTGTAAGCCTTCAACTAATCATCCTGCCCCTAATGGCTCAACATGGTTTTGCCCCTCATGGATCAACTTAATATGCAAATGTATGCATGCGGCCACATTCACCATGTCAACTTATCAACAACGACAACAAAATCACAACTTGCTTACAAGCCTACAACATAATCATTTTGCCCATTATGGTCAACGTAATCAATTTTCCATTTACGACTCAACAAAATAAATTTATTAACACTGTCCATAGGCCTGTAAAGTAATCAACAACAATCCAACTATCAACGTTGACAATCAAGTCTCTACCAATAACAATATTCAATAACAATTTCCTACAACATCAACTCGTAACCACTCTCAATAACAACGAATTTCCATCCGGAAAACCACATCCATTCATCAAGATGTTTACCTACTATATTTGAGACTACTTTTATAGGAAAAATCACACTTTTAAGTGTCCAAGGGTTCTGTTCGCGTTAAAAAGTGACGCGCGAGGGAATCGAATCTGAATTCGGATTCTCTAGCTCGAAACGATTTACTCTTTTGATTTGTTTATAAAGATGCCGCGAGCAGCAAGCTTTATTATTTCCAACACAAGAAAAATGATTATGAAAAAGGGGAAAGCTGCAATACCCTCAATTGATATGATATGCATTACGACTAGCGCGAACTAGACGTAACGCATTGGGGAGATTCCGAGCAAGGGGGTTTGTTATATAAAGGGAATAGATGTGGCACCCTAAATATATATAGTTATCTATAGCTTTATATATGAATATGTTTGATATGTTTGTGTGTTTTAAACTTCTATTTCTATGATTGGGAAAATTTCTCCTTTGGATTTTAAGAAGGGTAGATTATGTGGGATCCTAGGTTTTTGTTATTATTGTGCTCGCAAAGATCATTGGGATCTTCTGCATACATATCCCTTAATGGGAATCAGAGCATTTGTAGCTCGGATCTAAAGGGAGCTATGGTTTATTTGGTTTGAGGGAGAAAGAAATTTGCTCGGCAAGGATGAGACCTTGTGCCTACGTATTCTCAAAGGGATGTTGAGAAAGTCAGAGCAATCGTAGTTCCCACTTATGCTAGTGGAAGCAACGGGATGTTATTAAGAGACAGAGACGAATGCCATCTTAATGAAAAATGTATCTGATCTATTTCATCACATACATTTTTGAAAAGGATTGATTGAATTAATCTTTCGTCGTAAGTTATAGGTGTTTTACTTGAGTGTACAAGCGTTACCACTTACGAGTTAAGAAAGATGTTTGAAAAATGATTGAATTTTTTAATTGTAAGCATTGGGTGTTTTGCTTTAGTGTACAAGCGTTACCACTTACGATTAAGAGATGTTTTTGTTTGAAAAGAGTTTGAAAAGTTATGATTGTATGTGATGTGATAGATGAGATACTTCTTACATAGAGATGATAAACGTCTAAATCTCGAGGAGAAATTGATTGGATTATGGGGATGCTTTTAAGAAGCCCATGGGTCCTTGTATTGTAAGCGCAAGAGGAGGCATTCCGAGGGTCATCGAGGGTCCTTGTATTGTTAGCCCAAGAGAAGGCGTTCCGAGGGTCATCGAGGGTCCTTGTATGAAGCTCAAGAGGAAGCTATAGGGTATGGCTGGCTTTGGCTTTAAGAGTGGTTTCACCGGGAAACCATCCTCTTAGGATTTTAAGAGTGATTTCACCGAGAAACCATACTCTCAGGGTTCTATCCTAGCGCAGGTGATTCTTTGTATTGGAAGCCCAATAGGAGGCTGTTAAGAGATTTCCTGGTCTCTTTCTTGTTTGATGCCCAAGAGAAGGCTAAACTCCACAAGGAGTTCTTTTGAACGAAGCCCAAGAGGAGGCTGACTCAGCAGGGGAGTGTTGTCTTATATGAAGCCTAAGCGGAGGCTAAACTCAGATGAATGAGTTTTCTTATACAAAGCCTAAGAGGAGGCTAAACTCTGTAGGGGATCTAGTTGTTAGACTAGTTTGTTATGCTATAACTAGACAGTTATATAAACAAGTGTATGAAGTTTATTTACAGGAGTTTATGAAGGAAATATAAACAAGTATGTAAAAAAACGTGCGTTAAAAACGAGCGTAACTTGATTATTTGATTGTGTACAAAGGAATGAATATGTACACGAATGGGTATTTATGTACAAGGAAATATGTATGTACATAGGAGGGTTGGGACTTACACCGTAAGGGAGGCCCATTGGTTTTTAAAAGGAGTTCACCGGGAATAATTCCTCTCTTGATACCAATGGAATTGGTGTATAAACAAGCGAATAAACGAACGAAAGTTTGCTATACTTGAATATTTACGAAGGTATCTGTATTATGTACAAGTAAAATTGATATGTACATAAAAAGAATTGGATATGTACAAGGAAATAACTATGTACATAAAAAGAATTGGATATGTATAAGAAAATAACTATGTACATAAAAAGAATTGGATATGTACAAGAAAATAACTATGTACATAAAGAGAATTGGATATGTACAAGGAAATAACTATGTACATAAAAAGAATTGGGACTTACACCGTGAGGGAGGCCCATGATCGATTAAGAACTTCGAGGAAAAACGGGTTCGGTTTTATCTTCAAATCGAGTCGATCATGGAAAAAGAACGTGTAAGTATGTTGAAAAGTTTTGAAAATATCTTGAAAGTGTTTTGAAAGATGAAATATATCCACAAGAAGTTTGGAAAAGATTCGAGTTTCAAAAGTTTGAAAAAAACATCTTTGAAAGGTACTTGAAAAGTACTTAAAATGTCTCGTTTTCGGCTCAATGAAAATATAATCAAAAGAAAATATTTTCAGATTTTTTTGACATCATCATAAAATAGGCATGTTAAATGACAAGCGTGCAAAAAATCACCTCAAAATGAGAAGTTTTGATTGGGTTTTGAAAGCATTGAAGTTTGATAAAAAAAAGTGAAGAAAGCAAAAAAAAAAGTGACAAAATGGTCCCAAGGGGATTCGACCCCAGGACCATTGGGCAAGGCAAGGCAAGAGACTAAGAGTGAGCTGGCAACCGCTGGGGCGGAAATACATCCGTTCATTTATCTTACTCCATTTAATTATATTATAAAATGAAAATTTGAACTTCTGGAAATCCAAAAACACGCGCGAACATGTTCTTCTTCTTCCTCAATCCTCATCAATCCCAGATTCTTTGTTTCTCAATCAAAATGAATGATGTAAACATCAAACTTGCACGAAATTTATCCAGGAATATGATAGTGGTGGTTAATTTCATTTATTTTTATTTTTAAAGGATTAATTTTCCCAGAACACGAAGAACCCTAATTCTGAAAATTCAAAGTGAAATCGTGTATAATCATGGAAACAGGCAATTGATTGAGGGTTAACAATCAGTGAAGGTGCAGAAACAAAACGGCCAAGCCATTTTTGAACTGGAAGTTAAAAATTATGAAGTTCAAAGTTCGAGTTCTTACCTTTTGAAGCTGAGATCGAATTCCTTGAAAGAGTGTTTCCAGTTGATGTTTGATGATGGCTAGAGCACCACTGAACCTTATGGAAGATGTTTGATCACTATGCTCACTCTGAAATGGTCTGGAACTCTCTACCCAAGTCCAACTGCATATGCTTGATGTAAACTTCGAATTCGTGGTTAGAGGTGTTACAGATCAAGGATGATGGTTTGGATCACTTATATGAAGTATGTGGATGATGTTTGAATGATAAGATCACAACTTGCTCGAGCAAATTAACAGTTTGAAAGTTAAGGCAAGTTTTGCAAGCTTTTGGTTTTAAACATGGATTCTGAATTTGAGCTGTTCTTAAGTTGATTTTAAGTTTCAAACAAGTTATATTTGATGTTTAGAACATGTTAGACACCAAGTTTCTCACAAGATTTGAAAAATGCAAAATCTTCACTTTTGAACTATGAAATTTGGAAATTCAAGAAAGAAGAGTGAAAGCTTGTTTTGCATAGATTTGGTGTGGTTTCAATTTGAGAACATGACCTCTATTTATAGGTCAAGAACTCTGAGTGGTAAGTGAAGAAGATTGGCTTGAACTTGAGCAACTTGCCTTAAAGGGCAAGAAAGTCATTTTTGCCATAAATGCAAATGGAATATTCTTTTAACCATGGTTAAAATCTTACTTGATCTTATCTCCATCATAATTACTTGTCATCTGATTTTTATCAGCTCTAGCCTATTTCAAATTGCTGACAAGGCTTCTAGAAGGAGATTTTTACAAAAATGACTTATAACTTTGAAGTATAAACTTGAAATCCATGGCTTTTGGAGCTCTATGTTTCAAAATCAAAAGTATAGCTAGACAAAATGGTTTTGCAAGTTCTTGGACATTTTGGAAAGCTTGTAACAAGGGCTACAACTTTCATGTTTTGATTTTTTTCTAATTCCAAATGGAACTATGTGAAAAATTGCCATGAAAGTAGGAAAAAACATGAAATTTCTAACGCTTAAAAATTTTCTAAGTGTTGAAAATTTTGACTTTTTGTTGACTTTTCCATATTTCTTGATTTTTTATGATCATGATGGATCATTTGAAGTATTTTGATGATTGAAAAAGTTGACCAAAGTCAAAGTTTAACTTTTCAGTGCAGATGAAATTTCATTAGATGATCCAAAAATTGACTGATGAAAAATGTGAACTTCTGTGATGTTTTGAATCAAGAAATTAGGTCAAGATGTTGCATTGAAGATATAAAGATTAATCTCCAAGCAAAAAAGTCATTCATTGATCAGAAAGTCAGTGATTCCCTATCCTCGATGAAAACCCTAATTGGTCGATCCTTGATAGATCATGAGAAAAAGTTGGGAATCTGAGGATCAACTATTGATGATTGATTAAGATATATCAACTAAGGTGAGTGGAAACTCAAACCCTAATTGATTACCTCTTGAACAGATGAAAATTTTGATGAAACCGTGATTTTAACTTCTAGAAGCCACGCACGATCTATTCTGTTCTGAACTGTTAGTGATGCAGTGATGTATATGTAAGGTGGTATATTAGGTCAAAAATTGGGGTATGACAGGTTCAAACGACAACTAAATCGGAGTTACGGTCGCAAAGATATGACCAAAACAGTTTTTCAGAGATATGTTTTTGTTTTTGTACAATATGAGCCGATACAAAATCCTATGTATCGATGCATAAACCACTTGTATCGACACATACATCGTATGAGTTGACTCATACGATATTCTAAATTCTATTTTCTGATTTCTTTCAGTATGAGTCGATACATACAGGCTATGTATCGATACTTACCTTCACAAATTGCCTCATGAGTCGATACATAGCTGTTTGTATCGATGCGAGCTGATTTCAAGCTCCTGTTCTTTTAGACCAGTGCAGCATGTATCGATGCATACATGCATGGGTCGATACATCTTTCACAATTTGACCCCATGAGCCGATGCATGGCAGTTTGTATCGATACATACAGGTTTTAAATTTCTATTTTTCAAAATCAATGCAGCATGTATCGATACATACATGCTTGGGTCGACTCATGCAACGTGAAAACGCCCAAATACCAGTTCTCACGAAATCCCACGATCTAATTTGGGATTTCTATCAATCACAACAACAATATGATACAAACTAGCAAAATCATAAATCCCTAACTTCCTATCATCTATAATATTTCCAATTAGAGAGCAAGAACCCCACCCTTATCTAGATTCAATGACAGTTCAACTCTTGATCGGATTTCTGGGACTTTTTGGCTCTAGCAGCTTTCTCACGTTCATGTTCTCTCAAAATCCCTATTCCTCTTCCCTTTTCTTACTGTTACCCATTGTTCAATACTCTTAACTAAATAATAATAATAATAATAATAATAATAATAATAATAATAATAATAATAATAATAATAATAATACTATTATTTGATCTAATGGGCCAACTAATTAACACCTCCAATATTATTTCTCACACCACTACCAAATCCAATTATTAATCAAATAATAATACATAATAATATTATTTCTCCGATTAAACCGACTATTACTTAACTATCAACTTGACCGCTCAACCAACATATTAATCCAATAATACCTCTTATAATAATACCGATAAATCCCAACTTCGACAATTCCAATAAATAATTCCTTATATAATTTAATTATATAATTAATAAAATTCGGGGCATTAAAACTCTCCCCCACTTAGAATATTTTCGTCCTCGAAAATTCGTCCGACACAACCATCCTCAACTTCGCTTCCAACTCCCTGATCCTGGTTGCTTTTGGCAACACTCCGACTATTACTTTTCCGATATAATTGGAACTCAGCACGACTTAAATCCAATATTCACACGTCAACTTCCTGATACTCTTACAACATAATCCTTACTAACTTGCCAACCATTTCAGCAATATCTTGGAACAACATCTCACAACATAGCAACATTCTTCACTTGCTCATACTTGACTTATACAACATCGCATCGTTATCCCAACAATATATTCAACATCAAAACACATATACAATTCTCACTCTCATACTCTGAGGTCATTCATCCGCGAAACACCAACAACCTTATTCATCTTGTCGTATCACTCCTATAATGACATCGACGCATTCGACTTAATCAACTTCATCCTATTATAGAGTATTACTCATCATCTACAGTAGCCAACAACAATATCATGCAACCGAGCACAATTCTATAATTCCAAATTAATAGTAGTAACTCGACTACTAACCATACGATCCATCTTGATTAACTGCCCTTTTCAGAATCCTTTCCACTTATAAGATCCACAGCTTCAACAAAAACTCAGACTTCCTTCAACGTTCTCAATTTCATCCATGCTGCATTGTTCAATACTCCTCAACTTTTTCATCGATATATCTCTATTAACTCTCATCAACTCAAAAGAAAACATCTCCACGAGATAAAATCCATTACTTAATGCACTATCCAGATAGTAAGATACGTCTACATCCTCCAATACGATCTCGTCTACTATCAACAATGGATTGAGGGTGATCAAGTCCTCAATTTGTCAATAGATATCTGACAATCATAATGAGGTATAAACCGTTATTACCAACTACAATAGTGTTCCTTTAAAATTTGTATTTACGTCATCAAAATCATCATAATCCATCAACTTCCAATATTATCCAAGCATGCCAACACTGACGTCCTACACTACATACTAATACAACTCTGAAGATACAATCAGAATGAAATTTATTTACACCATTACCAACACTCCTATTCTTGAAATCATACTCTCCGCATTTTCAACAACTTCTACAATTACTTTTTAATATTCTACAACAAGGCCTACAGCAATCCGTCACTTAATCATTGTTCTTAGGCAAGGCTACTTGAACGACAACTCCACAGTTCACCAACCATTCTGAACGTATCAACCTGCTAAATTCCATCCCATAATAATTATCCTTTTTACTTAACAGTCACTTTAGGAAACATTCGGAAATTTGCACCATACTTGCACATCAACAATCATTACATTCATTCTCATCCTTCGAGAAGTCAACACCAATCATTCCTGATCGTCCTTCAAGACGCTCCAACTCGTTAAACGACCAAAATCTTAAATCCATGTTACCTTAGAATTCAGGAATCAACAAAGCTCCAACAACAGTTACATTATAGCCATCAGCAACATACTATCTAACATCTCACAACCGAACACATCCGAGAAGCAAAGCTTCTCCCTCACTTAGCTTCAACTACCTCCTGCAATAACAATCAGAAAATAACAAGTACTGACAATGTTCTACACACTTGTCTCGTACAAAGGAAGTAAACAACGTTAGACAACACTGGCCAGGCAGACCGACCTGCTCTGATACCTATTGTAACACCCCATTTACTAATACTAGTAAATATAATAAAATACACATCATATATCAGAGTGCTCCATAATGGGATGTCACATAATTCAAATTCTCATGAAGTTTCAAAATATATTGTATTTCAAAATAATTATTCATTCAGCGGAAGACAATTCAATTCGGTTTTCATGGCATTCTAGCCTCAACATCAATTCAAATCCACAAAGACACGTGGTTCAACAAAATTCATAAATTAAAATACGTAACGATAAAAACAAATAAAAGAACATATCGATTTACCAAATCCCGTGTTATGTATCAGAGCAAAGCTCTATATATTCGACAAGCACACTAGAGACTCCAAACTATCATCACACTTCTACGAACTATTCTCGACCACCTGCACGTTACCAATATAAAGGGAACGGCAAAAACAAGCCAAGGGTGAGATATCATACCATATAATTGATATTATGATAAACAATATATAGTTCGAATTATATAAAATATTTTGCAATCACACCACTATTCCACAACAACGTAATTCAATCACAAAAACAACATAATTCAATCACCAAATACGACACAATTCAATCATAAAACAACATCATTCAATCACGAAAACAACATAATTCAATCACCAAATAAAACATCATTCAATGACAAAAACGACGTTCTCGAGTGTTATCATATGCAACTCAGCGAATGCAAATGCATGTGGTACCATTGGAGTAAAACTCCCAACGTAAACAATTGCTAGTAATTACGAGGCATCAAGGCGTAAGCCTTCAACGTAATCATCCTGTCCCTAACGGCTCAACATGGTTTTGCCCCTCACAGATCAACTTAATATGAAAATATATGTATGCGACCACATTCACCATGTAAACTTATCTACAACATAATCATTTTGCCCCTTATGGTCAACGTAATCAATTTGCCATTTACGACTCAACAAAATATATTTATTAACACTGGCTATAAGCCTGTAACGTAATCAACAACAATCCAACCATCAACGTTGTCAATCAAGTCTCTACCAATAACAACATTCAATAGCAATTTCCTACAACATTAACTTCTAACAACTCTCAATAACAACGAATTTCCATCCGGAAAACCACATCCATTCATCAAGATGTTCACCTAGTGTATTTGAGACTACTTTTATAGGATAAATCACACTTTTGTTGTCAAAGGGTTCAAACGGCAACTAAATCGGAGTTACGGTCGCAAAGATATGACCAAAATAGTTTTTCAGAGTTATGTTTATGTTTTTGTACAGTATGAGCCGATACAAAATCCTATGTATCGATGCATAAACCACTTGTATTGACACATACATCGTATGAGTCGACTCATACGACATTCTAAATTCTATTTTCTGATTTCTTTCAGTAATAGTCGATACATACATACTTTGTATTGATACATACCTTCACAAATTACCTCTTGAGTCGATACATAGCTGTTTGTATCGATGCAAGCTGATTTCAAGCTCCTGTTCTTTTAAACCAGTGCAACATGTATCGATGCATACATGCATGGATCGATACATCTTTCACAATTTGACCCCATGAGCCGATGCATGGCAGTTTGTATCGATACATACAGGTTTTAAACTTCTTTTTTTCAAAATCAATACAACATGTATTGATACATACATGCTTCGGTCGACTCATGCAGCGTGAAAACGCCCAAATACCATTTCTCACGAAATTCCACGATCCAATTTGTGATTTCTATCAATCACAACAATAATATGATACAAACTAGCAAAATCATAAATCCCTAACTACCTATCATCCATCATATTCCCAATTGTAGAGCAAGAACCCCACCCTTACCTGGATTCAATGACAGTTTAACTCTTGATCGGTTTTCTGGGACTTTTTCACTATAGAAGCTTTCTCACGTTCGTGTTCTCTCAAAAACCCTATTCCTCTTCCCTTTTCTTATTGTTACTTCTATTTCTCTTGAAATTCCTGGCAGCAGATACGTGATGTCACAGAGAATGTTATGACACAGTATCTGACACTCTGTTAATAATTCACACAGTTAATTGAAACAGCAGTAAAGAACACAATCAATTGTTTACCCAGTTCAGTGTGTAACTACACCTACATCTCGGGCCTACCAAGCCAGAGAGGAAATTCACTATTAGTAGTATTAATTCAGGAATAAACCAACCAGTTTATCTCCTTCACTTAAGACCTACCCAATGCAACTTCAATCTAAGTCCTACTTAGACCTGAGTTCCTACTCACTCCCCCTCAATCACATCAGTGATATAAACCTATTGTTTAATAGAATTGTGAAGACACTCTTCAATAAACATACTTGATTTGCTTCAAAGCTTTAATCAAGAGACACAACACTCGTGCTTCAAAGCTTTGAGTGATAAACAACCCTTACAACCAAATCCTAGTCCAAGACACTTATCAAATGATAATTGCTTGGCTCACAAGAGTAACTAGAATACACACATAAACAATCTGCTAGATCTTCAATACAGTCCAAAAAGCGTAGCAGCAGAGTAAGGGTTCTTTTCCTATTATTGAAGCAGTCCTGTAACTTCAGTTTTGGGCTTCCATAATTATATCTAGGGTTCACTTAATTTAACCTAAAGACTTGGTCTTTTTAACAAACCAATTTAGGGTTAACTAAGATTAACCACAGAGCCACGTGAGCATGTGATCCAATTACATAAATCATAATAAAAATAGCTCAACAGAAATCCTGAAAAGTCTCAGGAAAAGTGAATCTGCAGAACAGAAAATGTCACACAGAATGTCATAACATTGGTTATGACATCAGTCATTCTTCTGCAGAATTCCAGCACATCAATTAACTTCCAGTCTGAGTTGTACTTGAATTATTCTTCTTTTGCAGAATTTATCTTCAACTCTGAATGTCATGACATCAGTTAAGACATTGTCATATCCTAGTTTTACCAAAAATTAATGCGAACATAAAAACACTTACAAACTCCCCCTTTGGCAAATTTTTGGGTAAAACAAACTAAGCTATCAGAGAACTAATGCAGCAGAATAAAACAACCAGTCTAAGATAATCTAAGCTAAATAACCAGAGCCTAATAAAGATAAATTCTACCCACAATTGCCCATAAATTCTTCTCCCCCTTTTTAGCCACAAAGGGGCCAAAGGTGCCAGTACAAATTCCCAAAATTCATTATATAAATAAGTACCAGCAGAGTTAGAAATTACATCCCAGCAATGAAATACAAAAATCCAAAACAAGCAGAACCAAAACTAACAGATGTAAAATCAACAACAAAAACAAATAATCAACAACAGCAGGTGATTGAGAATCAAGCACTTTCTTCTCCTGAAGAAGCACTGTGGTATGTTGCTTCTTCTGAACTGCTCTTTAGCACCCTCTTCTTGTTCTGCACCAGCATCATCTTCATTCAAATTTTCAACAGTATCCTCACCTAGCCTTTCATCCTCAACCTCTGTGTCTTTCTCCTTCTCTAGGGTAGAGATCATCTCCTCAATAGTTTGCTTCCTTGCTTCAAGTTCCCTACAAGTATCTTTTAGCACAACAATGACATTTGCCTTTTGAGAATTAGCCTTGACATTTGATGTCTCAGCAGATGTCATGACAATGTCTGGGACATGTTTCCCTTGAAATAACTTGTAGTGGAAACCAAGAGCAGAAGCTCTTTTACAAGCAGAATCTCTGTCTACCAGGATGTCAGGGTATTGGTCAGTTATAATACCACACAAGAGGGAGGGAAAGGCTATTGGACCTTTGATAGCATAGCTGTCTGCATGTTTTAATGTTTGCTCAAAGATATAAGTCTTATAATCAAACTTTGCTTTAGTTCCAACAGCAAAAATAAATCTTCCTAGGCCAATGGAGATGGTGGACTTGTGGTTTGTGGGAACCCAGTTGGCTGCACCTATCTTGTGCAGAATAGCAAACTTAACACTCAGTTTTCTTGCAGTCAGCTTTCCCTTCAATGGCCATTGTTTCACTTGCTTTGCAGTGATGTTTTGGAAAACTTGGTTATCTGTTTCTTCAAGCTCAGGCTGAGCATCATCAGACCTTCCCAGATATTTGTTGATTACACTTGGAGAAAACTTCACTTTTCTTCCTCTTACAAACACACTCTTAAAATCTGCTGATCTTCCATCAACACAACCACTAGTCAGATTCACTATAAACTCCTTCACCAAAATATCATAACAATTTGAAAATTTAACCACAGTTTTCATCAAGTCAGCTGCCTTGATCAGGTCTATAACATCCTTGCATTCAAGGGCTCCCCTGTTCAATTCCCTTTCTAATGCAACTCTTTTCAGACAGACATACTTCCATCTGCTAGCACTCTCTGGATGATGGAAAGAAATGTTATCAATAGCCACCTCAGGAACCTTGGGCAGTTTGCCAAGAGATGGTTTCTTTCTAAGTGGAATGTCTGTGACATTCTCTTCAACATTAAACTCTGAATCCTCATCAGATTCTGAGGGTTCAGGGACCTTTCTTTTCTTGATGATTGGAGTTATCTTGGGTTTTGAGATACTACCAACAAACTTCATCCTACCCTTTCCTTTAGAGGGTCCAGCTTTCTGATCCTTCCCAGCTTCTTCTCTAGCCTTGTTCACACGTCTAGGAGACTCATGAACAGCTTTAGTAACCTTCTCCTTGGAGGGACTTTGAGTAGCATTTTGCTTGTCTTTTCTACTCATCATCCTCTTAGCTATACTAGGGTTAACACTAGAAATAAGGTCATTGTTAGAGAATTCTTCATCAAGATCAATGATAGGAGGTTCAACAACATTTTCAGAGTTTTTCACTGGAGAGTTTTCTAGGTTGTTAGCAGCAGGTTTCTCAGGAGATTCTTCAAGAATGGCATCAGAGGAATTCTCTGGAGACTTCTCCATGTTCTCATCAACAGGGTTTACAGGATTGTTGTAACACCCCATATTTTCAATTATTAATAAATTGGAATGATAATTATTGAATTAATTAAAAAATTGGATTTTTGGGAATTATTGGAATATTAGAATTTTAGAAAAATAAATAAGAGGAGAGAATTTGAATTTATGGTGTAAAGAGTAGAAGGAGGGGTGTATGAAGTAAAAGCCTCTAATAACTTATTTTATCATTATTATTATTATTATAGAATAATAATAAAAGGAATAAATAAATGAGGATAAAAAGGAAAAGAAAAAAAGGAAAGTTATTTGGAAAGGTCATTACACGTGAAATTGGAGAAGAGGAAAAAGAAGGAGGAAAATCAATTTGTGTCGGATTTCGAAGAACCCACAAGGTAAGGGGTGATTTCGACTAATTAATTCATACTATCGGTTTAGATATTCAATAGTATGGATCATAGTATGTTAGGAATCCCAGTTTAGAATTTCTAGGGTTCCGTAGAATTATCCCTATTGCGTCGAATTATAGGTTGAAAACAATTAGAGTGTCAGATGATGAATAGGAATAATGGAATAATGTTGTTTGATGTTATAATGGTGCAAAATAGATGTATTTTGGTGTTTCCCATGTTGCAATTCGTATGGGTATGTTTGGGTTTGGTTGAGAATGAATAAATGCTGTCAAAAGTGCAGAATTTAACTTTTCAGGTCGTGGGAACCGGTTCCCAGTGAGGAGGAACCGGGTTCCACTATGAAAATTTGTAAAAACAGGTAAAAATGCACTCAGGAACCGGTTCCTGTATATGTCGGAACCGGGTTCCCGTACATTTTTCCAGAAACGTGAATTTGAACTACTCAGGAACCGGTTCCTGTATATGTAGGAACCGGGTTCTGCTGTAATTTTTGAAAAATATTTAAACTTTGAAAATTCATAACTTTCAAACCGTAAGTCCGTTTTGAGTGCCGTTTTGGACGTTATTTCTTAAATTTAACGCCCTATTTTATAAAATGAAAATATTTCCTAAAACTTGAAATTATTTTGAAAATGAGTCGAATTTCCGAAATAAGTGATTATTGAATGACGCACATTGGTGGGTATGTAGCAGTGAACATGTGATGAATGGATGTATTAGTATTATGTTAATGAAAGGCATTGTTTATGTTGCTAATGATGGTGTGCATGATCGTTGAGATATCATGTTTGGGATTTGGTTCAGTTATGATAATTGGTGTGTTCATAGGTTGACTTTTATAAAATGAAGAGATTATAATTAATGGATTTTATTTTGAAAAGAGCCGTTTTCTAATTTGTGAACAATGAGAGTTATGGGAATGGTGGATGAAGTATAGGGTTGTTCTGACAGTTTAAACGTGGAATGAAGCTTGTATGTTATCTTCCTGCTGTTTATTCATGATTGTATTGATATCATGTGTTTTGTTGGTGTGGTATATACCTGGTAGTTGTTGATCTTAGTTGTTGTTATTGTTGTTGTATATACCGGTGATAGTCTTACCAATAGAAGGGTAAGAGTTTGACATCTTTATGCTTTGTGATGATTTATTTCATAATAGTTGATGATATCATGTTGTGGTTGATGATGGTTTATGATGTCTGAATGTGGTCATAACCTGTGTTGAATGTTGCATGCTGGTGTTGTGCATGCATATGCATTCTGGTGAAGTTAATTCCCATTGTGAGGAATTTGACTTGTATTGCTGCTAACCGATACCCGGGTGATGATGGGTGGTTAGGCTGGATTCTTGACCCAGTGGTGTATGGGCGAATCGATGGTTACTGCATCCGGTTGATGATGGATCAGTGTTGGGTGACTTGGTCACGTGTTGGTACCACATGCATTGTGTTTGCATGGGATTGTAACATGTTAGGATGTCTTCCAGTGTTATAATTCTCTTGTTGATTATTGATGGTGCATAATGATTTGTATGATTGTGACTGCATGTTGAATGAGTTATCTTTGAAATGGGTGAAATAATATGCTTGTGATATATTGTTGATTGAAAAGCTTATAATGTGCTTTAATTATGAGAAGTCTCACCCTTACTTTAACAATTTCAGATTAAAGTTAGCAGCTCAGGAGTTGGTGAGGATGGCTCTAGAGCTATATTCATATTAGTCAGCGTGTCAGTGTCATGCTCTGATAGGTTGTAACACTGGGGAACGTTTAGTTGAATAATTATTCGTTATTCATTTGTTGTTTGGAATTACTTTAAGAATAATTAAGAATTGATCTATTCTGTTGATTTAATGGTATTATTTCCGCTGTGTAAGACATGGTCTTAATTTAATCGATTATTGTTGACAGTGACCCTCAGTGTAGCATGGCTACTGTGTTTTATTGGAAGTTTTATTTATTTCAACTTGTGACATCCCTTGATTTCCGTGTTAACTCTGATTGAATCCGGCTTTAGTATTAATTTAATTAATATATTCGGGGTATTTTAGAAGGGGTGTTACAATAGTGGTATCAGAGCATAGTCGGTCGTTGTGACCAGTGTCTTAATGTCATTATTCCTTTTGTATACGACATGTGTGTGAAACACTGTCGGTACTTGCTTGTTTTTCCTAACTACTGGATTGCAGGAGTGGTTTAGAAGCAAGTGGGGGAGAAACTTTACTTCTCCGAGATATTCTGGTGTGAAGAGTTGGATCGATGTGCTATTGGTTACATGAGTGCAGATGTTGGTTAGACAGTGTAGTTTCCCGAATTCGGAGGAATTACGAATTCAAGAAATTCAGTATAACGGTCAGATAAAGTTCTCTTAAGGGGTAACAATTAAGTACTTGTGTTGTTCGTATCACTGAGTGTGGAGGACGATGTTATGGATAATGATGTTCCATTTAGGTGTGAGTTCTGATGTTTCCCTGGGGATAATAGTGACTCGTCGTTAGAGCAAGATGTTGGATTAGCTTGAAATTATCATTTGGTCGAATGTTTGAAGTTAAACCAAGTAATTATGAATCATTTGATGAGTCGATGCATATTCTTGGCCTAGAAGATATTTGGTAATTAAGAAGGATGACTCTTAGAAGATGAAGCTGGTGTGGTTGAATGTTGCAACCCTTCCAGTTGAATGTGGAGCTGTCTGTGTGAGTTACCTCTTTGTGTTCTTGAAAAGATTAATTGTGTCAGTGTCAATGGTTGATATAAAGTATGCAATTGTGTGAATTAATTATTGGAGTTGTAACTTGACGCAATTAATCATGGTGAATGATGTGTGTTGCGGTATGTTGAAGTTAGGATCTCAAATTTTGTATTCTATGATGTTTTGGTATTTCTCACTCTCACAAGGTGGAAATCGATTACCTATCACAGGGAATTGATTTCCTAAAGCTGACAACATTTCTTTCGAAAACTTGTAAAATTCATAACTTGAGTTTTGGATGTCTGATTTGAGTTCCGTTTGAAGCGTTGGAAAGATAATGTGATGAAATTTGTTTTAAAAATGGTCCCAGCACCTGGAAGTAATTTATTTATCATGTAGTGATGTTTGAGGAGAATCGGAGTTGTTGTTGATGTCGTTCTTGGTACAACACTTGTTTCTATGACACCATACAAGACGTCAACTTTAGAGTTAGGGGATTGAAGAAGCTATTGCAAGATGCGTAGAGAAATAGATTTGTAAAACCAAGTATATTGTTTTGGGAGCTCTAATTTCAGTAGTCAAGGAGAAAGAAAGTAACACGAATTGCGTGTGGATTTCTGATAACTGATTAAAATGGTGATTGAGACTAAATATCTATTTCAAATTATTGGTGATTTGATGGATCAATTGATTGGAAAGTATATCTGTAGTAAAGTCAAATTGAGGTTAACTTACCTTCGTGGTCAGGTTAAGGATGAAGATAGTTAGAGAGAAGCTTCTAGAACTCGGTATAGGCATGTTGAATGTTGTGAGGGAATTCCAACTTCGAAAGGGAGTAGCATTTTATTAAGTTTTCATGGTGTATATTACGGTATGAGGATATGAGTTTTCTTTATCATGTTATCTCAAGTGACGGTAATGCGGTAGACCCATCTAAGGCTGACGTAGTGTTGTAGTGGGAAAATCCAAAATTAGTTGCGGGTATTAGAAGATTTTATGGATATAAGAATGATCGATTTATTTGAGACGAGGTCAAGAATGATATATTCTTAATGAATGAGATGTTGGTATTAGTAAGAATGCGAAAGTATTAGAGATGCAACTTATGTCGATTGAGGATGGATAAGTGACGTTAGCTTTTGAGGAAAAGATAAGTGATGTTAGAGGAAAAATAAATTCGATAGGAAATGCAATCATGTTTAAGATGTCAAAATATTGACATGTGTTAAGAAAATGTTGGAAGTTTCTTTTACCGATCATATGATGAGATGTATTACCGAGATTGCATTTGAAATAACATTCAGATTGAACATATATGGATCCTAGATGTTATGATATTTAAAGGAAGACTAAGAATTGTGAATGTCGTTAAAATTCTCTGCATGGATAAGAACTTCAAATGGAAACAAAATGAGTTATGGTGTATTTGGTGTGTTAGCATCTCATGAGTGGGAAAAATACTTAACAATCGTGTGATGCTAAGTGAGTGTGAAGAAGATTATGTAAATTGTTTGATCGATGGTATCTCATCGTCGATATCAAATGAGAAATAAGTGTGGAAGAAGTTGTAAACCTTAAAAGAAGATTATTGGACCATGGTGCTTGGGTGACTTCGAGCACGAGTTCTAAAGGAACGCTATTATAGTTTGGTACGGTGGTTTATACTCCATTATGATTGTCGGCTATCTATTGACAAATTGAGGAACTGATCACCCTTAATCTCTTGTTGATAATAGACGGGATCGTGTTGGATTGAATAGACTCATCTTGCAAGCTTGATAGTGTGTGATGTGGTTGACGTTCTATGGAGAGGAGAGTAGTTCATCAGTTCGAATAAAACTAAGAGGAAAAGGGCTATGGAAAACACTTGGAAATTATTCAGCAGGTCGGAGACTTGAGTGTGTATGCGAGTTGAAGCCGCAGAGTGGAAGGTTTAGAATGTAAAAAGGTGGACAATGATTTTCTGGTAGATACTAAAGAGAGTCTAAAGATAAATATGAAACTTGTAGAGCTGGTAGTTGATGAGAATCAAATAAAGATAATGACTTAAGGTAAATAATCAAAGTCGCGTAGCGAAAGCGTAATGTGATGCACTTTGTTATGCGAGTATGATTTTTGGAAGTCATAAATTAAACGTTAGAAGGTGTGGAGTTTATGAAACTATTAGAAATTTCAAAATAGAATTGTTAGGTGAAGGGTTCTATGTCTTATTGGTGTTACATCCATTCTAATAGATGTATTAATTTGCAAGCTCGATCGTTGGAACGTAGCCTTGTGGTACTGGCATTGTGTATAAATGTTGGGGACATTGCGATTATGTGGAGGTTCTTATAATTGTGTTGCAGTGTAATGATGTGATAAATCATGTATCCTAGAGTGAAGGGGGTAAGAAGTGAGATGAACTGATGCATTCTTAACCCGATAGCAATGGATCGTGTGGGATTATAGTGGTTGAATAAGAAGGATATTTGTTAGTGATATTGGAAATGATGTCAAACATGACGTGATAGTTGGAAGGAAGGATCCAAGAGTCGTATCGCCTATTAGTATCAAGTGAATTTTCGAGGACGAAAATATTCTAAGTTGGGGAGAGTTGTAACACCCCATATTTTCAATTATTAATAAATTGGAATGATAATTATTTAATTAATTAAAAAATTGGATTTTTGGGAATTATTGGAACATTAGAATTTTAGAAAAATAAATAAGAGGAGAGAATTTGAATTTACGGTGTAAAGAGTAGAAGGAGGGGTGTATGAAGTAAAAGCCTCTAATAACTTATTTTATCATTATTATTATTATAGAATAATAATAAAAGGAATAAATAAAGGAGGATGAAAAGGAAAAGAAAAAAAAGGAAAGTTATTTGGAAAGGTCATTACACGTGAAATTGGAGAAGAGGAAAAAGAAGGAGGAAAATCAATTTGTGTCGGATTTCGAAGAACCCAAAAGGTAAGGGGTGATTTCGACTAATTAATTCATATTATCGGTTTAGATATTCAATAGTATGGATCATAGTATGTTAGGAATCCCGGTTTAGAATTTCTAGGGTTCCGTAGAATTATCCCTATTGCGTCGAATTGTAGGTTGAAAACAATTAGAGTGTCAGATGATGAATAGGAATAATGGAATAATGTTGTTTGATGTTATAATGGTGCAAAATAGATGTATTTTGGTGTTTCCCATGTTGCAATTCGTATGGGTATGTTTGGGTTTGGTTGAGAATGAATAAATGCTGTCAAAAGTGCAGAATTTGACTTTTCAGGTCGTGGGAACCGGTTCCCAGTGAGGAGGAACCGGGTTCCACTGTGAAAATTGTAAAACAAAAATGCACTCGGAACGGTTCTGATATGTCGGAACCGGGTTCCATACATTTTCAAACGTGAATTTTGAACTACTCAGAACCGGTTCTGTATATGTAGGAACCGTTCTCTGTAATTTTGAAAAATATTTAAACTTTGAAAATTCATAACTTTCAAACCGTAAGTCCGTTTTGAGTGCCGTTTTGGACGTTATTTCTTAAATTTAACGCCCTATTTTATAAAATGAAAAGATTTCCTAAAACTTGAAATTATTTTGAAAATGAGTCAATTTCGAATAAGTGATTATTGAATGGTGGGTATGAACGTGATGAATGGATGTATTATTAGTAATGAAAGGCATTGTTTATGTTGCTAATGATGGTGTGCATGATCGTTGAGATATCATGTTTGGGATTTGGTTCGGTTATGATAATTGGTGTGTTCATGGGTTGACTTTTATAAAATGAAGAGATTATAATTAATGGATTTTATTTTGAAAGAGCCGTTTAATTTGTGAACAATGAGAGTTATGGGAATGGTGGATGAATGAGTATAGGGTTGTTCGATTAAACATGGAATGAAGCTTGTATGTTATCTTCCGCTGTTTATTCATGATTGTATTGATATCATGTGTTTTGTTGGTGTGGTATATACCTGGTAGTTGTTGATCTTAGTTGTTGTTATTGTTGTTGTATATACCGGTGATAGTCTTACCAATAGAAGGGTAAGAGTTTGACATCTTTATGCTTTGTGATGATTTATTTCATGATAGTTGATGATATCATGTTGTGGTTGATGATGGTTTATGATGTCCAATGTGGTCATAACTGTGTTGAATGTTGCATCTTGGTGTTGTGCATGCATATGCATTCTGGTGAAGTTAATTCCATTGTGAGAATTTGACTTGTATTGTGCTAACCAATACCGGTGATGATGGGTGGTTAGGTGGATTCTTGACCTGGTGTATGGGCGAATCGATGGTTCCGCATCCGGTTGATGATGGATCGGTGTTGGGTGACTTGGTCACGTGTTGGTACCACATGCATTGTATCGCATTTGTGTTTGCATGGGATTGTAACATGTTAGGATGTCTTCCAGTGTTATAATTCTCTTGTTGATTATTGATGGTGCATAATGATTTGTATGATTGTGACTGCATGTTGAATCTGAGTTATGCTGAAATGGGTGAAATAATATGCTTGTGATATATTGTTGATTGAAAAGCTTATAATGTGCTTTAATTATGAGAAGTCTCACCCTTACTTTAACAATTTCAGATTAAAGTTAGCAGCTTAGGAGTTGGTGAGGATGGCTCTAGAGCTATATTCATATTAGTCCGCGTGTCAGTGTCATGCTCTGATAGGTTGTAACACTGGGGAACGTTTAGTTGAATAATTATTCGTTATTCATTTGTTGTTTGGAATTACTTTAAGAATAATTAAGAATTGATCTATTCTGTTGATTTAATGGTATTATTTCCGCTGTGTAAGACATGGTCTTAATTTAATCGATTATTGTTGACAGTGACCCTCAGTGTAGCATGGCTACTGTGTTTTATTGGAAGTTTTATTTATTTCAACTTGTGACATCCCTTGATTTCCGTGTTAACTCTGATTGAATCCGGCTTTAGTATTAATTTAATTAATATATTCGGGGTATTTTAGAAGGGGTGTTACAATTGTTATCAGTGGTCTCAGCAACAAAATTCTCAAGGGATTTATCAAAAGGATCATTAATAGGATTCTCAGGGGATTTCCTAACATTGTTATCAGATGTCTTGACATTCTGTATGATATCTGGATCAGCTGCTATATTAGGGCTAGCAGATTCTTGATTTAAAGGAAAAACCCAGTGCAGAGTGATTCTCATTGAATCCTAGTAACTATTCTAGCTATGGCTTGATGAACATATCAAGAACCCTCCTATTAGCTATCTCGGGAGGAACAGAGGAAGTTGGTTACGTAGTCTTACAGATGGAGGCTTGAGACCTTCTTGCATGTCAGTAAAGTTTCTTGACCCTCCGGGATCGGTTGCCATGGCACGTGGAGTAACCTCCAGAATATCAGTCTGCATTGTTTCTGCGTTTGCCCTAAACCCAGAATCAGTGGGAGAGGGAGAGCCAACTTCCTTTGATGATGAAGATGATGATGACATGCTTTGTTGAGACATTTTGAGAGAAAGCAAAAATACTTGACAGGAAGTTTGAGAGTTTCTGTTGAGGGAATGGAATGTGATACATTCAAATGGAAAAGTTGAGATATATATATGACCCTTCCTCTTCTTATATTTTTGAAAAGAGAGAGGGAAATAATTAATTATCCCAATCACAATTAAATAAATTAAAATGTCTCTTCCTTCCCTTGTTGTAAGCAATATTAATTGCTACAACTCTTCATATTGACAAATACCCAAATTGCCCCTTAAATTCTCAAACTGACTAGCATCAAGAGCCTTAGTAAAAATGTCAGCTAGTTGAAGTTCAGTGGCGACATGCTCCAACTTAATCACCTTTCTTCCACAAGATCTCTGATGAAGTGATGTCTAATGTCAATATGTTTAGTCCTGCTGTGCTGAATAGGATTCTTAGAAATATTAATAGCACTTCGAGTTGTCACGGACAATGTCATGACATCACTGTGACATTGTACTCGATCGACATCTGCTTCATCCAGACCATTTGAGAACAACTGCTACCAGCTGCTATGTATTCAGCTTCAGCAGTAGATAAAGACATACAGTTTTGCTTCTTGCTGAACCAAGAAACAAGATTGTTTCCCAAAAATAAGCATCCTCCAGAAGTGCTTTTTCTATCATCAGCACTACCAGCCCAATCAGCATCACAATAGCCAGCCAGAATTGGTTCACATTCATGAGAATACAGCATACCATAATTGTATGTTCCACTTACATACTTCAAAATTCTTTTCACCTGGTTGATGTGACTTACTTTAGGTTCAGCCTGGTACCTTGCACACACTTCAACAACAAAAGCAATGTCAGGTCTGCTAGCTGTTAAATACAGTAGACTTCCTATCATGCTTCTGTACAAGCTTTGATCTACATTTGTCCCACTTGTGTCTTTGGATAACTTTAGATGAGTAGGCGCAGGAGTCCTTTTATGAATGGAAATTTCCATCCCAAATTTCTTGACAATATTCTTTGCATATTTGCTTTGAGAGAGGAAGGTTGAGTCTTCCATCTGTGTGACTTGTAGTCCAAGAAAGTAAGTCAATTCTCCCATGAGACTCATTTCAAACTCAGCTTGCATTTGATTGGCAAAATGTCTCACCATTTTGTCTGACATTCCTCCAAACACTATGTCATCAACATAAATTTGAGCCACCATTATCTTTCCTTCTTCATCCTTGACAAAGAGAGTTTTATCCAAACCTCCTTTCCTGTATCCTTTATCAGTGAGGAATTTTGTCAACCTTTCATACCAAGCTCTAGGAGCTTGTTTAAGACCATATAGAGCTTTCCTCAATTTGTAAACATGATTAGGAAAGTTAGGATCCACAAATCCTTTAGGTTGTTCCACATATACTTCCTCATTTAGGTATCCATTTAGGAAGGCACTTTTCACATCCATCTGAAACAGCTTGAATTTCAGAATGCAAGCAACTCCTAGTAGCAATCTGATTGATTCCAGCCTGGCCACAGGAGCAAAAGTCTCATCAAAATCAATTCCTTTAACTTGAGTGTATCCTTGAGCAACAAGTCTTGCCTTATTCCTGGTGACAACCCCTTCTACATCTGACTTGTTCTTGTAGATCCACTTTGTGCCAATGATGTTTGTTCCTTCTGGTCTAGGAACTAACTCCCATACTTCATGCTGTTTGAATTGGTTCAATTCATCTTGCATTGCTCCAATCCAATATTCATCAGTCAAAGCCTCCTTAACATTCTTTGGTTCAATCTTAGACACAAAACAAGAGTTTGAGATGATTTCTCTAGATCTTGTAATGACTCCACTATTAGGATCTCCTATGATGAGTTCCTTTGGATGATCTTTCTGAATTCTGATGGAAGGATCTTTATTTGCTTCCTCTGGTTCAGCCTTTTGTGAAGTAGGGATAGGCACATCATCCTTATTAGACATTTGAGGTGATGTCTCAAAGAATGTCTCAACATCATATGGGACATTTGTTTCCTCATGGTGATCATCAACTATGACATTTATGGACTCCATCATAACTTTGGTCCTGGAATTGAATACCCTATATGCCCTGCTGTTTGTAGAGTATCTCAGAAAAATTCCTTCATCACTTTTAGAGTCCATCTTTCTCCTCTGTTCACGATCTGTCAGAATATAGCATTTGCTTCCAAACACATGGAAATACTTCACAGTAGGTTTTCTTCCGTTCCATATTTCATACAGGGTGGAGGATGTTCCCTTTCTCAAGGTGACCCTGTTGTGGACATAACAGGCTGTATTCATAGCTTCAGTCCAAAAATGAATAGGAAGCTTCTTAGCATGTATCATTGCTCTGGAAGATTCCTGTATAGTTCTGTTCTTTCTTTCCACAACTTAATTTTGTTGAGGAGTTATAGGTGAGGAGAACTCATGATTGATTCCTTCTGAGGAACAGAACTCATCAAACTTGCTATTCTCAAATTCCTTTCCATGATTACTTCTGATTCTGACAATGCATCCTTCTTTTTCTCTTTGAAGTGTCTTGCATAATTCTTTAAAAATGTCAAAAACATCAGATTTTTCCCTGATGAAGTTTATCCAGGTAAATCTGGAAAAATCATCCACAACAACATAAGCATATCTTTTTCCACCAAGACTTTCAACCTGCATAGGGCCCATCAGATCCATGTGCAAAAGTTCTAGTACCTTAGAGGTGGTCAGATGTCTTGACATTGGGTGTGACATTCTGGTTTGCTTTCCAACCTGACACTCACCACAAACTCTCCCTTCATCAATGTGAAGTTTTGGAATCCCTCTGACAGCCTCCATGGATATGATCTTTTTCATCCCTCTAAGATGTAAATGACCAAGTTTTTGGTGCCACAGTTTCACTTCCTTTTCTTCTTTGCCTGTAGTGCACACAGAAGAATAGTTAGTGTCCTTAGGCTCCCGTAGGTAACAATAGTCCTTTGATCTGACTCCTCTCATAACAACTTCTTGTTTTTTATTGATTACAAGACATTCAGACCTGGTGAAGTTGACCTTGAATCCCATATCACATAGTTGACTTATGCTTATGAGATTGGCAGTCAAACCATTTACCAGCAACACCCTATTTAGGTTTGGAACTCTAGAGCAGTCCAAGTTTCCAACACCTTTGATTTCTCCTTTAGCTCCATCTCAAAAAGTAACAAAACTAGTTGTATGAGGTTTGACATCATTCAGAAGGTTCTTGATTCCAGTCATATGCTCGGAGCATCCACTATCAAAGTACCAGTCTTCCTTGGCAGAAACTCTAAGGGAGGTGTGAGCTATCAAGGCTGCAGTCTTCTTCTTCCACTGTTGAGTATATGGTACCTTGTTGGTCTTAGGTTTGACATAAGGGATCTAATTAGGATATCCATATAGCCTGTAGCAAAATGGCTTTATGTGCCCAAACCTTCCACAATAATGACATCTCCATCTTTGAAACTTTTTCTTCATGTTTCTCTGATCTTGATGTTGAGCCCTATGTTGTGACATCCGCTTTGACATAGGTTTATCGCCTGTTCTTCTTCTTGTTATCGAAGTTTCTTTGCAGCCACATATCTGAACGGCACATTTCACGCCTATGTTGTGACATACGCTTTAACATTGGTTTGCCAGCTGTTCTTCTTCTTGTCACCAGAGTTTCTTTGCCACATATCCCGGACCATGCATATTTCACGCACTTTGTCCAATCTGAAGGATCTCCTCCAACTTATCGGTTCGGTTGTCAACATCTTGTGACTTAGTCATCGATCAAGTTTGGAATTC
The DNA here is from genome assembly GCA_021764765.1 of Vicia sativa. NCBI lineage: Eukaryota > Viridiplantae > Streptophyta > Magnoliopsida > Fabales > Fabaceae > Vicia > Vicia sativa. The sequence continues at coordinate 84,656,379 of CM038793.1, read as the reverse complement.
AACACTATAACTTCACTATTGAGATGACTTATAGTAGCGATTATGCGCATTCTTTTCACCTCAACTTCACATTCTCGACTTCCAACTTCACAATTAGCTTTTTCTGTTTCTCATTTTGACATACTTGGACCGATACGCTTCTTGTAAGTGTCGAAAGTTCTTCAAATGTCACTTCCTCACCACTGGAATCATTATCAGAGTTACAAACTCCAGAGAGAGCAGTAACAAGTTTGGCAGATTCTTCTTCAGAGTCACTTCCTGAGTCACCATCAGACCAAGTGACAGCCATTCCTTTCTTATGTTTCTTTAGAAAGGTAGGACATTCAGCTCGAATGTGCCCATATCCTTCACACCCATGGCACTGGATTCCTATGCTTTGACTTCCCTTCTCTTCAGACTTGGATCTTCTGTTGGAGTCATAAGTTCTGCTAATGTCAGATGGGATGTTCTTGACATTGGACCTTGACTTTGGGTCAATTCTCTTGATGAGTTTGTTGAAATGCCTTCCAAGCATAGCTATTGCTTCTGAGATCTTCTCTTCATCATCTTCCTTGCTTTCATCTTCAGTATTGGATACAAGGGCTATGCTCTTGTTTCTCTTGTCAACATTGTCACTGATTCCCATCTCAAATGTCTGAAGTGATCCAATAAGTTCATCCACCTTCAAGTTGCAGATTACTTGAGCTTCCTCTATAGCAGTCACCTTCATTGCAAACCTCTTAGGCAAGGATCTGAGAATCTTTCTTACTAGCTTTTCTTCTGACATCTTCTCTCCCAATGCTCCTGAGGTGTTGGCAATCTCCAAGCTGTTCATGTGGGACTCATGAATGGTTCCATCTTCCTTCATCTTCAGATTCTCAAATTTGGTAGTGAGCATCTGAAGTCTTGACATTTTCACCTTAGATGTACCCTCATGAGTGGTTTTGAGAGTGTCCCAAACATCCTTGGCCAGATCACACTGATGTACAAGTGTGAAAATATTTCTGTCAATTCCATTGAACAAGGCATTCAATGCTTTAGAGTTGCCCAGTGCTAGCTCTTCTTCTTCTTTTCTCCATTCTTCCTCAAGTTTCAGGCTAGTAGTCCCATATTTCTCAAGCTTGGTGAGATGTTTCTGTTCTCTGTCAGCAGCTCTCCAAGCCTTGTTATCCAGTGACTTTAAAAAAGCAACCATACGAGGTTTCCAGTAATCATAGTTAGATCCATCCAGAATAGGTGGTCTACTCCCACATCCTCCTTCCTTGTCCATAACGCCAGAAAATAATATCCTAGATCTCACCCGAAATAACAGGTGGTGCCTCCTCGATGCCAATTGAAATTCTGGCAGCAGATCGTGATGTCACGAGAATGTTATGACACGATTCGACACTCTGCTAACAATTCACATTAATTGAAAGCAGAAAGAACACAATCAATTGTTTACCCATTCGTGTAACTACACCTACATCTGGGGGCTACCAAGCCAGGGAGGAAATTCACTATTAGTAGTATTAATTCAGGAATAAACCAACCAGTTTATCTCCTTCACTTAAAGCATACCCAATGCAACTTCAATCTAAGTCCTACTTAGACCTGAGTTCCTACTCACTCCCCCTCAATCACAGCAGTGATATAAACCTATTGTTTAATAGAATTGTGAAGACACTCTTCAATAAACATACTTGATTTGCTTCAAAGCTTTAATCAAGAGACACAACACTCGTGCTTCAAAGCTTTGAGTGATAAACAACCCTTACAACCAAATCCTAGTCCAAGACACTTATCAAATGATAATTGCTTGGCTCACAAGAGTAACTAGAATACACAAATAAACAACCCGCTAGATCTTCAATACAGTCCAAAAAGCGTAGCAGCAGAGTAAGGGTTCTTTTCCTATTATAGAAGCAGTCCTGTAACTTCAGTTTTGGGCTTCCATAATTATATCTATGGTTCACTTAATTTAACCTAAAGACTTGGTCTTTTTAACAAACCAATTTAGGGTTAACTAAGATTAACCACAGAGCCACGTGAGCATGTGATCCAATTACATAAATCATAATAAAACAACAGCGAAATCTCGAAAAGTCTCAGGAAAAGTGAATCTGCAGAACAACAAATGTCACACAGAATGTCATAACATTGGTTATGACATCAGTCATTCTTCCAATTCCAAAGACATCAATTAACTTCCGATCGAGTTGTACTTGAATTATTCTTCTTTGCGTTTATCTTCAACTCTGAATGTCATGACATCAGTCAAGACATTGTCATATCCTAGTTTTACCAAAAATTAATGCCAACATAAAAACACTTACATCACTTAACCAAATAATAATAATAATAATAATACTATTATTTGATCTAATGGGCCAACTAATTAACACCTCCAATATTATTTCTCACACCACCACCAAATCCAATTTTTAATCAAATAATAATCCATAATAATATTATTTCTAATATTATTTCTCCGATTAAACCGACTATTACTCAACTATCAACTTGACCGCTCAACCAACATATTAATCCAATAATACCTCTTATAATAATACTGATAAATCCCAATTCGACAATTCCAATAAATAATTCCTTATATAATTTAATTAAATAATTAATAAAATTCGCGGAATTACAACTCTCCTCCACTTAAGATATTTTTGTCCTCGAAAATCCGTTCGACACAACCATCCTCAACTTCGCTTCCAACTCCCTGATCCTCAGTTGCGTTTGGCAACACTCTAACTATTACTTTTCCGATATAACTGGAACTCAACACAACTTGAATCCAATATTCACTCGTCAACATCCTGATACTCTTACAACATGATCCTTACTAACTTGCCAACCATTTCAACAATATCTTGGAACAACATCTCACAACATAGAAACAACCTTCACTTGCTCATACTTGACTTATACAACATCGCATCATTATCCCAGCAATATATTCAACACCAAAACACATATAAAATTCTTACTCTGATACTCCGAGGTCATTCATCCGCGAAACACCAATAACCTTATTAATCTCGTCATATCACTCCTAAAGTGACATCGACGCATTCGACTTAATCAACTTCATCCTATTACAGAGTATTACTCATCATCTTTGGTAGCCAACAACAATATCATGCAACCGAACACAATTCTATAATGCCAACTTAATAGTAGTAACTTGACTACTAACCATATGATCCATCTTGATTAACTGCCTTTTTCAGAATTCCTATCCACTTATAAGATCCACAAATTCAACCAAAGCTCAGACTTCCTTCAACGTTCTCAATTTCATCCCTGCTGCATTATTCAATACTCCTATACTTTTTCATCGATATATCTCTATTAACTCTCATCAACTCAAAAGCAAATGTCTCCACGAGATAAAATCCATTACTTAATGCACTATCCAGATAGTAAGATACGTCTACATCCTCCAATACGATCTCGTCAACTATCAAAAATGGATTGAGGGTGATCAAGTCCTCAATTTCTCAATAGATATCTGACAATCATAATGAGGTATAAACCGTCATTACTAACTACAACAGTGTTCCTTTTAAAATTTGTATTTACGTCAAAATTATCATAATCCATCAACTTCCAATATTATCCAAGCATGCCAACACCGACGTCCTACACTATATACTAATAAAACTCTGAAGATAACATCAGAACGAAATTTATTTACACCATTACCAACTCTCTTATTCTTGAAATCATACTCTCCGTATTTTCAACAACTTCTACAATTACTTTTTAATATTCTACAACAAGGACTACAATAATCTGTCACTTAATCATTGTTCTTACGCAAGGATACTTGAACGACAACTCCACAGTTCACCAACCATGCTGAACGTGTCAACCTGCTAAATTTCATCCCATAACAATTATCCTTGTTACTTAACAGTCATTTTCCGAAACATCCGGAAATTTGCACCATACTTGCACATCAATAATCGTTACATTGATTCTCATCCTTCGAGAAGTCAACACCAATCATTCCTGATCATCCTTCAAGATGCTCCAACTCGTTAAACGACCAAAATCTTAGATCCATGTTACCTTAGAATTCAGGAATCAACAAAGCTCCAACATAACTTACACTATAGCCATCAGCAACATACTAGCTAACATCTCACAACCGAACACATCTGAGAAGAAAAGCTTCTCCCTCACTTAGCTTCAACTACCTCTTGCAACAACAATCAGAAAAAAATAAGTACCGACAGTGTTCCACACATTTGTCGCGTACAAAGGAAGTAAACAACGTTAGACAACACTAGCCAGACAAATCGACCTGCTCTGATACCAATTGTAACACCCCATTTCCTAATACTAGTAAATATAATAAAATACACATCATATATCAGAGTGCTCCACAATGGCATGTCACATAATTCAAATTCTTATGAAGTTTCAAAATATATTTTATTTCAAAATAATTATTCATTCAGCGGAAGACAGTTCAATTCGATTTTCATGGCATTCTAGCCTCAACATCAATTCAAATCCACAAAGACACGTGGTTCAACAAAATTCATAAATTAAGATACATAACGATAAAAACAAATATAAGAACATATCAATTTCCCAAATCCCGTGTTACGTATCAGATCAAGACTCTCTATATTCGACAAGCACACTAGAGACTCCGAGCCATCATCACACTTCTACGAACTATTCTCGATCACCTGCACGTTACCAATATAAAGGCAACAACGAAAATAAGAAAAGGGTGAGATATCAAACCATATAATTGAGATTATGATAAACAATATATAGTTTGAATTATGTAAAATCACTATTTTGCGATCACACCAATATTCCACAACAACATAATTCAATCACAAAAACAACATAATTCAATCACCAAATACGACATAATTCAATCACAAAAACAACATCATTCAATCATGAAAACAACATAATTCAATCACCAAATACGACATCATTCAATCACAAAAACAATGTTCTCGGGTGTTATGATATGCAACTCAACGAATGCAAATGCATGTGGTACCCTCAGAGTAAAACTCCCAACGTAAACAATTTCCAGGAATTCCGAGGCATAAAGGCGTAAGCCTTCAACGTAATCATCCTGCCCCTAACGGCTCAACATGGTTTTTCCCCTCACGGATCAACTTAATATGCAAATGTTATGCGACCACATTCACCATGTCAACTTATCAACAACGACAACAAAATCACAATTGGCTTACAAGCCTACAACATAATCATTTTGCCCCTTACGGCCGACGTAATCAATTTTCCATTTACGACTCAACAAAATAAATTTATTAACACTGGCCATAGGCTTGTAAGTAATCAACAATAATCCAGCCATCAACATTGACTATCAAGTCTCTACCAATAACAACATTCAATAACAATTTCCTACAACATCAACTTCTAACAACTCTCAATAACAACGAATTTCCATCCAGAAAACGACATCCATTTATCAAGATGTTCACCTACTATGTTTGAGACTACTTTTATAGGATAAGTCACACTTTTAGCTGTCCAAGGGATCAAACCGCAACTAAATCGGAGTTACGGTCACAAAGATATGACCAAAACAGTTTTTCAGAGTTATGTTTCTGTTTTTGTACAGTATGAGCCGATACAAAATCCTATGTATTGATGCATAAACTACTTTTATTGATACATACATCATATGAGTTGACTCATACGATATTCTAAATTCTGTTTTCTGATTTCTTTTAGTATGTGTCGATACATACAGGCTTTGTATCGATACATACCTTCACAAATTGCCTCATGAGTCAATACATAGTTGTTTGTATCGATCCAAGCTGTTATCAAGATCCTGTTCTTTTAAACCAGTGCAACATGTAACGATGCATACATGCATGGGTCGATACATCTTTCAAATTTGACCCCATGAGCCGATGCATGGCAGTTTGCATCGATACATACAGGTTTTAAACTTCTGTTTTTCAAAATCAATGCAGCATGTATCGATACATACATGCTTGGGTCGACTCATGCAGCGTGAAAACGCCCATATACCAGTTCTCACAAAATCCCACGATCCAATTTGGGATTTCTATCAATCACAACAACAATATGATACAAACTAGCAAAATCATAAATTCCTAACTACCTATCATCCATCATATTCCCAATTAGAGAGCAAGAACCACACCCTTACTTGGATTCAATGACAGTTCAACTCTTGATCGGATTTCTAGGACTTTTTGGCTCTAGCAGCTTTCTCACGTTCATGTTCTCCCAAAAACCCTATTCCTCTTCCCTTTTCTTACTGTTACTTCTATTTCTCTTAACCAAATAATAATAATAATACTATTATTTGATCTAATGGGCCAACTAATTAACAAATCCAATATTATTTCTCACACCACCACCAAATCCAATTTTTAATCGAATAATAATTCATAATAATATTATTTCTAATATTATTTCTTCGATTAAACCGACTATTACTCAACTATCAACTTGACCGCTCAACCAACATATTAATCCAATAATACCTCTTATAATAATACTGATAAATCCCAACTTCGACAATTCCAATAAATAATTCCTTATATAATTTAATTAAATAATTAATTAAATTCGGGGCGTTACAACATAAACCCTCACCAATAATGAATGCGACACTGATATGCAACAACATAATTATGCAATAACAAAACATAAGTCATCAACATTACGCCATTCCAGGCCAAATCCATCATCATCATCATCATCATGCAGCATGCTATGCAAATTAGAGGTATACATTCACACAGTCATCTGCATACTTACACACAACTTTTGTTATCGCTATTTACGCAAAATACACAGTAACAGATATCAGTTTCGATCAAATAATCACCTGCTGTAATTCAATTTAATTTTATAGGAAATAAAATAGTTTTAGCTTCTTATCGCTCCAAACAACGCGTCAAATTGACACATGAGTCAAAAGTTATGAATTTTAAGTTTTGAAAAAAAATGTCAGCTTCAGTAGGAATCGGTTCCCTCCAGGAGGATACCCGCTTCCCACGTCACATTTTTATCTCCAAGACCCAAAATTACATGCGGGAATCGATTCCCTCCAAGAGGATACCCGATTCCCATGCAGTAGAAGCCAAAAATTTGCAACTTTTTTATTACGATTTCCACTTTTCTAAAACCCCAAAACTCCAATTTTAAAAACAAAACAATATCTTTTTGTTCTATCAATTATGCACAAACATTACCCATCAATATAATACAATTCACATCATCAACTTTACCAATTACATTCTAATTGCATCAAAAATATAAAACCCCACAAAGCAAGATAATGAGAAATCAAGAACATACAACCATGAAACTTAATCCCTACTATTCCCCATCATTATGAAACCCCTTATAGAGGTACAACTTCACCCTTACCTTAGGTTGAAGATTCTAGACCTCTATCGTCACTTCCTCTCTCAATCCAAATACAATCGCTTCCTCTTCGCTCTTTCTCATTCTCTGCTTCTTAATTTTCACATTCTAACTTCTCAATTTTTCTCTTATGACCACTTAACCCATTAGACCCCTAAATCCATATTCCAACTTTTCCCTTTCTAATTAAATAATTATTTAATCTAATTTAATATTACTATTATCCTATTATTCTACTACTAATAATAAAATACACACTAGTATTTTCACCACATCCCCGTGGTTCTATGGTTTTGTTCATACACTACTAATGCCTTAATTTTTATAACATCTAAGGTAGTAAAATTTCGTCAAATCACAACAAAACCTTGTTGACACCATCAAAAATTTAATTAATAATTCGATATCGACACAATGAAGTCGCCACCGAGATTTATTTATTCCAAGAAGGAAAGGGAAAATATCGAATAAAACCCACAAGAGAAAAGAATAAGACGGTCTACGAGACCAAGAGATGCAGGTTCGGGAGTCGGTTATGCAAGGAGAAGGTATTAGCACCCCTCACATCCATCGTACTCGATGGTACCCATTTAGTTTAAAGTGTGTTCGTGTGTTAATGTGAAAATTTACGATCTTCTAAGTTTTGAAAGGAGAAAATAAGAGAGAAGAAATGTTTTTATTATTTTTTACTCGCCTTTAGTCTTAACACTTAGTGCCTACGTACTCCCTCGTGCAATGGGAAAGTCAGAGCACCATAGTTCGGCTAGAAAATTATTGTTTGTTGATTGATTTTAAATTAAGAGACAACTCAACATTTTTAAAGGAGAAGACTCGTCTAAATGCCCACAAGGTGTGATAAAGAATAAAGGACTACGCACCAATATGAGGGAGGGTTTGAGAACGCCACTAGTACTCAAGTGGAGAAGTCGAAAACTATGGGGATAGAAGAAGAACATCTCAACTATAAACGAATCATGTCTAATCTTGAAAAAAATTTAAAGGTAAAAAGGTGCGCGAACGCACAAAAGATTTGAATGAGTTAAACTTGATTTTAAGCGTGGGTGAAAAGTACGGAACAATAGGGCTAACGTTTTACGATTCAAATACTAGAAACCATAGGAGCTAATGCTCAATGAGTCGTATATCGTCCCAAAAGGGTTTTCTTGTGAAAAAGTGAAGTGAAACAAAGTTCACATTATTAAGAGTCTTTAAACAATTGGTCTAGCGTCCAACGATTTAAAGACTCAGAGTTCAATTTGCACAAGTATTTAAACAACTGGTCTAGCAACCAACGACTTAAATACTCGGTATTTATTATGAAAAAGTTTTTGAAAAGTCACTCGACATTGGATCGAGTTTTAAAAAGTTTAGTTGAAAGTGTTTTAAATGCTTTGTGAATGGAGAAAGAATGAATCGGGTTATGATTAATTAAGCCATGAAAATTTGATCGATCTCGAGAGAATAGCCAAGCCTATTCTGTAACACCCCTTCTAAAATACCCCGAATAATTATTTAATTTAATTATTAAAATTGACTTTAATCAGAGTTAACATGATACACAAGGGACGTCACAATGATAAAATAAACAAAACTTCAATAAAACACAGTAGCCATGCTACACTGAGGGTCACTATAAAAAATAGTTGATTAAATTGAGACCATGTCTTACACAGCGGAAAATACCATAATTCAAAACGGAATAACACCAAATCATATTTATTCCTAAATCAATCCAAATAACAATTGAATAATGAATAACTCCTCAATCAAACGTTCCCCAGTGTTACAACCTATCAGAGCATGACACTGACACGCGAACACAAAATAATATAGCTCTAGAGCCATCCTCACCAACTCCTGAGCTGCTAACCTTAATCTGAAATCATTAAAGTAAGGGTGAGATTTCTCATAATTAACATGCATTATAAGTTCCTCAATTAACAATATATAACAACATATTATTTTACCCATCTTAGCATAGATTCAGATTCAACACGCAGATACAACCATACAAGTCATTATGCACAACAAATAACAACAAAAGAATTGTAACACTGGAAGACATCCTAACATGTTACAATCGCATGCAAACACAAATGCAGACACAATGCATGTGGTACCAACACGTGACCAAGTCACACACACTGATCCATCATCAACCGGATACAGCAACCATCGATTCGCCCAGACACCACTGAGTCAAGAATCCAGCCTAACCACCACTATCCACTGGGTACGGTTAACGACTATACAAGTCAAATTCCACACAATGGGAATTAACTTCACCAAAAATGCATATGCATGCACAACACCAACATGCAACATTTAATCAGTCTATGAAATGCAACAAACCATCATAACTGAATCAAATCCGAAACATGATATTCTCAACGATCATGCACACAATCATCAGCATAACATATCTTTCATTCACACAAATCAGATACCCCAATGTCACAGGTACACTACCTCCCATACGCCAAATACACATCAAATAAATAATCACTTATTTCGAAATCCGACACATTTTCCAAATAATTTTAAGTTATAGTAAATTCTTTCATTTCATAAAATAGAGCATTTAATTTAAGAAGTAACGTCCAAAACAGAGACTAAAATGGACTTACGGTTTGAAAGTTATGAATTTTCAAAGGTTAGTATTTTTCAAAAAGTTACAATGGAACCCGGTTCCTCCATATGCAGGAACCAGTTCCTGTGAAGTCTGAAAGCACGCCCCCTGGAAAAATGTATGGGAACCCGGTTCCTCCAGGTAGGGAAACCGGTTCCCAGAGAAAAATATCATTTTCTTTGGAAAAATTACACGTGGAACCCAGTTCCTCCATATGCAGGAACCGGTTCCTGCGACTCACAGAGCCATAATGCAGTTTGACAGCAACAGTTTTTCCAAAACCAATTTTCATTCTATCTAAAACGAACCCATACGTTCGGAAACCGTAAAATCACTCAATCACATCCATTAACGTACAATTTAACACGTTCTATTCATCATTATAGACCCTATATCATACGAACCAATGAATTCCCTACAATCCGACACAATAGAGACATTTCTACGGAAACCTAGAATTTCTAAACCGGGATTCCCTAACATGCTATGATCTATACGGTTGAATTCAAAGCCGATAATACACAATAATTAATCGAAATCACCCCTTACCTTGTGGGTTCTTCGACTTCCGACACGAAATGGCTTTTTCTCCTTCCTTTCCTCTTCTCAATTTCACGTACTGTGAGTTTCTCCAAAACTGATTCCTTTTTCTCTTTTTCCTTCTTTTATTCCTTTTATTATTCTAATAAAATAAAATAAAGTAATTAATGTGAGTAGAGCCTTTTACTCCTCACACCCTCACTTTACCCTTCACACCACCAATAATTCCACTTCCATATAATTTAATTGATTTCCAATAATCCAAAATATTAAATATTACATTCCTAATTAAATTAATAATTAAAAATCATAATTATTTAATAATCGAATTATTTGGGGTGTCACAACTCTCCCCAACTAAAAGAGTTTTCGTCCTCGAAAACATACCTTAGACGAACAGTTCGGGATACGAGTCCTTCATCTGACTCTCCAGCTCCCAAGTGACATTCCCATCTGCTGGTCCTCCCCAAGCCACTCTTACCAATGCGATCTCTTTGCCTCGCAACTGTTTCAACTTCCGATCCTCAATTCTCGCAGGTACCGCTTCAACAGTCAAATTCTCTCGTACCTGTATATCATCTACTTGAATCTCATGTGACGGATCAGTAATGTACTTCCTCAGCTGAGATACATGGAAAACGTCATGTAAATTTGCAAGTGACGGCGGTAAAGCAATCTGATACGCCACCTTCCCAATTCTCTTGGTAATCTGAAACGGACCAATAAAATGCGAAGTCAACTTCTTGGACTTCAAAGCTCGACCAATACCCATCATCGGAGTAACCCGCATAAACACATGTTCTCCTTCGCTGAACTCAAGATCTTTCCTTCTCTTATCATGATAACTCTTTTGACGACTCTGAGAAGTGCTCATCTTCTCCTGAATCATCTTAATCTTTTCCGAAGTCTGTTGAACAATTTCTGGTCCAATCACATCACTCTCTCCAGATTCATACCAACATAATGGCGTCCGACACCTCCTACCATACAATGCCTCAAACGGAGCCACACCAGTACTCGAATGAAAACTATTGTTGTAGGTAAACTCAATCAATGGTAGATAACTATCCCAAGCTCCACCTTTCTCCAACACACAAGCTCTTAACAAATCCTCTAACGACTGAATCGTTCTCTCCGTCTGACCATCTGTCTGAGGATGATAAGCAGAACTCAATCGCAACTTAGTACCCAAAGCTTCCTGCAATCCCGTCCAGAACTTAGATGTAAACCTCGGATCTCGGTCCGACACAATACTAGAAGGAATACCATGCAAACTCACAATCTTCTCAACATACAATTCTGCCAACCTCTCCATCGGATAATCCATTCTTATCGGAATGAAGTGAGCGATTTAAACCGATCAACAATAACCCAGATAGAATCACAATTCTTCGTTGTCCTTGGCAAACCAGACATAAAATCCATAGAGATTCCATCCCATTTCCATTCTGGAACAAATAACGGTTCCATCAATCCTGACGGTTTCTGATGTTCAATCTTTGATTTCTGACAAACCAAACACGCATACACGAACTCAGCAATTTCCTTTTTCATTCCAGGCCACCAAAACAACTTTTTCAAGTCATGATACATTTTAGTAGCACCAGGATGAATACTTAGCCCACTACGACGTCCTTCTTCCAAAATACTTTTTCTAATCTCGGCAACATCCGGAACACACACCCTGTCACCAAACCTCATAACGCCATTCTCATCAATCCGGAACTCACCTCCTTGACCTTGGTTAATCAATGTCAGCTTGTCTACCAAACCAACATCAGATTTCTGTCCATTTCTAATCTCTTCCAGAATACCACTAGTCAGCTTCAACATACCCAATTTCACACTATTCGGAGTAGTTTCACATACCAAACTTAAATCTCTGAACTGTTCAACCAAATCTAACTCACGAACCATTAACGTTGACATATGCAAGGACTTCCTACTCAAAGCATCTGCAACGATGTTTGCCTTACCAGGATGGTAATTCAAACCGAAATCATAATCCTTCAGAAATTCCAACCATCTCCTCTGCCTCATATTCAACTCTTTCTGATCAAAGAGATACTTCAGGCTCTTATGATCACTGAACACCTCAAACCGAGAACCATATAAATAATGCCTCCATAACTTCAAAACAAATACAACAGCTGCCAATTCCAAATCATGGGTCGGGTAATTCCTTTCATGAATCTTCAATTGTCTCGAAGCATAAGCCACAACCTGCTTATCTTGCATCAACACACCACCTAAACCCATCAATGACGCATCACAATACACAACAAAAGACTTAGCTGGATTCAGCAAAATCAAGATCGGAGCACTAGTCAACCTCCTCTTGAAAATCCTTTCTCATTCACATCCCAAACAAACATCTGAGCCTTCCTGGTCAACTTAGTCAACGGCAACGCTAGTTTGGAAAATCCTTCTATAAACTTCCTGTAATAACCTGAAAGACCCAGAAAACTACGGATCTCAGAGGCATTCTTTGGCGCGTCCCACTGAGATACTGCTTCTACCTTCGTAGGATCCACAACAATTCCATTCTTGGAAATTACATGGCCAAGAAAACTCACTTCACTTAACCAGAATTCACATTTGGACAACTTCGCATAAAGCTTCTTCTCTTTCAACAATCCCAATACAACTCTGAGATGTTCTGCATGCTCTTCATCATTCTTCGAGTAGATTAAAATATCATCAATGAACACCACCACAAACTTATCAAGATACGGATGAAATATCCTGTTCATATACTCCATGAAAACACCAGGTGCATTAGTAACTCCAAACGGCATAATAGAATACTCGTAATGTCCATACCTCGTTCTAAATGCAGTTTTCTGAATATCCTCCGACTTCACACGAATCTGATGATATCCAGATCTCAGATCAATCTTACTGAATACACAAGCTCCAACTAGTTGATCCATCAAATCATCAATCCTCGGCAAAGGATACCGATTCTTGATTGTAACTTTATTCAATTGTCTGTAGTCAACACACAATCTCATTGAGCCTTCTTTCTTCTTAACCAACAATACCGGAGCACCCCACGGCGAAACACTAGGACGAATAAACTTCTTCTCAAGTAACTCTTCCAACTGCTTCTTCAACTCAGATAACTCAGATGCGGACATGCGATAAGGCACCATCGACACCGGACTAGTTCCAGGAATCAAATCTATAGTAAATTCCACTTCTCTCTCAGGTGGCAATTCACTAACGTCTTCCGGAAACACTTCCGAAAATTCATTCACAACCGGCAATCCATCACTTCTTGCCTTTCCCTCCGTCTCTATTGCGGAATATAACATAAACACCACAGCACTGTCTTTCACGGCTAGGTTCATCTGTTTAACCGACATAGTCACATCTTCGACACCAACCTCTTCGGAAAATAACCGTCTTAAAAAGCAGTTGATATGAACTGGTTGAATTCCAACCGTTCATTCCAAGGATGATATCAAGTTGTTCTAGCGGTAGGCACACTAAATCCATACGAAACCCCTACCAAAATCATAATGGGACAATTCCTACAAACATACGAAGTAGTCATCGAACCCGACGCAGAGTGTCAATAACCATACTTCCATCCATATTAGAAATTTCCAAATTCAATCTTTTAGCACAATCCAAAGCAATAAAAGAATGCGCTCTAGTATCAATAATCGCAATCAAAGGTATGTCATTAATAAAACATGTACCTTTAATCACCGATCATCCGCTTAGTCTCCGATCCGCACAATGCAAACACTTTACCACCACTTGCTCCTTCTTGGGTTTTGTACGAGGACGAGTATGACCCTCTTCACCACGTAACAGGTCACCACCCTCACTCATTGGCTACATGGCGGGTTTTCCACACTTGAAACACTTCCTATCGGACCCTTGGTCCACCATACGATGTCTGTCTCACCACACTTGTAGCACTTAATGGAAGAACCAGAATCTCCTCCACTAGACTTCTTCCAACCACCAGATCTCTGATTATTCCTATCATACGGCTTACCATGATCCATCTGTTGCTTACCTTTCCTATCAACATACCCTCGAGCATTCGACTTGGTGTTAGCAAGATCCTCCTCCAAAATCCTACTACAGTCCACCAAATCAGGAAATCTTCGAATGCGCTGATACCGAATACCCTACTTGATCTCATCACGAAGACCATTCTCAAACTTGATACATTTGGAAAATTCTCCATCTGCATCGTTAGTGTAATGAGCATAATACTTCGCCAATTCAGTAAACTTCGAGGCATACTCACTTACAGTCTTATTACCCTGCTTGAGTTCCAGAAACTCAATCTCCTTCTTGCCTCTAATGTCCTCAGGAAAATACCTTCTCAGAAAAGCCCTCCTGAACACAGCCCAAGTCAACGCAATACCATCTTCTTCCATTTCAGTTCTGGTAGCAACCCACCAGTCATCAGCTTCCTCTGCTAACATGTGAGTACCATACCTCACTTTCAGCTCCTCAGCACAATCAATTACCCTGAAGATCCTCTCGATCTCCTTCAACCACTTATGAGCACCTTCGAGATCATGTGCACCCTTGAACAATGGAGGATTATTCCTCTGAAAATTCCCCAATTGTCTGTCAGCACCGATCACAGCTCCCTACTGATTCCCTCCGAGCACACCAACCAGCATTCCCAATGCTTCAGCTTTAATCAGAGTTAACATGATACACAAGGGATGTCACAATGATAAAATAAACAAAACTTCAATAAAACACAGTAGCCATGCTACACTGATGGTCACTATAAAAAATAGTTGATTAAATTGAGACCATGTCTTACACAGCGGAAAATACCATAATTCCAAACGGAATAACACCAAATCATATTTATTCCTAAATTAATCCAAATAACAATTGAATAATGAATAACTCCTCAATCAAACGTTCCCCAGTGTTACAACCTATCAGAGCATGACACTGACACGCGGACACAAAATAATATAGCTCTAGAGCCATCCTCACCAACTCCTGAGCTGCTAACCTTAATCTGAAATCATTAAAGTAAGGGTGAGATTTCTCATAATTAACATGCATTATAAGTTCCTCAATTAACAATATATAACAACATATTATTTTACCCATCTTAGCATAGATTCAGATTCAACACGCAGATACAACCATACAAGTCATTATGCACAACAAATAACAACAAAAGAATTGTAACACTGGAAGACATCCTAACATGTTACAATCGCATGCAAACACAAATGCAGACACAATGCATGTGGTACCAACACGTGACCAAGTCACACACACTGATCCATCATCAACCGGATACAGCAACCATCGATTCGCCCAGACACCACTGAGTCAAGAATCCAGCCTAACCACCACTATCCACTGGGTACGGTTAACGACTATACAAGTCAAATTCCACACAATGGGAATTAACTTCACCAAAAATGCATGCACAACACCAAAGCATGCAACATTTAATCAGTCTATGAAATGCAACAAACCATCATAACTGAATCAAATCCGAAACATGATATTCTCAACAATCATGCACACAATCATCAGCATAACATGTCTTTCATTCACACAAATCAGATACCTCAATGTCACAAGTACACTACCTCCCATACGCCAAATACACATCAAATAAATAATCACTTATTTCGAAATCAGACACATTTTCCAAATAATTTTAAGTTACAGTAAATTCTTTCATTTCATAAAATAGAGCATTTAATTTAAGAAATAACGTCCAAAACGACGACTAAAACGGACTTACGATTTGAAAGTTATGAATTTTCAAAGTTTAGTATTTTTCAAAAAGTTACAGTGGAACCCGGTTCCTCCATATGCAGGAACCGGTTCCTGCGAAGTCTGAAAGCACGCCTGAAAATGTATGGAACCGGTTCCTCCGTAGGAAACCGGTTCCCAGAGAAAAATCTCATTTTCTTTGGAAAAATTACACGTGGAACCCGGTTCCTCCATATGCAGGAACCGGTTCCTGCGACTCACAGAGCCATAATGCAGTTTGACAGCAACAGTTTTTCCAAAACCAATTTTCATTCTTTCTAAAACGTACCCATACGTTCCGACACCGTAAAATCACTCAATCACATCCATTAACGTACAATTTAACACGTTCTATTCATCATTATAGACCCTATATCATACGAACCAATGAATTCCCTACAATCCGACACAATAGAGACATTTCTACGGAAACCTAGAATTTCTAAACCGGGATTCCCTAACATGCTATGATCTATACGGTTGAATTCAAAGCCGATAATACACAATAATTAATCGAAATCACCCCTTACCTTGTGGGTTCTTGACTTGACACGAAATGGCTTTTCTCCTTCCTTTCCTCTTCTCAATTTCACGTACTGTGAGTTTCTCCAAAAGTGATTCCTTTTTCTCTTTTTCCTTCTTTTATTCCTTTTATTATTCTAATAAAATAAAATAAAGTAATTAATGTGAGTAGAGCCTTTTACTCCTCACACCCTCACTTTACCCTTCACACCACCAATAATTCCACTTCCATATAATTTAATTGATTGCCAATAATCCAAAATATTAAATATTACATTCCTAATTAAATTAATAATTAAAAATCATAATTATTTAATAATCGAATTATTTTGGGTGTCACATATTCTCTACTATGGAACCCTCATGGAAATGAGAAACTTGGTATATGGACCAAGGTGCGAGTGATGGAAGAGAAACGAGTAATTGCAAAATAGCAAATAAAATCGATAAAGCCCATACAAGGTGGCCAACACAAGCATAAAGCGATTAAATTACAAGTGTACTAGCAAAGTGGGCTAGTCTACTAAGACGACTAATTGAAACAATTAATCGTAATAGGCTCACTGTAGGAAGACCCAGGATCAATCGTACATGTGTGCATGTGTGGTCATCGCGACGCTTCAAAGCTTTGTCGATTTACGAGTTTAAAATGATTCACAATTATTAGTTCGAAAAGATATTTTTGGTTTGTGTAAGTGATGATTAAATAAATAATAAAGTAAATGCAAACTAAATAATTATTATAAGTTTTGGGGAGAGGGATACATCAATTACAAATGGCGATTTAAGAAATAAAAATAAAATAGAAAGCGATTAGTTACAACGCAATAAGGGAGCGGAATACATTTTTTCCGAATGGGGATGAAACTAAAATAATGAGAAAATAATAGATTAATTACATCACAATGGGATACGAACAAAAACCAATGTGGAGAAGCTTATAAAGCTCAAGTATCAATTATTGACCATTGCATTTTATTAGATTAATTAAATTTAAAATAGATTCATGTAGGAATCAACTCTAAGAAGTCAAACAATATATTTGTGTTCGTATACATTCGAAAGTCGAGTCGAATCCAAAGTTCGAAATTGCAACACAAAGGTCATTACCATATAACTTATTTATTTACAAATGAATTGAATAAAATATAATAATAAAAGTAGTATGTATAATTATATATTTACAATACTAAATATAATAACAAAAATATCAAGTATTTTATATTTACAAAATTAAAAATACATTACTAATTATTAAATCTAAATAGTAGAATAACTATAATAAGAATGTAATTGGAGAAAAGGTATATAGATGCTAAGAGAAAATGTATGATTGGACTATTCTTGAATGCCTTCACAAATAGCAAACTAGTGAGTAGCATAAGTGAGATAAAAATAAATAAAATGGAATTGCAATAATTAGAACATGGTTAGTAAGCAAGGTATAAAATCGAAATGAAATAGAATGAATGATGTACATGATCAAATGAAGAATTAAACATCTATTATTCAAGCTATTATTTAATTCAAGTTCGAAACATGGAGAATTGACACTAAAACAAACCAAGATTAAATCAAACGAATTTGGGCAGCCACTACATATACAATTAGCTTCACAAAATCATCTGAAATACATTTAAACTCAAATGGAAGTAGCCCAATGGTGCCATGTTGAATTCTTTCTTCAAAATTAGTGTAAATAGACCACACATGTCATCAACATTTTACTTAAACTAAATAAAAATCCTCGTTGAAACCTCATCATAAATGATCCAAACATCATCACAATATACTTTCGACTCGATTAAATGACAACAATCAAATTCAAATTCAGAAGTCAAATCAACTAAAGCCGAATTTCGGACAACCATAAACAAACTTAAAAACACACATTAAAATTCTTTTCAAACAATTCAAAATCGATGGCAGCCACGAAACTATGCTATAACCGATATAAAACACAAACGAAACAAAAGTATCATCAACGCTATTTTAAAATGAATCAAACAAACACAATAAATTCGGGCAGCAGCTATACATGTACCATTATACCCAAAATTCGACTCAAACATGTTTAGCACAAAAGGGAACTAGCAAAATAATGTCACCTAAATTAAACTTTCAAGAATCGATTCAAAACAAAAAGCCACAAGTCAATGATGATACAAAAATTAGTTTAACATGCATTGTTATTGTTCTAAACCGATCTCAACAAATAGATCAAACGATCATTGTCAAACACATCAACTTAGAGATATCAAAGTGTTGTTACAGATTATGTTCAAACAATTCAAAACCAACCACGTACAATGATGCTATTCTCCTCAATCAATTCAACACAACCTTATTCACAATAACAAACAATATGATAGTGGTATCCATATTTCAATTAATCACAATCATAACTTCTAAGAACAATTAGTGATGTTACTATCGTTAAAAAAAAACTTCTCACAAAATTATCTATACTCACATCATCGAATCATTCTCATATTTTTTGACATAGATTCAACCAAAATAAACTAATTTGAAACTCAAACAAATTTGATTTTCTGCATAAAAAAAATTATCTCGATGGTCTTGAAGCCAACACCAGCAAACACATGATCAGAAACATATAACAGATTAGAATAATTTTCAGCATAAAGTCAAACCATAACATATACAGAGTATATCAGTTCAGCCTAAGTTTTGTCATATTAGTTTATGAGTGTTCTAACATCAAAACAATTTAACTTAAGCAAGCACAACCTGAAAAAGAATACATGAATACCAGAAAGTAGAAGAGTTGTGGCGTCGAGCTGAAGCTTACGATATGAAAGGAGGGATGTTCCAGCGATGAAGAGAGGACGATGATGATGGTCAGTGTGAATCTGAGCAGCGAAGTTATATATACAGAGAGAGACGATGGAGTATGATGAAAAGACGGAAGCAAGTTGTGTTGCAATTGTGAAGCGAATGAGAGATTACGATGGAGGAGTCGCGGCTGTTGGGACGGTGTTATACCCCAAAATTTTCCCTCCTATTTCTCAAGACAATCTACATCTCCATACTCAAGAATTTTTCAAGGGTTGACCAGATGAACCCTCTCCTAAGCAATCAACCCACAACTAGGGTTTTACTTCTCTCAAGAAAAAATCAAGTTCTAATACCTCAAGTGGTCATCATACCTCCTCACATGTCTCCATGGATCACCATGTCAAGTTTCAAGCCTTATAGCTTAAGTATGCTTAGTCAATTGCTCAGATGATTGAAAATCAGTTGTATTGGACAAAAAGTCAACTGTGGTCAACATACAGTCAAAATTCATATTTTTTTGGTCAACATCAATATTTTGAAGTCACATTCATCATAGGATCAAGGGTTGATCATGAATCATCAAGAAAACTTAAGATTTGATCAAAAGTCAAAGTTTCCAAGTTAGGGTTTTTGAACCAAAAGTCAACAGAACTTTGACCAGACATAACTTTCACATACTTTATCAGAAAGTTTTCCACCAAATCTAATTTTTAAGGGAATTAAATTATCTACAACTTCATGACTCACAAGCTTTGGCCAAAAATGCTTCATTTGAGAGTTAAGGATCAAGACATTATAGGTCCTCCTAAAAGTCAACAAAAAGTCATATTTTTGAAAAGAAGTGTACATGAACATGGAAACTTCAATGAAGATTAAAAAAAAAGGAGAGTTTAGAGGATATCTTGAGCTTCCTAAAAAGTCCAAGAACACTTAAAAATGTTGAAAATTGAGCAAGATATAAGTTGTGTAAGTTTGACATTTTTAAGGAGGTGCATGAAGACAAATACTTAGCAAATTCAGATATTTTCCAAATGGGCCTAAGTTTTCATGATCCAAACTTAATCTTGACATTATCTATGGCCTGAAAACTCAAGTTCACGCCCATCTTGTATTTATTTGATTTATTTTTGAATTTAATGATTTAAATTCAATTTTAATTAAATAAAATATAAAGGTAAGAGTTAAGATGAGTTGGGCTTGCTTTCTACTTGTCTTGAGGTCCAAAATAGCCCATGCTAGCTGGAAATTTCGCGCACCATACATTAATACAAGATTGATCCAAATATGGAAGAATTTGATAAAATATGTCAATCAAATATTTTACAGATGAAAAATTTCTTGGCCATCTTGTTTCTACACTCATACTGATCATTAACCCTCAATCAATTGCTTAATTCCATAGCCATACACGATTTCATGATCAATTATTAGAACTAGGGTTCTTCGTGTTCTTGCGAAAATTAATAGTTCTAAACTGAAAATAAATGAAATTAATCATCACCATCGTGTTCCTAGGATTGAAACGAGCAACTTTGATGTTTACATCTTTCAATTTCATTGAGAAATGAAGAAGTTACAAAATCAAAGCTTGAGGAAGAAGAAGATGGAGATGCGTGCGTTTTTCAGTTTTCTGGAAAATTCAAATTCTTGTTTTAGAATATATTTAATGGTTCGTGTTTTATTCACGGATGTATAGCCACCTCAGTGGTAGTCAGCGCGCTTTTCATGTCCTTTGCCTTGCCTATGGTCTAGGGTTCGAATCCCCCTAAGACCATTTTTTCATCTTTTCCACTTTTCCTTCATTTTTAAAACATTTTCAAAAACTTGTTTTTAAATATAATTAAATGAAGGCGTATAAATGACAAGTTAAACACATGGCTCAGTGGTAAAGCTTTTCACTTCTAAGCCAAAGGTCCTGAGTTCAAACCTCCTTATGACCAAAATCAAATTTTTACTACTTGTTTTCTTCACATTTTCTATCAAACTTCAACATTTTCAAAAACCAACCAAAACTTCTCATTTTGAGATGAATTTTTGCACACTTGTCATTTAATATACCTATTTTATGATTATTTCAAAAAAATACAAAAATATTTTCTTTTGATTATATTTTTATTAAGTCAAAAAATGAAACATTTTAAGTATTTCTTAATACTTACAAAAATGTTTTCTTTCCAACTTTCAAACTTAAATCTTTTCAAAACTTCTTGTGAATATATTTCACTTTTCAAAATCATTTTCAAAACCTTTTCAAATACATTTCAACAAACTTACACACCTTTTTCCATGATCGACTCGATTTGAAGATAAAACCGAACTAGTTTTTTCCTCGAATTTCTTAATTGATCATGGGCCTCCCTCACGGTGTAAGTCCCAACCCTTCTACGTACATATTCATTTCCTTGTACATAAACACCCTTTCGTGTACATATTCATTTCCTTGTACACATACAATCATCTTTGTAAATATTCAAGCATAACCAAACTTCTTTCGTTTGTTTTCATCCGCTTGTTTATACACCGATTCCATTGGTATTAAGAGAAGCATTATTCCCGGTGAAACTGCTCTTAAACCAATGGCCTCCCTTACGGTGTAAGTCCCAACCCTCTTATGTACCTATTCATTTCCTTGTATATAATCACTCCTTCGTGTACATATTCATTTCCTTGTACACATTCAAAAAACTTGTATATATTCAAGTTACACTTGCTTTAATTGCTTGTTTTATACACTTGTTTACATATTTCCTTCATAAACTCCTGTGAATACACATCACACACTTGTTTATATAACTGTTCAGTTATAACATAACAACTAGTCTAACAACTAGGTTCCCTTTAGCCTCCTCTTAGGCTTCATATAAGATAACTCATTCATATGAGTTTAGCCTCCTCTTAGGCTTCGTATAAGAAAACTCATTTACTGAGTTTAGCCTCCGCTTAGGCTTCATATAAGACAACACTCCCCTGCTGAGTTAGCCTCCTCTTGGGTTTCGTTCAAAAGAACTCCTCGTTGAGTTTAGCCTTCTCTTGGTCATCAAACAAGAAAGAGACCAGGAAATCTCTTAACAGCCTCTTATTGGGCTTCCAATACAAAGAATCACCCGCGCTAGGATAAAACCCTGAGAGTATGATTTCCCGGTGAAATCACTCTTGAATCCTAAGAGGATGGTTTCCTGGTGAATCCACTCTTAAAACCAAAACCCTATAGCTTCCTCTTGAGCTTCAGACAAGGACCCTCGATGACCCTCGGAATGCCTTCTCTTGGGCTCACAATACAAGGACCCTCGATGACCCTCGGAATGCCTCATCTTGGGATTACAATACAAGGACCCACAGGCTTCTTTAAAGCATCCCCTAATCCAATCAATTTCTCCTAAGAGATTTAGACATTTATCATCTCTATGGAAGAAGTATCCCATCTATCACATCACATACAATCAAATACTTTTCAAACTCTCTTTTCAAACAAAAACATCTTTTAATCTGTAAGTGGTAACGCTTATACACTCAAGCAAAACACCCAATACTTACAATTAAAGATTTAATCATCTTTCAAACATCTTTCTTAACTCGTAAGTGGTAACGCTTGTACACTCAAGCAAAACACCTATAACTTACGATGAAAGATTTAATCAATCAATCAACCTTTCAAAATGTATGTGATGAAATAGATTAGATACATTTTTCATTAAGATGACATTCGTCTTTGTCTCTTAATAACTCCCATTGCTTCCACTAGCATAAGTGGGAACTACGATTGCTCTGACTTTCTCAACCTCCCTTTGAGAATACGTAGGCACAAGGTCTCATCCTTGGCGAGCATACTTCTTTCTCCCTCAAACCAAACAAAACCATAGCTCCCTTTAGATTCGAGCTACAAATGCTCTGATTCCCATAAAGGGATATGTATGCAGAAGATCCCAATGATCTTTGTGAGCACAATAATAACAAAACCTAGGATCCCATATAACCTACCTTTCTTAAAATCCAAAGGAGAAACTTTCCCAAGAATAGAAATAGCAAATTAAAACACACAAACATATCAAACTATTCATATATAAAGCTATAGATAACTATATATATTTAGGGTGCCACATCTATTCCCTTTATATAACAAACCCCCTTGCCCGGAATCTCCCCAATGCGTTGCGTCTAGTTCGCGCTAGTCGTAATGCATATCATATCAATTGAGGGTATTGCAGCTTTCCCATTTTTCATCTCATTTTTCTTGTTTTGGAAATAATAAAGCTTGATGCTCGCGGCATCTTTATAAACAAATCAAAAGTGTAAATCGTTTCGAGCTAGAGAATTCGAATTCAGATTGGATTCCCTCACGCGTCACTTTTTAACGCGAACAGAATAAATGGCGACTTTGCTAGGGAGTACGCTAAACTTTTATTTTCAAAAAAAATTATGACTCTGCTCAAGAGCACCAAGCTTTTTTGTTTTCAAAAGAAAGAAAAAAGGGGTTAAGCTTTCATATGTGCATATGTTTGTTTTTGTTTATTGTGTGTTTCCGCGATTTCATCTGATGGAATGAAATCCTAACCCGGATTTAAGAAACATTTTAAGATCTAGGTGGGGGGTATAGTCCTATTAACTTGTGGGAAGTTTCATTAATTACTAAGTTAAATTGAGATCCTTCTCTCAGTGGAGGTTGTCTTGGGAGTATTTGTGTTTAGCAAGTATTTGCGAAGACATTTTGCTTTCGAGAGAACTTATGAAGCTGAGTGGCTGTAGAACACATAACCCATCCTGGCCATTTAGGATGTAGTGTAGAAGCTATTCAGGTGTAAGCTTGGAATAGTTGTCATGCGAGACTACGATCAGGCGAGTTTTTCTTGAAAAATATTATTGGACTTCGATTATTCAACAAATCCGATAATATTTCAAATAGAAGCGTTGAACCTGTATTATCAGTAGAACCTGTTTCACAGATGAATAAGCCCTTAGAACTTACCCATGTTTGGTTCTTATCGTTGGCCTCATGCTCGTGACTTCAAACGATTGAACGTGTGTATAACCACTAACCATGTTTGTATCTTTGTGGCATTCATACATTCATTCAAAAAAAACTTCATTTCTCTTCCCATTTCCAAAGAATTTAGAAAGTCAGAATGATAAGAGCTTCGCATCACATACGAAGGAAAGAAAAAGGTAATGCAAAGAATTGTGTAGGCATGGAAATCTACACTTCTTGGATAAAGAAAAGAGCAAAGGAGTTCCGAATGCCTTATGCTTATGAAGAACCCTTGTTCCCAGTGGTATCTAAATCGACCACCATTCCCGTTGAAACTACGGGAGAATACCAAGAAGCTTTGGCCAAGATGAGGCTAGAGAAAGAAGCTTTGGAAGACAAGTTTCTTAAGACTGACTTTGAAAATGAAAAGCTTAAGAACCAGGTCAAAGATCATGAAAAAACGCTCGACTTCCAAGATGAATGGCTCATGGAGAAAGATGAGAAGATTTGTCGGAAAGATAACGCGATCAAAAGATACATCAAAGAAAGAAAAAGAAAGCTTGAAGAAATGACGACTAGCAATCCTGCTCCTGACGATTGGAAGAAAGTCATCAACAAGCTAAAAGCCAAGAAAGCTGAACTAAAAGCTTACTATGGGTCAGAAATCCTGAATTTGAAGCTGCATCAAGAATTTGGTTCTTCATCAGACGAAGACGAAGATTAGTTTAGCTTTATTTTATCATTTATTTTATCATTATAAGAGCTATGCTCCAAAAAAAATTGTTGTAATCTTCTTTCAATATTAATAAAATAAGAGTTTTCCATCCAAATGTTTACTAGAAATTTCTCTTTTAGCATAAATTCTTTGGAAGTTCTTTTCTCTTTGCATTCATAATCATGCATCATACTTTGCATCTCGAGTTTGTTGTTTAGAGTCTTATCTTTTGGAATTTTTTCCAGAGAGAAAGATTGTCAAGCTGTTGCGTCTTAGAGTTTCTCGACTATGTTCACAGTCAACTCGCAGATACAATACTCGTGCAAACAGGAGAAAAGCAATGGAAGATTTTGAACAAGAAAATGTTGAGCTTCGTGGCACAGTGACAACACTTTAGGAAGAGGTGGAGAGACTCACTTCTTTTGTAAGTTCGTTGGAAGCTACACAAAATCAGCAAACAACATCAAATAGTCAAAATCGAGCGACGATTTCAGAGATCACTACTACTCCAGTTTCAGCTATTGCAGTCAGTAATCCTCTTTTCAGTATGCTAGAAGGCTATCCATGGGGCATGACTTTTAATTTTGGCATTGGATTTCGTCAACCCACTTCTGAAGTACAGGAAACCACGATTGAGGTTCCTACCTAACAGAACTCAGCATTTACTCTGCAACACGGAGTAACCTTTCCTCAAGTCACTATGTCGGTTTCTCAACCGATCATGACAAATTCAGCTTCTGTAGTTCACGCTACTGCGGACGAAGAAGTCTATCATAACCCAGGCGACAACACGAATCCTCGTGGCCAAATGGAAAATCTCCAGGAATAATTCCATAAGATGCAGCTTGAGATCAAAACAATCCGTGGAAAGGAATTGTTTGGGAAGAATGCCCACGATCTGTGCCTAGTTCCTCGTGTAAGGATACCCTCTAAGTTCAAAGTCCCTGACTTTGAAAAATATAGAGGAAATTCCTGCCCGCAGAGTCATCTTACAATGTACGCAAGGAAGATGTCTACGTATAATGACAATCATCAATTGCTCATTCACTATTTCCAAGACAGTCTCACCGGTGCTGCACTGAAGTGGTACATGGGATTTGAAAGTGCAAATATCCAGACATTCAATGACCTAAGCGAAGCCTTTGTCCAACAGTACAAATTCAATTTGGACATGGCTCTAGATCGAGATCAACTCTGTTCTATGTCTCAAAAGGAAAAGGAGACTTTCAAAGAATACGCCCAGCGTTGGAGGGAAATTGATGCCCAAGTTAATCCACCGTTAGAAGAAAAAGAAATGACCAAGGTTTTCCTGAACACTCTTGGCCCATTTTACTACGAACGCATGGTTGCCAGCGCTCCCGAAGATTTCACCGAAATGGTAAGCATGGGGATGCGACTAAAAGAAGGAGTCCGAACAGGACGCTTAACCAAAGAAATGGGGTCTTCAAGTGGAACCAAGAGAGTCGGAACTGGTTTCCCGTAGAAAAAAGAAGTAAACATCGGAGCTCTACTCGACAATAACGTCAAGGGCAAACTGATAGATCTTCTCAAAGAATACGTTGATGTGTTTTCTTGGTCCTACCAAGACATGCTAGGTTTGGATACCAGCATCGTGGAGCATCACTTGCCATTAAAACCGGAGTGTCCGCCAGTTAAACAAAGACTGAGAAGAGTTCACCCAGATATGGCCAACAAAATCAAAAAGGAGGTTCAAAAGCAGCTCGACGCAGGTTTTCTCGTCACTTCTGAATATCCTCAATGGTTAGCCAACATAGTGCCTGTCTCAAAGAAAGACGGAAAGGTCAAAATGTGTGTTGACTACCGGGACTTGAACAAAGCTAGTCCAAAAGACAATTTCCCACTATCGCGTATCGACATGCTAGTGGATAACACTGCAAAGTTCAATGTCTTTTCCTTTATGGACGGTTTCTCTGGCTATAATCAGATCAGAATGGCTCCCGAAGACATGGAGAAGACATATTTCATCACGCCATGGGGCACATTTTGCTACAAAGTAATGTCATTTGGATTAAAGAATGCAGGCGCGACTTACCAAAGGGCGATGACTACTCTCTTTCATGACATGATGCACAAAGAGATTGAAGTCTATGTGGATGACATGATAGCAAAGTCTGACACTGAAGAGGAGCATATAAAATATCTCTTAAAGTTGTTTCAGCGACTAAGGAAATTTCAGCTTCGCCTGAATCCTAACAAATGCACCTTTGGGGTAAAATCTGGAAAACTCCTAGGTTTCATCGTCAGTCAAAGAGGTATTGAAGTTGACCCTGACAAAGTCAAGGCTATTAAAAAAATGCCTATGCCACATACAGAAAAGCAAGTAAGAGGATTTCTTGGACGGTTGAATTACATCTCCAGATTTATCTCTCAAATGACTGCTACTTGTGGTCCAATATTCAAGCTTCTCCGTAAAAATCAAGAGATTATCTGGACAGAAGATTGCCAAAGAGCTTTTGACAGCATCAAGGAATACCTGCTAGAACCTCCAATATTGATTCCTCCAATCGAAGGAAGACCATTAATCATGTACCTTACCGTGCTAGAAGATTCCATGGGCTGCGTACTTGGACAACAAGATGAAACCGGTAAGAAAGAGCACGCCATCTACTACTTGAGTAAAAAGTTCACAGATTGTGAAACTCGTTACTCCATGCTCGAGAAAACATGTTGTGCTTTGGTGTGGGCTTCGAAACGTCTCCGCCAATACATGATCAATCAAACGACTTGGTAATCTCCAAAATGGATCCAATCAAGTACGTCTTTGAAAAGCCTGCCTTAACAGGGAGAATTGCTCGATGGCAGATGCTATTATCTGAATATGACATCTAGTACCGCGCCTAAAAAGCGGTCAAAGGAAGCATTCTCGCCGATCACTTAGCTTATCAACCGATCAACGAATACCAACTCTCAAGTTCGACTTCCCTGACGAGGATGTTATGTACTTAAAGATGAAAGATTGTGATGAACCATTACCTAAAGAAGGTCCTGATCCAGAATCTATATGGGGCTTAATCTTTGATGGAGCAGTTAGCGTTTTTGGCAATGGAATTGGGGAAGTCATCATCACTCCCGAGGGTTCTCATATCCCGTTTTCCGCCAGATTGTTGTTCGATTGCACCAGCAACATTGCAGAATATGAAGCTTGTATCATGGGTATCGAAGAAGCCATCGACTTGAGGATCAAGATCCTTGACATATATGGAGATTCAACCCTTGTGATCAATCAAATCAAAGACAAGTATGAAACTCATCATCTTGGTTTGATTCTCTACAGTGATTATGCAAGACGTTTGTTGACTTTCTTCAACAAAGTTGAATTGCATCATATTCCTCGAGATCAGAATCGAATGGCAGACGCCTTGGCCACTCTATCTTCCATGTTCAAAGTCAACCATTGGAACGATATGCCTAAGATCAGTATCAGACGCCTTGAAAGACTTGCATATATATTTACAATTGAAGCAGTCATCGATGATAAACCGTGGTTCCACGACATCAAATGCTTCCTTCAAACTTAGGAGTACCCACTCGGGGCATCGCATAAAGATAGGAAAACTCTAAGGAGGCTTTCTAGAAATTTCTTCCTGAATGAAGATGTGCTATACAAAAGAAACTTCGACATGGTCCCGCCGATGCGTGGATGATACAAGCGACATGATAATTCACGAAGTGCATGAAGGGTCCTTTGGAACCCATTCAAATGGGCATGCAATGTCCAGAAAAATCTTGAGACCGGGATACTATTGGATAACAATGGAATCTGATTTCTGTAAACACGTCAAGAGATGTCACAAGTGCCAGATCTACGCAGATAAGATCCATGTGCCACCAACTCTACTCAACGTTCTCTCCTCTCCGTGGCCTTTCTCCATGTGGGGCATCGACATGATTGGGATGATCGAACCAAAAGCGTCCAACGGACATCGCTTCATCTTAGTGGCTATTGATTACTTCACCAAATGGGTCGAAGCAACATCTTACGCCAATGTTACAAGACAAGTGGTTATGAGGTTCATCAAGAATAACCTCATTTGCCGATATGGAGTTCCAAGTAAGATCATTACAGATAATGGATTGAACTTGAACAACAAAATGATGAAAGAACTATGTGAGGAATTCAAGATTGAGCATCATAACTCATCTCCTTCGACCAAAGATGAGCGGGCGTTGAAGCTGCCAACAAGAACATCAAAAAGATCGTCCAGAAGATGGTCATCACCTACAAAGACTGGCACGAAATGCTGCCATTTGCTCTACATGGGTATCGTACTTCAGTACGTACTTCGACAGGGGCAACTCCTTTTTCTCTAGTATACGGCATTGAAGCAGTGCTCCCCTTAGAAGTTGAAATTCCATCAATGAGAGTTCTCATGGAAGCTAAGTTATCTGAGGCCGAATGGTGTCAAAGCAGATACGACCAGCTGAATTTAATCAAAGAAAAGCGTCTGACCGCTCTGTGTCATGGACAATTATATCAAAGAAGGATGAAGAGAGCCTTCGACAAAAAGGTTCAACCTCGTGAATTCCAAGAAGGCGACCTCGTGCTTAAAAAGATTTTGTCTTTTCAACCAGATTCTAGGGGTAAATGGACTCCTAATTACGAAGGCCCATACATCGTCAAAAGAAGCTTTTCTGGCGGTGCTATGACTCTCACAACCATGGACGGTGATGAGCTCCCGCATCCTGTGAATGCTGATGCAGTCAAGAAATACTTTGTCTAAAATACAAAAGAACAGCTCGGTAAGTCAAAAACCCGAAAAGGGCGGCTTAGGCAAAAATGAGCGTCTCTGTGGACTGAAAACATGAAAAGGCGGTCCCGGAAAAAATTAGAGACAATAAATAGAAATTTATCCTGATAGATTGAAAACCTGAAAAGGCAATCTAGGCAAAATTAAGGATCAAAATGACAAAGTAATTGCATCAGTCCGTACTTCGTCTATCTGAAGAATCTTCCATCAACGGATCTTCAATCAAATCTTCTAAAGCAACAAGCACAGTTGGAATTCAAAGTTGTTAGGGATAATAGTGGTTATTGCTTTCAATGTAGCCTTTTCCCAATAAATTATCATCTCTAACTTTTGTAAATAGTTCATGGAATCACGCCTTTGGCTTATTACCATTCGATCAATAAAACTTGAGCCTTGTACCCATTTGTTTGCAATTCTTTATTCTACTTTGCAAAATAACGCTTTTTCTTGTGAAAATCACTTTTGAAACTAAAAAATAAAAGTTTTAAATGAATTTTTACTTCAAAATTTTGAAATAAAAGCGAAATTTTCCTTTGAACTATGAACACAGAAAGAACTTCAACAGTTTTCTGCATGAGTGTTTCGACCTTTGAAAGATAAAACAACTACTAAAGAAGTCTTCTTCTCCTTAAAAGAGATCATCAAAGGACGGTATTCTTATCCAAAAAGAATCCCCAACCAGGTTACCAATGAAATGCCTTTTCCAGAAAAGTTTAAAGCATGCAACTCAGATTCATCATCAGTAACGTCTACACCATTGCTGCAGATTTTGCTGAGTATTTGTTTGAACTGTGACGTAGTCCTTTTCCCAAATACGATTTGTTGTCTTGTCAAGTATCGTCAGCATGCATATGACATTCATGACAATCATCATTCATACATAATAGCATCATTAATGCATTCATGCATTTCTCAATGTTTGCTTCAACATCACTTGTTTAGGTTGCATTTATTCCCAAAAACAAGTGTGGGTGTGTCATCTCTCCAGTAGATTATCCCCAAGCAGAAAAATACATTTTTCTCTCCTGTCCTCCAAATGAGATCATTCCTCATTGGATACAAAGTCTTGATTGACCATTTCTTTCCAGTTCATTCCTGGATAGAACCTCGTCTCTAATCAATTCATGTTTAGATTTCACAAAAAAAATACCTGCAAACAAAAAGCAATAGCCTCGTCATTCGAGCTACTTATTTCCTTTTCATCTTGCAACTTATCATAAAACGATTGTTCTTCTTAACAAGTCCAATCGTGAAAAGTTCAAGAAATCTCCGCAGTTGTCTTTCTGTCTAAAGAAAAACCTGTCTTTTCAATCAAAATGCCTGCATCTTCTCAAGAGAGGGATCTCTGGCAAGTTTGTAACTGTGAAAATAGAAACTCATTTGAGATCTGTTTCCAACATTGTCTGTTATTCACAAGGCTGAATACTTAGTAAAATTCTCAAGAATTACCTTGTTATAGTTATCACTTTGCTGATAATTGGTAATATCTTCAGAATTCATTACCATGAAAATATCACGAGGCTGATAATTGGTAATATCATCTTTAATTACCTTAAACATTGTCACAAGGCTGACAGAAGGTAACCTCCTCGTTTCCCAAAACGAAACAGATTTTCACTTGTATTGTGAATCTATTTTCCCGGTGAAACATATTGCTTGTTTCCCAACAAACATGATTCTCCTTTCTTAGACAGATTCAGACATCCTCACAATCTTTCCCCAGCATATCATTCTTTGATATCTCCTGGGTGAACTTTTTGCAACCATTTTGCATCATTCGCATTTTTTGGTATCTTAGATCCAAAATTTGCGTATTCTAATATTTAAGTCTCTTCACACCTATCGAGATGAAGATCTTCATCTTCATATCTCAGGTTAAAGAAACTTAAATAGGGGCATCTGTCATACCCCAATTTTTGACCTAAGATACCACCTTACATTATTCACATATGCATTACTGCATCACTAAATGTTTCAGAACATAATAGATCGTGCGTGGTTTCTAGAAGTCAAAATTAGGGTTTTTTCAAAATTTCATCTGTTCAAGATGTGATCAATTAGGGTTTGAGTTTCCACTCACCTCAATTGATCTATCTTAATCAATCATCAACATTTGATCTTCAGATTCCCAACTTTTTCTCATGATCTACCTTGAATCGACCAATTAGGGTTTTGATCGAAGATAGTAAATCATTGACTTTCTGCTCAATAGATGACCTATTTGCTTAAAGATTGATCTTAACATCTTCAATGCAACACCTTTACCTAATTCCTTGGTTCAAAACATTGCAAAATCCATGTTTCTTCATCAGACAAATTCTGAACCATCTGATGAAAATTAATATGCTCAAAAAGTCAAACTTTGACTTTTGGTCAACTTTTTCAAATCCAAACTTTTTCAATCATAAAATCATTTCAAATAATCCATCATGATCATAAAAAATCAATAAATGTGAAAAAGTCAACAAATAGTCAAGATTAGAATTTTTTCTAACACTTAGAAAAATTTTCAAGTGTTAAGAAACATAGTTTTTCCTCACTTTCTAGGCCATTTTTCACCTAGATCCATTTGGATTCAGAAAAAACTCAAAACATGAAAGTTGTAGCCCTTGTTACAGGCTTTCCAAAAATTCCAAGAACTTGCAAAAACACTTTGTCTAACTATGCTTTTGATTTTGAAACATAGAGCTCCAAAACCATGGAATTCTAAGATCATGCTTCAAAATTATAAGTCATTTTTCATAAATCTCCCTTCTAGAAGCCTTGTCATCAGCTAGGGATAGATTATAACTAATAAATATCAGTTTTGCATGATTGAGAAGAGGATTGAATCAAAGAGAAATTTCTAACCATGGTTAGAAAGTAACTTTTGCATTAAATGCAAAAGATTTCTTCTTACCACTTAAGCAAGTTACAAAGCTCTCTCAATGATAGCCATGCCTTGCCATTCAGATTTCTTGGCCTATAAATAGAGGTCATCTCTTCATCTTAAAACGAAACCAAAGCTATCATAATCAAGCTTTCTTTCTTTCTTTCTTAAATTCCAAGTTTCAAAGTTCAAAGAGGGAAATTTTGCAATCTTCAAACCTTGCAAAATCTGAGCAAACTTAAGTTTCTAACATGTTCTAAACATCATTTAGAAGTAGTTTAAAACTTAAAACCACCAGAAAAACTATCCAAACTCAGAATCATACTCCAAAATCCATAAACTAGCAAATTGAGCCTTAACTTGCCATCTCTCAATCTACTCGTGCTAGCCTTGATTTATCACTTCAAATACCTTCCATACACTTCATATGAGTGATCCAAGTACTCATCACTGAACTGTAACATCTTTAACTTCAAATTCGAAACTCACTCCAAGTGGTTGTAGTTCGACTTGGGTGGAACGATCCAAGCCATTTCAAATCAAGCTAAGCACTTCCACACCTTCCATAAGGTCCAGTGAAGCTATAACAATCCTCAAAACATAACTGGAAACACTGTAACAAAGAATTTGATTTCAGTTCGAAGAGGTAAGTTGCTCAAACTTTGAACTCTATGATTCATGCATTACAGATGAAAAATTTCTTGGCCATCTTGTTTCTACACTCATGCTGATCATTAACCCTCAATCAATTGCTTAATTCCATAGCCATACACGATTTCATGATCAATTATTAGAACTAGGGTTCTTCGTGTTCTTGCGAAAATTAATAGTTCTAAACTGAAAATAAATGAAATTAATCATCACCATCATGTTCCAGGGATTGAAACGAGCAACTTTGATGTTTACATCTTTCAATTTCATTGAGAAATGAAGAAGTTACAAAATCAAAGCTTGAGGAAGAAGAAGATGGATATGCGCGCGTTTTTTCAGTTTTTTGGAAAATTCAAATTCTTGTTTTAGAATATATTTAATGGTTCGTGTTTTATTCACGGATGTATAGCCACCCCAGTGGTAGTCAGCGCGCTTTTCATGTCCTTTGCCTTGCCTATGGTCCAGGGTTCAAATCCCCCTGAGACCATTTTTTCATCTTTTCCACTTTTCCTTCATTTTTAAAACATTTTCAAAAACTTGTTTTTAAATATAATTAAATGAAGGCGTATAAATGACAAGTTAAACACATGGCTTAGTGGTAAAGCTTTTCACTTCTAAGCCAAAGGTCCTGAGTTCAAACCTCCTTATGACCAAAATCAAATTTTTACTACTTGCTTTCTTCACATTTTCTATCAAATTTCAACATTTTCAAAAACCAATCAAAACTTCTCATTTTGAGATGATTTTTTGCACACTTGTCATTTAATATACCTCTTTTATGATTATGTCAAAAAAGTCCAAAAATATTTTTTTTTATTATATTTTTATTAAGTCAAAAAATGAAACATTTTAAGTATTTCTCAATACTTACAAAAATGTTTTCTTTCCAACTTTCAAACTTAAATCTTTTCAAAACTTCTTGTGAATATATTTCACTTTTCAAAATCATTTTCAAAACCTTTTCAAATACATTACAACAAACTTACACACCTTTTTCCATGATCGACTCGATTTGAAGATAAAACTGAACCAGTTTTTTCCTCGAATTTCTTAATGGATAATGGGCCTCCCTCACGGTGTAAGTCCCAACCCTTCTATGTACATATTCATTTCCTTGTACACAAACACCCTTTTGTGTACATATTCATTTCCTTGTACACATACAATCATCTTTGTAAATATTCAAGCATAAACAAACTTCTTTCATTTGTTTTCATCCGCTTGTTTATACACCGATTCCATTGGTATTAAGAGAAGCATTATTCCCGATGAAACTGCTCTTAAACCAATGGGCCTCCCTTACGGTGTAAGTCCCAACCCTCCTATGTACATATTTATTTCCTTGTACATAATCACTCCTTCGTGTACATATTCATTTCCTTGTACACATTCAAAAACCTTGTATATATTGAAGTTACACTTGCTTTAATTGCTTGTTTTATACACTTGTTTATATATTTCCTTCATAAACTCCTGTGAATACACATCACACACTTGTTTATATAACTGTTCAGTTATAACATAACAACTAGTCTAACAACTAGGTTCCCTTTAGCCTCCTCTTAGGCTTCGTATAAGATAACTCATTCATCTGAGTTTAGCCTCCTCTTAGGCTTCATATAAGAAAACTCATTTACTGAGTTTAGCATCCGCTTAGGCTTCAAATAAGACAACACTCCCCTCCTCTGAAAATAACCTCTCTTGGTCATCAAACAAGAGTCATTATCAAAAACCCCTCGTCCTAAGAGTTTGAGCCTTCTTGAGTTCATCAAACCCCAGGAGCTTCAGGACCCTCGATGACCCTCGGAATGCCTCCTATTGGGTTTACAATACAAGGACCCACATGCTTCTCTAAAGCATCCCCTAATCCAATCAATTTCTCCTAAGATATTTAGACATTTATCATCTCTATGGAAGAAGTATCTCATCTATCACATCACATACAATCAAATACTTTTCAAACTCTCTTTTCAAACAAAAACATCTTTTAATTTGTAAGTGGTAACGCTTATACACTCAAGCAAAACACCCAATACTTACAATTAAAGATTTAATCATCTTTCAAACATCTTTCTTAACTCGTAAGTGGTAACGCATGTACACTCAAGCAAAACACCTATAACTTACGATGAAAGATTTAATCAATCAATCAACCTTTCAAAATGTACGTGATTAAATAGATTAGATACAATTTTCATTAAGATGACATTCGTCTTTGTCTCTTAATAACTCCCATTGCTTCCACTAGCATAAGTGGGAACTACGATTGCTCTGACTTTCTCAACTTCCCTTTGAGAATACGTAGGCACAAGGTCTCATCCTTGGTGAGCATACTTCTTTCTCCCTCAAACCAAACAAAACCATAGCTCCCTTTAGATCCGAGCTACAAATGCTCTGATTCCCATTAAGGGATATGTATGCAGAAGATCACAATGATCTTTGCGAGCATAATAATAACAAAACCTAGGATCCCATATAACCTACCTTTCTTAAAATCCAATGGAGAAACTTTCCCAAGAATAGAAATAGCAAATTAAAACACACAAACATATCAAACTATTCATATATAAAGCTATAGATAACTATATATATTTAGGGTGCCACATATATTCCCTTTATATAACAAACCCCCTTGCCCGGAATCTCCCCAATGCGTTGCGTCTAGTTCGCGCTAGTCGTAATGCATATCATAACAATTGAGGATATTGTAGATTTCCCCTTTTTCTTCTCATTTTTCTTGTTTTGGAAATAATAAAGCTTGATGCTCGCGGCATCTTTATAAACAAATCAAAAGAGTAAATTGTTTCGAGCTAGAGAATTCGAATTCATATTCGATTCCCTCACGCGTCACTTTTTAACGCTAAACTTTTATTTTCAAAAATAATTGTGACTCTGCTCAAGAGCACCAAGCTTTTTTGTTTTCAAAAGAAAGGAAAAAGGGGTTAAGCTTTCATATGTGCATATGTTTGTTTTTCTTTATTGTGTATTTTCGCGATTTCATCTGATGGAAAGAAATCCTAACCCGGATTTAAGAAACATTTTAAGATCTAGGTGGGGGTATAGTCTTATTAACTTGTGGGAAGTTTCATTACTTACTAAGTTAATTTGAGATCCCTCTCTCAGTGGAGGTTGTCTTGGGAGTATTTGTGTTTAGCAAGTATTTGCGAAGACATTTTGCTTTCGATAGAACTTATGAAGCTGAGTGGTTGTAGAACACATAACCCATCCTGGCCATTTAGGATGTAGTGCAGAAGCTATTCAGGTGTAAGCTTGGAATAGTTGTCATGCGAGACTACGATCAGGCGAGTTTTTCTTGAAAAATATTATTGGACTTCGAGTATTCAACAAATCCGATAATATTTCAAAGAGAAGCGTTGAACCTGTATTATCAGTAGAACCTATTTCACAGATGATTAAGCCCTTAGAACTTACCCATGTTTGGTTCTTATCGTTGGCCTCATGCTCGTGACTTCAAACGCTTGAACGTGTGTATAACCACTAACCATGTTTGTATCTTTGTGGCATTCATACATTCATTAAAAAAAAACTTCATTTCTCTTCCCATTTCCAAAGAATTTAGAGATTTTTCTTTGTAAACATTTTAGGTTAGAGTGATGGACGTCAGAAGAAGATTTACCAAGAAATACAATTTTAGAATTCCTGATGTAGGAAAGTTAAAAGAGTTATCATCCTTGGTAGAAGATCCCTCGGATTTCAGAAAACGCTATGGAACTCTTTTAACTGTCCTGAACACTAACGTTGATGAAGGACTTCTCAAAACTTTCGTTCAGTTTTATGATCCAGTCTATCGCTATTTCACTTTCCCTGATTATCAGTTGATGTATACTTTGGAAGAGTACGCACACATCCTAGGTATCTCAGTGTCAGACAAGGTGCCTTTTAATGGTTTGGAAGCCATTCCTAAGCCACCAGTCATTGCAGCAATGACTCACTTAAGGAAATCTGAGATTGACAAAAACCTGACTACCAAAGGAAAACTCTTAGGACTAACTTCAAAGTTCCTAATGGAGAAGGCTTTTAAATTTTCCGAAGCCGGTAGCATGGTAGCCTTTGATGTTGTTTTAGCTTTGCTCATCTATGGATTGGTGTTGTTTCCCAACGTCCCAAGTTTCGTTGATATCAATGCCATAAGGATCTTTCTGATTGGAAATCATGTTCCCACTTTGCTTGGTGACACGTATTTTTCCATTCATCATAGGAATCATCAAGGAGATGGAACTGTTGTATGTTGTGTACCTCTGTTATTCAAATGGATTGTCTCACACTTGCCTAAGTCTCCTATCTTCCGCGAAAACAAAAACGGTTGGCATTGGTCTCGAAGACTCATGTCTCTTACAAATGACGATATCCATTAGTATACCTTGGTAAACAATGAGATGGAAATCATTGAAAGCTGTGGAGAATTTGCCAACGTACCTCTCATCGGTACGAAAGGTGGAATCAACTACAACCCATTCTTGGCAAGACGTCAACTCGGGTACGCAAATTCCAGTAAACCTCTTGGTTTTACAGTAGAAAACTACTTTTATCATGAAGGGGAAGACTCCCAAGATTTGAAAGACAGAATGATAAGAGCTTGGCATCACATCCGAAGGAAAGAAAAAGATAATGCAAAGAATTGTGTAGCCATGGAAATCTACACTTCTTGGATAAAGAAAAGAGCGAAGGAATTCCGAATGCTTTATGCTTATGAAGAACCCTTTTTCCCAGTGGTATCTAAATCGACCACCATTCTCGTTGAAACTACGGGAGAATACCAAGAAGCTTTGGCCAAGATGAGGCTAGAGAAAGAAGCTTTGGAAGACAAGTTTCTTAAGACTGACTTTGAAAATGAAAAGCTTAAGAAGCAGGTCAAAGATCATGAAAAAAAGCTCGACTTCCAAGATGAATGGCTCATGGAGAAAGATGAGAATATTTGTCGGAAAGATAACGCGATCAAAAGATACATAAAAGAAAGAAAAAGAAAGCTTGAAGAAATGACGACTAGCAATCCTGTTCCTGACGATTGGAAGAAAGTCATCAACAAGCTAAAAGCCGAGAAAGCTGAACTGAAAGCTTACTATGGGAAAGAAATCCTGAAGTTGAAGCTGCATCAAGCATTTGGTTCTTCATCAGACGAAGACGAAGATTAGTTTAGCTTTATTTTATCATTATAAGAGCTATGCTCCAAAAAAATTGTTGTAATCTTCTTTCAATATTAATAAAATAAGAGTTTTCCATCCAAATGTTTACTAGAAATTTATCTTTTAGCGTAAATTCTTTGGAAGTTCTTTTCTCTCTGCATTCATAATCATGCATCATACTTTGCATCTCGAGTTTGTTGTTTAGAGTCTTATCTTTTGGAATTTTTTCCAGAGAGAAAGATTGTCAAGCTGTTGCGTCTTAGAGTTTCTCGACTATGTTCACAGTCAACTCGCAGATACAATACTCGTGCAAACAGGAGAAAAGCAATGGAAGATTTTGAACAAGAAAATGTTGAGCTTCGTGGCACAGTGACAACACTTTAGGAAGAGGTGGAGAGACTCACTTCTTTTGTAAGTTCGTTGGAAGCTACACAAAATCAGCAAACAACATCAAATAGTCAAAATCGAGCGACGATTTCAGAGATCACTACTACTCCAGTTTCAGCTATTGCAGTCAGTAATCCTCTTTTCAGTATGCTAGAAGGCTATCCATGGGGCATGACTTTTAATTTTGGCATTGGATTTCGTCAACCCACTTCTGAAGTACAGGAAACCACGATTGAGGTTCCTACCTAACAGAACTCAGCATTTACTCTGCAACACGGAGTAACCTTTCCTCAAGTCACTATGTCGGTTTCTCAACCGATCATGACAAATTCAGCTTCTGTAGTTCACGCTACTGCGGACGAAGAAGTCTATCATAACCCAGGCGACAACACGAATCCTCGTGGCCAAATGGAAAATCTCCAGGAACAATTCCATAAGATGTAGCTTGAGATCAAAACAATCCGTGGAAAGGAATTGTTTGGGAAGAATGCCCACGATCTGTGCCTAGTTCCTCGTGTAAGGATACCCTCTAAGTTCAAAGTCCCTGACTTTGAAAAATATAGAGGAAATTCCTGCCCGCAGAGTCATCTTACAATGTACGCAAGGAAGATGTCTACGTATAATGACAATCATCAATTGCTCATTCACTATTTCCAAGACAGTCTCACCGGTGCTGCACTGAAGTGGTACATGGGATTTGAAAGTGCAAATATCCAGACATTCAATGACCTAAGCGAAGCCTTTGTCCAACAGTACAAATTCAATTTGGACATGGCTCTAGATCGAGATCAACTCTGTTCTATGTCTCAAAAGGAAAAGGAGACTTTCAAAGAATACGCCCAGCGTTGGAGGGAAATTGATGCCCAAGTTAATCCACCGTTAGAAGAAAAAGAAATGACCAAGGTTTTCCTGAACACTCTTGGCCCATTTTACTACGAACGCATGGTTGCCAGCGCTCCCGGAGATTTCACCGAAATGGTAAGCATGGGGATGCGACTAGAAGAAGGAGTCCGAACAGGATGCTTAACCAAAGAAATGGGGTCTTCAAGCGGAACCAAGTGAGTCGGAACTGGTTTACAAAAGAAGAAAGAACATGACATTGGAATGGTATCCCGAGGGAAACCAAGGAAAAATGTCAGTCACCAACAACAGGTAGCCACGATAGCACCAGTTGTTAATACAAGTTCAAACATGGGAATTACCCTGCAATTTCAGCAGAATCAACAGCCTCGACAGCAGGCTCAACAATTCAACAACAATCAGAACTATACTTCTTGAAACTTGCAGTTTGATCCAATTCCGATGACATACACGGAATTATATCCTGCCTTGATAGAAAGAAATCTTGTGCAAACAAGATTACCACCTCCAATACCAGACAAGTTACCTTGGTGGTACAAAGCAGATGTGTCTTGCCCTTTTCATCAAGGGGCACCAGGTCATGATCTCGAACACTGCATAGCATTGAAAGCCGAAGTACAAAGGTTAGTAAGGGCTAATCTTCTCTCCTTCAGGAATACAAATCCGAATGTACAAGCAAATCCACTTCCTAATCATAGTGGACATACCGTGAATTTGATACTAAGAAATACAAATCGTTATCTTGTCACCAACATAAATATGATAAGAGAAAGCTTGGTACAGCTCCACGCTATATTCAGCACAATGGGCGCCTTTGCTAAACATGACTACACAGCCTGCAGAATCTGCTTCACGGATTTTCGAGGATGTCCAACTGTGAGAGCAGACCTTCAACGGTTAATAGACATTGGTGACATTCAGATCTTCAGAAATAGGAAAAATTATGACGTAAATATGATAGGGTATTATCCGCATGAGCTTTTAGTCTCAAATATCAACTCGGAAATTCCCGAGGTAAACGTCAGTATCCCCTACTTCCATATGCCCAAGTGTGTAGAAGTTGAGTACAATGGTCCGAAAGTTCCAGACTCTCCTTTGGTGATCTGTTTACCTGGTCCTGTTCCCTACAACTCTGACAAAGCAATTCCCTATCAGTACAATACAACTATGATAGAAGATGAGAAGGATAAACCCATACCAACTCTTCTGACCGAAGTTAAAATTGCTGAAATAGGACGGGTAACGCGAAGTGGAAGTGTGTATACCCCGTTGCCACCAAAGCAACCCATTACTCCCGCTGTTGGA
Organism: Vicia sativa; assembly: GCA_021764765.1. Taxonomy (NCBI): domain Eukaryota; kingdom Viridiplantae; phylum Streptophyta; class Magnoliopsida; order Fabales; family Fabaceae; genus Vicia; species Vicia sativa. The sequence goes on along the minus strand of CM038793.1, from coordinate 84,615,070 downwards.
CAAAATCCTGTTGATACACCTCTTGAGAAGCCTATGGGAATTCCTGTTGGTAATCCAGATATAAACGTTGGTCCGTCTAATGGAACCAATGTCAACTCAGACTTCGACGAGATTCTAAAGTTGATCAAAAAGAGTTAGTACAGAGTTGTAGATCAACTGATGCAGACTCTCTCCAAAATCTCAATACTCTCTTTACTTCTGAATTCCGAAGCCCACCGAGAAGCCTTGATGAAAGTGTTAGATCAAGCTTACATAGATCACGACGTGACTACAGATCAATTTGGTGGAATTGTAGGCAACATAACAGCTTGCAACAATTTAAGCTTCAGTGATGAAGAACTTCCAGAGGAGGGATGAGATCACAATCTGGCACTACATATCTCTATGAATTTCCAATCAGACTCTCTGTCTAACGTACTAGTGGACACTGGCTCATCCTTGAATGTAATGCCAAAAACAACTCTTGCTCGTTTATCTTACAAAGGAGCGCCAATGAAAGCCAATGATATAGTGGTCAAAGCCTTCAATGGATCAAGGAAATCCGTTATTGGGGAAGTCGACCTTCCAATGACGATTGGTCCACATACTTTTCAAATCACCCTCTAGGTCATGGACGTGCCAGCTGCTTACAATTGTTTGTTAGGACAACCTTGGATACATGAAGCAGGAGCAGTGACATCCACGCTCCACCAAAAACTGAAATTCACGACAAATGGGAAGCTAGTAACCATTATTGGTGAACAAACTTTACTAGTAAGCCATTTGTCCACTTTTTCTTTCATCATTGCCGACGATGTTGAAGGGACACAGTTCCAAGGACTTTCGTTAGAAGGTGAATCTGCAAAGAAAAATAGATCGTCTATCTCCTCTTACAAAGAAGCAGCGCAGATAGTAAAAGACGGTAATGCCGCAGGTTAGGGACAAGTAATAAATCCTGTCAACAACGAAACTAAAACAGAGCTCGGATTTGCTCCAGTATTTCCAAAAGCCAATGAAAAGGATGAAACTCTTCGTCCAATCAAAGAAGTATTCCATAACGGAGATTTCTTAAACCCTATTCCTCAAGAGGTCAATGTTCTTATCGATGAAGGTAATGAAGACAACCTCTCTGAATCCGAAGAGTGGAGCACTTATCTTGATAGGTCTGAATATGTGTCACAGGAAGAATCATACGCACCATTCTATCCTCCCACAGACCAATTCAAAGGCATGTTCCTACAAAAGAATGAGAATGAAATTCCACCTATCCCTTCTGAAGTTTGGGATACCTTGGGAGAACCAAGTGGAAAGTTTGACTTCATGGTAAGATACACTGCTCCTGAAAGCTCAAGAATCAGAATTGAAGACATCCAACCAACTAGATGGGACGATCCTCTTGATTACCCCAGTCAACCAGAAGATTCATACATATTCTTTCGATCTCATCATCAATGTGAGGTCCCAAATGAAAATCCCCGCTTCAATACACCCGCCGAGGTTGTTAAGCCAAATTTTGATTATCATCATGTCAACGCAATTACCGAAGAAGAACAGGAAGACAATTCTGGAAACGAGTTGGAAAGCGTCGCAGACAATGAGTCTCTTCACCCAGAAGATTGGGAAGAACATCCCAAGAATCCAGAATACATGCCACTTGAAAGCACATATGCTGATGCATACTATGCTCCTCGACCTGTCAATCAAGCAGAAGAAGATCGCTTCAGCAACATAAAAGGCAAGGTCAACCGACCAGAGTCTTAAAAGCCTGTTCGACCAAAGACCAAAGTCTACACAAGAAATAAGCCAAAAGGAAAACTACCTGAATATCTAGACTTCCAAGGAGTTCGCCACTATTGGAAGTCTGTTAAAGCTCAGACTGATGTTCATAGTTCTAAGTAGTTTATCTTGCTTTTATTTTGAACTCTCGCCTCGCCCAAGGCAGAGAGATGTTTTATAGGGTTTAGCTTTTAAATAATTTCTCTTTGTCTTGCCCAAGACAAATGAGTTTGTATTTAGGGCCCTATTTCATATTGTGAATCGTCAATAAAAGCGTTGTTTTGATTCCACATTTTGTGTTTGTTTTTCGTTTTTTTTACCCTTTTTCTGGAAATGGTAATCCTAAAAAACCCAAATAAAAACAAGCATATTCAATAAAGTAATAATAATAATAATCTGCATACTATTTCACATTAACTTTTTCTATAAAAAAAATCATCAATTAAACATAAATAAAACATGCAGATTAACAAATGGACAAATCCATTGAACGCAATAACTCTACGCTCTCTATCAACTTTGAATTCCCTGTATTTGACGACGAGGAAGAAGATGAAGAAGAGATCCCGGATGAGATTTCCCGACTATTTAAGCACGAGGACAGAATCATTCAACCTCACAAAGAATCTTTGGAAGCAATCAACTTAGGTTCTGAGGAAGACAAAAAAGAAGTAAACATTGGAGCTCTACTCGACAACAACGTCAAGGGCAAACTGATAGATCTTCTCAAAGAATACGTCGACGTGTTTGCTTGGTCCTACCAAGACATGCCAGGTTTGGATACCGGCATCGTGGAGCATCACTTGCCATTAAAACCGGAGTGTCCGCCAGTTAAACAAAGACTGAGAAGAGTTCACCCAGATATGGCCAACAAAATCAAAAAGAAGGTTCAAAAGCAGCTCGACGCAGGTTTTCTCGTCACTTCTGAATATCCTCAATGGTTAGCCAACATAGTGCCTGTCTCAAAGAAATACGGAAAGGTCAGAATGTGTGTTGACTACCGGGACTTGAACAAAGCTAGTCCAAAAGACGATTTCCCACTATCGCATATCGACATGCTAGTGGATAACACTACAAAGTTCAACGTCGTTTCCTTCATGGATGGTTTCTCTGGCTATAATCAGATCAGAATGGATCCCGAAGACATGGAGAAGACATATTTCATCACGCCATGGGGCACATTTTGCTACAAAGTAATGCCATTTGGATTAAAGAATGGGCTTATGACTACTCTCTTTCATGACATGATGCACAAAGAGATTGAAGTCTATGTGGATGACATGATAGCAAAGTCTGACACTGAAGAGGAGCATATAGAATATATCTTAAAGTTGTTTCAGCGACTAAGGAAATTTCAAGTTCGCCTGAATCCTAACAAATGCACCTTTGGGATAAGATATGGAAAACTCCTAGGTTTCATCGTCAGTCAAAGAGGTATTGAAGTTGACCCTGACAAAGTCAAGGCTATTAAAAAAATGCGCCACATACAGAAAAGAAAGTAAGAGGATTTCTTGAACGGTTGAATTACATCTCCAGATTTATCTCTCAAATGACTGCTACTTGTGGTCCAATATTCAAGCTTCTCCGTAAAAATCAAGAGGTTATGTGGACAGAAGATTGCCAAAAAGCTTTTGACAATATCAACGAATACCTGTCAAAACCTCCAATATTGATTCCTCCAATCGAAGGAAGACCATTAATCATGTACCTTACCGTGCTAGAAGATTCCATGGGCTGCGTACTTGGACAACAAGATGAAACCGGTAAGAAAGAGCATGCCATCTACTACTTGAGTAAAAAGTTCACAGATTGTGAAACTCGTTACTCCATGCTCGAGAAAACATGTTGTGCTTTGGTGTGGGCTTCGAAACGTCTCCGCCAGTACATGATCAATTACACGACTTGGTTAATCTCCAAAATGGATCCAATCAAGTACGTCTTTGAAAAGCCTGCCTTAACAGGGAGAATTGCTCGATGGCAGATGCTATTATCTGAATATGACATCCAGTACCACGCCCAAAAAACGGTCAAAGGAAGCATTCTCGCCGATCACTTAGCTTATCAACCGATCAACTAATACCAATCTCTCAAGTTCGACTCCCCTGACAAGGATGTTATGTACTTAAAGATGAAAGATTTTGATGAACCATTACCTAAAGAAGGTCCTGATCCAGAATCTAGATGGGGCTTAATCTTTGATGGAGCAGTTAACGTTTTTGGCAATGGAATTGGGGAAGTCATCATCACTCCCGAGGGTTCTCATATCCCGTTTTCCGCCAGATTGTTGTTTGATTGCACCAACAACATTGCAGAATATGAAGCTTGTATCATGGGTATCGAAGAAGCCATCGACTTGAGGATCAAGATCCTTGACATATATGGAGATTCAGCCCTTGTGATCAATCAAATCAAAGACAAGTATGAAACTCATCATCTTGGTTTGATTCCCTACAGAGATTTGCAAGACGTTTGTTGACTTTCTTCAACAAAGTTAAATTGCATCATATTCCTCGAGATCAGAATCGAATGGCAAACGCCTTGGCCACTCTATCTTCCATGTTCAAAGTCAACCATTGGAACGATATGCCTAAGATCAGTATCAGACGCCTTGAAAGACCTGCATATATGTTTACAATTGAAGCAGTCATCGATGATAAACCGTGGTTCCACGACATCAAATGCTTCCTTCAAACGCAGGAGTACCCACTCGGGGCATCGCATAAAGATAGGAAAACTCTAAGGAGGCTTTCTAGAAATTTCTTCCTGAATGAAGATGTGCTATACAAAAGAAACTTCAACATGGTCCTGCTCAGATGCGTGGACAGACACGAAGCAGACATGATAATTCACGAAGTGCATGAAGGGTCCTTTGGAACCCATTCAAATGGGCATGCAATGTCCAGAAAAATCTTGAGAGCAGGATACTATTGGATAACAATGGAATCTGATTGCTGTAAACACGTCAAGAGATATCACAAGTGCCAGATCTACGCAGATAAGATCCATGTGCCACCAACTCTACTCAACGTTCTCTCCTCTCCGTGGCCTTTCTCCATGTGGGGCATCGACATGATTGGGATGATCGAACCAAAAGCGTCCAACGGACATCGCTTCATCTTAGTGGCTATTGATTACTTCACCAAATGGGTCGAAGCAGCATCTTACACCAATGTTACAAGACAAGTGGTTGTGAGGTTCATCAAGAATAACCTCATTTGCCGATATGGAGTTCCAAGTAAGATCATTACAGATAATGGATTGAACTTGAACAACAAAATGATGAAAGAACTGTGTGAGGAATTCAAGATTGAGCATCATAACTCATCTCCTTACCGAACAAAGATGAACGACACCGTTGAAGCTGCCAACAAGAACATCAAAAAGATCGTCCAGAAGATGGTCATCACCTACAAAGACTGGCACGAAATGCTGCCATTTGCTCTACATGGGTATCGTACTTCAGTACGTACTTCGACAGGGGCAACTCCTTTTTCTCTAGTATACGGCATGGAAGCAGTGCTCCCCTTAGAAGTTGAAAAAAAGGTTCGACCTCGTGAATTCCAAGAAGGCGACCTCGTGCTTAAAAAGATTTTGTCTTTTCAACCAGATTCTAGGGGTATATGGACTCCTAATTACGAAGGCCAATACATCATCAAAAAAAGCTTTTTTGGCGGTGCTATGACTCTCACAACCATGGACGGTGATGAACTCCCGCATCCTGTAAATGCTGATGTAGTCAAGAAATACTTTGTCTAAAATACAAAACAACAGCTCGGTAAGTGAAAAACCCAAAAAGGGTGGCTTAGGCAAAAATGAGCGTCTCTGTGGACTGAAAACATGAAAAGGCGGTCCAGGAAAAAATTAGAGACAATAAATAGAAATTTATCCTGATAGATTGAAAACCTGAAAAGGAAATCTAGGCAAAATTAAGGATCAAAATGACAAAGTAACTGCATCAGTCCGTACATCGTCTATCTGAAGAATCTTCCATCAACGGATCTTCAATCAAATCTTCTAAAGCAACAAGCACAGTTGGAATTCAAAGTTGTTAGGGATAATAGTGGTTATTGCTTTCAATGTAGCCTTTTCCCAATAAATTATCATTTCTAACTTTTGTAAATAGTTCATGGAATCACGCCTTTGGCTTATTACCATTCGATCAATAAAACTTGAGCCTTGTGCCCATTTGTTTGCAATTCTTGCTTTATTCTGCTTTGCAAAATAACGCTTTTTCTTGTGAAAATCACTTTTGAAACTAAAAAATAAAAGTTTTAAATGAATTTTTACATCAAAATTTTGAAATAAAAGCGAAATTTTCCTTTGAACTATGAACACAGAAAGAACTTCAACAGTTTTCTGCATGAGTGTTTCGACCTTTGAAAGATAAAACAACTACTAAAGAAGTCTTCTTCTCCTTAAAAGAGATCATCAAAGGACGGTATTCTTATCCAAAAAGAATCCCCAACCAGGTTACCAATGAAATGCCTTTTCTAGAAAAGTTTAAAGCATGCAACTTAGATTCATCATCAGTAACGTCTACACCATTGCTGCAGATTTTGCTGAGTATTTGTTTGAACTGTGACGTAGTCCTTTTCCCAAATACGATTTGTTGTCTTGTCAAGTATCGTCAGCATGCATATGACATTCATGACAATCATCATTCATACATAATAGCATCATTAATGCATTCATGCATTTCTCAATGTTTGCTTCAACATCACTTGTTTAGGTTGCATTTATTCCCAAAAAAAAGTGTGGGTGTGTCATCTCTCCAGTAGATTATCCCCAAGCAGAAAAATACATTTTTCTCTCCTGTCCTCCAAATGAGATCATTCCTCATTGGATACAAAGTCTTGATTGACCGTTTCTTTCCAGTTCATTCCCGGATAGAACCTCGTCTCTAATCAATTCATGTTTAGATTTCACAAAAAAATATACCTGCAAACAAAAAGCAATAGCCTCGTCATCTGAGCTACTTATTTCCTTTTCATCTTGCAACTTATCATAAAATGATTGTTCTTCTTAACAAGACCAATCGTGAAAAGTTCAAGAAATCCCCGCAGTTGTCTTTCTGTCTAAAGAAAAACCTGTGTCTTTTCAATCAAAATGCCTGCATCTTCTCAAGAGAGAGATCCCTGGCAAGTTTGTAACTGTGAAAATAGAAACTCATTTGAGATCTGTTTTCATCATTGTCTGTTATTCACAAGGCTGAATACTTAGTAAAATTCTCAAGAATTACCTTGTTATAGTTATCACTTTACTGATAATTGGTAATATCTTCAGAACTCATTACCATGAAAATATCACGAGGCTGATAATTGGTAATATCATCTTTAATTACCTTAAACAGTGTCACAAGGCTGACAGAAGGTAACCTCCTCGTTTCCCAAAATGAAACAGATTTTCACTTGTATTGTGAATCTATTTTCCCGGTGAAACATATTGCTTGTTTCCCAACAAACATGATTCTCCTTTCTTAGACAGATTCAGACATCCTCACAATATTTCCCCAGCATATCATTCTTTGGTATCTCCTGGGTGAACTTTTTGCAACCATTTTGCATCATTCGCATTTTTTGGTATCTTAGATCCAAAATTTATGTATTCTGATATTTAAGTCTCTTCACACCTATCAAGACGAAGATCTTCATCTTCATATCTCAGTTTAAAGAAACTTAAATAGGGGAATCTGTCATACCCCAATTTTTGACCTAAGATACCACCTTACATTATTCACATATGCATTACTGCATCACTAACAGTTTCAGAACATAATAGATCGTGCGTGGCTTCTAGAAGTCAAAATTATGGTTTCTTCAAAATTTCATCTGTTCAAGATGTGATCAATTAGGGTTTGAGTTTCCACTCACCTCAATTGATCTATGTTAATCAATCATCAACATTTGATCTTCAGATTCCCAAGTTTTTCTCATGATCTACCTTGAATCGACCAATTAGGGTTTTGATCGAAGATAGTAAATCATTGACTTTCTGCTCAATAGATGACCTATTTGCTTGAAGATTGATCTTAACATATTCAATGCAACATCTTGACCTAATTCCTTGGTTCAAAACATTGCAAAATCCATGTTTCTTCATCAGACAAATTCTGAACCATCAAATGAAAATTCATCTGCTCAAAAAGTCAAACTTTGACTTTTGGTCATCTTTTTCAAATTCAAACTTTTTCAATCAAAAAATCATTTCAAATAATCCATCATGATCATAAAAAATCAAGAAATGTGAAAAAGTCAACAAAAAGTCAAGATTTGAATTTTTTCTAACACTTAGAAAAATTTTCAAGTGTTAAGAAACATGGTTTTTCCTCACTTTCTAGGCCATTTTTCACCTAGATCCATTTGGATTCAGAAAAAAAACTCAAAACATGAAAGTTGTAGCCCTTGTTACAGGCTTTCCAAAAAGTCCCAGAACTTGCAAAAACACTTTGTCTAGCTATGCTTTTGATTTTGAAACATAGAGCTCCAAAACCATGGAATTCTAAGATCATGCTTCAAAATTATAAGTCATTTTTCATAAAATCTCCCTTCTAGAAGCCTTGTCATCAGCTAGGGATAGATTATAACTGATAAATATCAGTTTTGCATGATTGAGAAGAGGATTGAGTCAAAGAGAAATTTCTAACCATGGTTAGAAAGTAACTTTTGCATTAAATGCAAAAGATTCCTTCTTACCACTTAAGCAAGTTGCAAAGCTCTCTCAATGATAGCCATGCCTTGTCATTCAGATTTCTTGGCCTATAAATAGAGGTCATCTCTTCATCTTGAAACGACACCTTGATTTATCACTTCAAATACCTTCCATACACTTCATATGAGTGATCCAAGTACTCATCACTGACCTGTAACATCTTTAACTTCAAATTCGAAACTCACTCCAAGTGGCTGCAGTTGGACTTGGGTGGAACGATCCAGGCCATTTCAAATCAAGCTAAGCACTTCCACACCTTCCATAAGGTCCAGTGAAGCTATAACAATCCTCAAAACATAACTGGAAACACTCTAACTAAGAATTCGATTTCAGTTTGAAGAGGTAAGTTGCTCAAACTTTAAACTCTATGATTCATGCATTATAGATGAAAAATTTCTTGGCCATCTTGTTTCTACACTCATACTGATCATTAACCCTCAATCAATTGCTTAATTCCATAGCCATACACGATTTCATGATCAATTATTAGAACTAGGGTTCTTCGTGTTCTTGCGAAAATTAATAGTTCTAAACTGAAAATAAATGAAATTAATCATCACCATCATGTTCCAGGGATTGAAACGAGCAACTTTGATGTTTACATCTTTCAATTTCATTGAGAAATGAAGAAGTTACAAAATCAAAGCTTGAGGAAGAAGAAGATGGATATGCGCGCGTTTTTTCAGTTTTTTGGAAAATTCAAATTCTTGTTTTAGAATATATTTAATGGTTCGTGTTTTATTCACGGATGTATAGCCACCCCAGTGGTAGTCAGCGCGCTTTTCATGTCCTTTGCCTTGCCTATGGTCCAGGGTTCAAATCCCCCTGAGACCATTTTTTCATCTTTTCCACTTTTCCTTCATTTTTAAAACATTTTCAAAAACTTGTTTTTAAATATAATTAAATGAAGGCGTATAAATGACAAGTTAAACACATGGCTCAGTGGTAAAGCTTTTCACTTCTAAGCCAAAGGTCTTGAGTTCAAACCTCCTTATGACCAAAATCAAATTTTTACTACTTGTTTTCTTCACATTTTCTATCAAACTTTAACATTTTCAAAATCCAATCAAAACTTCTCATTTTGAGATGATTTTTTGCACACTTGTCATTTAATATACCTATTTTATGATTATGTCAAAAAAATCCAAAAATATTTTCTTTTGATTATATTTTTATTAAGTCAAAAAATGAAACATTTTAAGTATTTCTTAATACTTAAAAAAATGTTTTCTTTCCAACTTTCAAACTTAAATCTTTTTAAAACTTCTTGTGAATATATTTCACTTTTCAAAATCATTTTCAAAACCTTTTCAAATACATTTCAACAAACTTACACACCTTTTTCCATGATCGACTCGATTTGAAGATAAAACCGAACCAGTTTTTTCCTCGAATTTCTTAATTGATCATGGGCCTCCCTCACGGTGTAAGTCCCAACCCTTCTATGTACATATTCATTTCCTTGTAAATAAACACCCTTTTGTGTACATATTCATTTCCTTGTACACATACAATCATCTTTGTAAATATTCAAGCATAAACAAACTTCTTTCGTTTGTTTTCATCCGCTTGTTTATACATTGATTCCATTGGTATTAAGAGAAGCATGATTCCCGGTGAAACTGCTCTTAAACCAATGGGCCTCCCTTACGGTGTAAGTCCCAACCCTCCTATGTACATATTAATTTCCTTGTACATAATCACTCCTTCGTGTACATATTCATTTCCTTGTACACATTCAAAAACCTTGTATGTATTCAAGTTACACTTGCTTTAATTGCTTGTTTTATACACTTGTTTATATATTTCCTTCATAAACTCCTGTGAATACACATCACACACTTGTTTATAGAACTGTTCAGTTATAACATAACAACTAGTCTAACAACTAGGTTCCCTTTAGCCTCCTCTTAGGCTTCGTATAAGATAACTCATTCATCTGAGTTTAGCCTCCTCTTAGGATTCATATAAGAAAACTCATTTACTGAGTTTAGCATCCGCTTAGGCTTCAAATAAGACAACACTCCCCTGCTGAGTTAGCCTCCTCTTGGGCTTCGTTCAAAAGAACTCCTCGTTGAGTTTAGCCATCTCTTGGTCATCAAACAAGAAAGAGACCAAGAAAACTCTTAATAGCCTCCTATTGGGCTTCCAATACAAAGAATCACCCGCGCTAGGATAAAACCCTGAGAGTATGATTTCCCGGTGAAATCACTCTTGAATCCTAAGAGGATGGTTTCCCGGTGAAGCCACTCTTAAAACAAAAGCCAGCCATACCCTATAGCTTCCTCTTGAGCTTCATACAAGGACCCTCGATGACCCTCGGAAGGCCTTCTCTTGGGCTCACAATACAAGGACCCTCGATGACCCTCGGAATGCCTCCTCTTGGGCTTACAATACAAGGACCCACAAGCTTCTTAAAAGCATCCCCTAATCCAATCAATTTCTCCTAAGAGATTTAGACATTTATCATCTCTATGGAAGAAGTATCTCATCTATCACATCACATACAATCAAATACTTTTCAAACTCTCTTTTAAAAAAAACATCTTTTAATTTGTAAGTGGTAACGCTTATACACTCAAGCAAGACACCTAATACTTACAATTAAAGATTTAATCATCTTTCAAACATCCTTCTTAACTCGTAAGTGGTAACGCTTGTACACTCAAGCAAAACACCTATAACATACGATGAAAGATTTAATCAATCAATCAACCTTTCAAAATGTATGTGATGAAATAGATTAGATACATTTTCCATTAAGATGACATTCGTCTTTATCTCTTAATAAATCCCATTGCTTCCACTAGCATAAGTGGGAACTACGATTGCTCTGACTTTCTCAACCTCCCTTTGAGAATACGTAGGCACAAGGTCTCATCCTTGGCGAGCATACTTCTTTCTCCCTCAAACCAAACAAAACCATAGCTCCCTTTAGATCCGAGCTACAAATGCTCTGATTCCCATTAAGGGATATGTATGCAGAAGATCCCAATGATCTTTGCGAGCACAATAATAACAAAACCTAGGATCCCATATAACCTACCTTTCTTAAAATCCAAAGGAGAAACTTTCCCAAGAATAGAAATAGCAAATTAAAACACACAAACATATCAAATTATTCATATATAAAGCTATAGATAACTATATATATTTAGGGTGCCACATCTATTCCCTTTATATAACAAACCCCCTTGCCCGGAATCTCCCCAATGCGTTGCGTATAGTTCGCACTAGTCGTAATGCATATCATATCAATTGAGGGTATTGCAGTTTTCCCCTTTTTCATCTCATTTTTCTTGTTTTGGAAATAATAAAGCTTGATGCTCGCGGCATCTTTATAAACAAATCAAAAGAGTAAATCGTTTCGAGCTAGAGAATTCGAATTCAGATTCGATTCCCTCTGTCATACCCCAAAATTTTCCCTCTTACTTCTCAAGACATTTCATACACCCATGCTTAAGGATTCCTCAAGGGTTGATCAGACAAACTCTCTCCTAGACAATCAACCCAAACTAGGGTTTGGCAATCCTTAGACCAAAATGGACTTCCAACATCTCCAATGGTCATCATGCCTCCTCATATGCTTCAAAGAACCTCCATGTCAACTTTCAAGCCTCACAAGTCAAGTTTCCTCAAATAATTGCTCAGATGGTTGAAAATCAATTGTATTGGACAAAACGTCAACTGTGGTCAACATACAGTCAAACTTCATGATTTTTGGTCAACATCCTCACTTTGAAGTTACATTCATCATTTGATCAAGGATTGATCATGATTCATCAAAAAAACTCAAGATTTGCTCAAAAGTCAAACTTTCCAAATTAGGGTTTTTCAGTGAAAAGTCAACTGACCTTTGACTGAGCATAACTTCTTCATACTTTCTCAAAAAAATTTCCACCACCTCTCATTTTGAAGGAAATTCAATTCTCTACAACTTCATGTCTCACAAGAATGTTCAAAAAATGCTTCATTTGGAAGGTATGGATAAAACATTAATGGTCCTTTTCAAAGTCAACAAAAAGTCAACTTTTTGTTTTGAAGATTTATTGAGCATGGAAACTCCAATTGAGATGAAACAAAAGATGTTGTTTAGAGGACACTTAGAGCTTTCTAAAAAGTTCAAGAACATTAAAAAATGTGGAAAATTGAGCAAAATACACCTTTCAGAAGTTGGGCATTTTTGAACAATTGCACAAAAGGAGATATTTGTCAAAATCCAATTTTTTCCAAATGGGCCTATAATTTTATGATCCAAACTTGATCATGATATTTGTGACCTATTGATGCCTTTCCATGACCACATTCTATTTTATTGATTTATTTTTGAATTTAAAACCATTTAATTCAAATTTAAATTATATAAAATATGAAAACAAGATATATTGTCAAAAGGATTGGATTTTTATCAAACTTGAGGTCCAAGATAGCCCACAATACTTGCCAATTTCGTGCTAGCTTGCTTATGGAAGAGAAAATCAAATTTTCTCCAAAATTTGATTTTATTTGAAAGGAATTAATATCACATTGAATACCATATCTTTTTTCACTCTCTTTGCACTCAATCCTCACTCTATAAATACTGATCATATTGCACAAAGCCAAGGACGAAACCCTAGCCTCTACAACAACCCTTACTTTGCTCAAATTTTTCTCAAAATTATCAAAATCGTGTTTCAAATTCCAGCCACTTTCAGCCTCTCTCAATCACTCCATTGTGTTCCTATGGTAAGTTTGAGTAAGTACACACCAAAAGCCATGGTCAAAGCAGCCTGAATCGTGCCCTACATGTTCATACATATTCATATTTTTCTTGATTTTGCATTTTATTTATCTGTGTGTTTTAATCGAATCTAACCATTCTAATGTGTTCATGAGGTTCCATATGAATGATCTGGGCCATCATTTTGAAGCTTGCACGTAAAAATAACGATTTGCCATAGCTAGGGTTTTTCAAGCTGTCTTCTTCGAACCGGCTTGTACAGGTCGATTCAGCCAAAACAGACACCACCATTGAATTCAGAATGGTCGATTTAGGGGGTAGGGTCCTTCTTTGTTCTTTATTTGGTTTATTTTTCAGGTTTGGAGTTTTGGATCATCGGAGAAGACGACCGGAGCTAGGGCTCCGGCGTCGTTGACCTGGCTGACTCCGGCAAGGGTTAGCGTGGCGCTTTGAAGCTTTCTGATTCGTCCATTCGTAAATAGCTGGGGCCCGCGTGCTGACTGTGCGTTGAATTCAAAAAAGCCATGACACGTTTGCATACTTAATGCCATGTTTCCAATTCACAAACAACAAATACACTTTAGTCCAGTGGTTAAGGCGTGGGATTGGAAGATGCTCTCAATGGTCACAGGTTCGAACCTGGTCAGGACCATGTTTTTTTTCTCTTTTGCAAAACTAACTTATATTTTCATATTTTTCTATTTTTTCTTTAATATTTTCCATCCAATTTATTTTATCTTTAATATTTTTTCTCATGCATTTAAAAAACACCAAAAATATTTATTTTTTGCATAATCATCAAAAAAATACTTATTTATTTTTTAAAATTAAAATTATTATTTTTGCATGCATATTTAATTTAATTACTAATTAATCATTTAAATGACTTTTAATTGTTTTTTAATTATCAAATCAATTCGAAAAATTCCCAAAAAATTATCTTATCATATTAATGTCATTACTAACATAAAAACTTTTTCTCATTCAAAAATACTTATTTTTACTAACATTTGCCTCTTATGCAATCTTTTTTTCCGTTTTCCGATTTTGTATCTGTTCACAGGTTGTACCGTTTCGGACGATTTTTATTGCTTTTCTTTTCCGATTATGTAACTGCCTATGGGATGTAATAGTTTAATTAGGGCTTTTATTTTCCGCACTTTCAATTATGTATCTGCCCCAAAGCCATGTAATAGCGTAGGACTTTACTTTCCGCACTTTACATTTCCGCAATTTACTTTCTGCACCCTATAAGCTGCTAGTAATTAGGCGTGTATGGCAAGATAAAAACGAACGTAGATCAGTTCTAATTCTAAGACAACATATCTGAAATCAACACACTCTTTCACACATGCACCCCTTAGGGTAATTCTCTCTCGTTGCCTTTATGAATACAAATGGTCAAGTCCCTCGAACGTAGAGGTATTCTAGCACCGTTGCCTTCAAAACAAATCATCATAGTCCCTTTGATACAAAGATCATAGGCCCACGATGTCGCCTACGAATACATGATATTGACCCTCGATTGTTGCCTACGAAAAATGATGATCGTCCATTCGAATGTGCTAGGATACTCCTACAAGTTGCCTTCTATGACCATCCGATGTCCCTTCGAATGTCCCTTCTACATCCAAAGAATAGGGTTACCTACCAACTAATGGTATGGATAGCACTATTCTAAAGGAACGTAAAACAACACGAAAACGACCATTCTGAGTAGGTAATAAGACTTTTAGTTGTTTGCTCAATCAAATACTTTTCACACCTCACACTTTTTGTCAAAGCTCAAACTCTTTTCAAAAATGAAACATCTCCGAACACTTTGTATACATTCCTACATGAATCATTCCAAAGTCAAAGCGAAATGCCTTTTTCAAAACATTTTTTTATCAAACACATAGAAAGCACTTTTTTAAATGATCTAAGAGCAACTAAGAGCCCGTAGATAACTACGGATGGAAAGGGGTGCTAAAACCTTCCCTTTTCATAACCTTCTCCCTTACTCAGAATCTAACGAAGGTCTTTTCCTGTTCTTTTCACCTTCCCTTAATTGGATAAAAGAAAAGTCGGTGGCGACTCTTGCTATCCGCACATTTGCGATACAAAAATCTCAAAGTCAGTTCACCGTATTACACCCTTACGCGTAACTTTTTAACGCGAACAGAAAAAATGGCGACTCTGCTAGGGAGTACGGTAAACTTTTATTTTCAAAAAAAATTGTGACTCTGCTCAAGAGCACCAAGCTTTTTTGTTTTCAAAAGAAAGAAAAAAGGGGTTAAGCTTTCATATGTGCATATGTTTGTTTTTCTTTATTGTGTGTTTTCGCGATTTAATCTGATGGAAAGAAATCCTAACCCGGATTTAAGAAACATTTTAAGATCTAGGTGGGGGTATAGTCCTATTAACTTGTGGGAAGTTTCATTACTTACTAAGTTAATTTGAGATCCCTCTCTCAGTGGAGGTTGTCTTGGGAGTATTTGTGTTTAGCAAGTATTTGCGAAGACATTTTGCTTTCGAGAGAACTTATGAAGCTGAGTGGCTTACCAGGATCTGCAACAACGTTTGCCTTACCAGGATCGTAATTCAAACCGAAATCACAATCCTTCAGAAATTCCAACCATCTCATCTGCCTCATATTCAACTCTTTCTGATCAAAGAGATACTTCAGGCTCTTATGATCACTGAACACCTCAAACCGAGAACCATATAAATAATGCCTCCATAACTTCAAAACAAATACAACAGCTGCCAATTCCAAATCATGGGTCGGGTAATTCCTTTCATGAATCTTCAATTGTCTCGAAGCATAAGCCACAACCTGCTTATCTTGCATCAACACACCACCTAATCCCATCAGTGACGCATCACAATACACAACAAAGGACTTAGCCGGATTCGACAAAATCAAGATCGGAGCACTAGTCAACCTCCTCTTCAGCTCTTGAAATCCTTTCTCACATTCAGCATCCCAAACAAACATCTGACCCTTCCTGGTCAACTTAGTCAACGGCAACGCTAGTTTGGAAAATCCTTCTATAAACTTCCTGTAATAACCTGCAAGACCCAGAAAACTACGGATCTCAGAAGCATTCTTTGGCGCGTCCCACTGAGATACTGCTTCTACCTTCGTAGGATCCACAACAATTCCATTCTTGGAAATTACATGGCCAAGAAAACTCACTTCACTTAACCAGAATTCACATTTGGACAACTTCGCATAAAGCTTCTTCTCTTTCAACAATCCCAATACAACTCTGAGATGTTCTGCATGCCCTTCATCATTCTTCGATTAGATTAAAATATCATCAATGAACACCACCACAAACTTATCAAGATACGGATGAAATATCCTGTTCATATACTCCATGAAAACACCAGGTGAATTAGTAACTCCAAAGATAATGTATACTGTAATGTCCATACCTCGTTCTAAATGCAGTTTTCTGAATATCCTCTGACTTCACACGAATCTGATGATATCCAGATTTCATATCAATCTTACTAAATACACAAGCTCCAACTAGTTAATCCATCAAATCATCAATCCTCGGCAAAGGATACCGATTCTTGATTGTAACTTTATTCAATTGTCTGTAGTCAACACACAATCTCATTGAGCCTTCTTTCTTCTTAACCAACAATACCGGAGCACCCCACGGTGAAACACTAGGACGAATAAACTTCTTCTCAAGTAACTCTTCCAACTGCTTCTTCAACTCAGATAACTCAGATGCCGACATGCGATAAGACGCCATCGACACTGGACTAGTTCCAGGAATCAAATCTATAGTAAATTCCACTTCTCTCTCAGGTGGCAATTCACTAACGTCTTCCAGAAACACTTCCGGAAACTCATTCACAACCGGCAATCCATCACTTCTTGCCTTTCCCTCCGTCTCTATTGCGGAATACAACATAAACACCACAGCACCGTATTTCACGGCTAGGTTCATCTGTTTAACCGACATAGTCACATCTTCGACACCAACCTCTTCAGGAAAATTAACCGTCTTCGCAAAACAGTTGATATGAACCTGGTTGAATTCCAACCAGTTCATTCCAAGGATGATATCAAGTTGTTTTAGCGGTAGGCACACTAAATCCATACCGAAACCCCTACCAAAAATCACAATGGGACAATTCCTACAAACATACGAAGTAGTCACTGAACCCGACGCAGGAGTGTCAATAACCATACTTCCATCCATATTAGAAATTTCCAAATTCAATCTTTTAGCACAATCCAAAGCAATAAAAGAATGCGTAGCTCCAGTATCAATAATCGTAATTAAAGGTATGTCATTAATAAAACATGTACCTTTAATCAGCCGATCATCTGGCTTAGTCTCTGATCCAGACAATGCAAACACTTTACCACCAGCTTGCTCCTTCTTGGGTTTTGTACACTGAGGACGAGTATGACCCTCTTCACCACAGTTGTAACAGGTCACCACCCTCACTCTACAGTCATTGGCTACATGGCCGGGTTTTCCACACTTGAAACACTTCCTATCAGTACCCTTGCAGTCCACCATACGATGGCCTGTCTCACCACAATTGTAGCACTTAATGGAAGAACCAGAATCTCCTCCACTAGACTTCTTCCAACCACCGAATCTCTGATTATTCCTATCATAAGGCTTACCACGATCCATCTGTTGCTTACCTTTCCTATCAACATACCCTCGAGCATTCGACTTGGTGTTAGCAAGATCTTCCTCCAAAATCCTACTACAGTCCACCAAATCAGGAAATCTTCGGATGCGCTGATACCGAATACCCTGCTTGATCTCATCACGAAGACCATTCTCAAACTTGATACATTTGGAAAATTCTCCATCTGCATCATTAGTGTAATGAGCATAATACTTCGCCAATTTAGTAAACTTCCAAGCATACTCACTTACAGTCTTATTACCCTGCTTGAGTTCCAGAAACTCAATCTCCTTCTTGCCTCTGATGTCCTCAGGAAAATACCTTCTCAGAAAAGCCTTCCTGAACATAGCCCAAGTCAACGCAATACCATCGTCTTCCATTTCAGTTCTGGTAGCAACCCACCAGTCATCAGCTTCCTCTGTTAACATGTGAGTACCATACCTCACTTTCAGCTCCTCGACACAATCAATTACCCTGAAGATCCTCTCGATCTCCTTCAACCACTTCTGAGCACCTTCAGGATCATGTGTACCCTTGAACAATGGAGGATTATTCCTCTGAAAATTCCCCAATTGTCTGTCATCACCAATCACAGCTCCCTGCTGATTCCCTCCGAGCACACCAGCCAGCATTCCCAATGCTTCAGCAATAGCATCATCGTTTCTTCCATTACCTCTTTCGGCCATTGTTCTGTAACATTACAAAACAATCTCATCAGCACACAAGTATCGACACTGTTATCTTACACTAGTCGCATACAAAAGGGATAACGACACTAGACAAGACCACCTATGCTCTGATACCACTATTGTAACACCCCTTCTAAAATACCCCGAATAATTATTTAATTTAATTATTAAAATTAGCTTTAATCAGAGTTAACATGATACACAAGGGATGTCACAATGATAAAATAAACAAAACTTCAATAAAACACAGTAGCCATGCTACACTGAGGGTCACTATCAAAAATAGTTGATTAAATTAAGACCATGTCTTACATAGCGGAAAATACCATAATTCAAGACGGAATAACACCAAATCATATTTATTCCTAAATTAATCCAAATAACAATTGAATAATGAATAACTCCTCAATCAAACGTTCCCCAGTGTTACAACCTATCAGAGCATGACACTGACACGCGGACACAAAATAATATAGCTCTAGAGCCATCCTCACCAACTCCTGAGCTGCTAACCTTAATCTGAAATCATTAAAGTAAGGGTGAGATTTCTCATAATTAACATGCATTATAAGTTCCTCAATCAACAATATATAACAACATATTATTTCACCCATCTTAGCATAGATTCAGATTCAACACGCAGATACAACCATACATGTCATTATGCACAACAAATAACAACAGAAGAATTGTAACACTGGAAGACATCCTAACATGTTACAATCCCATGCAAACACAAATGCAGACACAATGCATGTGGTACCAACACGTGACCAAGTCACACACACTGATCCATCATCAACCGGATACAGCAATCATCGATTCGCCCAGACACCACTGAGTCAAGAATCCAGCCTAACCACCACTATCCACTGGGTACGGTTAACGGCTATACAAGTCAAATTCCACACAATGGGAATTAACTTCACCAAAAATGCATATGCATGCACAACACTAGCATGCAACATTTAATCAGTCTATGAAATGCAACAAACCATCATAACTGAATCAAATCTGAAACATGATATTCTCAATAATCATGCACACAATCATCAGCATAACATGTCTTTCATTCACACAAATCAGATACCTCAATGTCACAGGTACACTACCTCCCATACGCCAAATACACATCAAATAAATAATCACTTATTTCGAAATCCAACACATTTTCCAAATAATTTTAAGTTACAGTAAATTCTTTCATTTCATAAAATAGAGCATTTAATTTAAGAAATAACGTCCAAAACGGCGACTAAAACGGACTTACGGTTTGAAAGTTATGAATTTTCAAAGTTTAGTATTTTTCAAAAAGTATATGGGAACCGGTTCCTGTGAAGTCTGAAAGCACGCCCCCTGGAAAAATATATGGGAACCCGGTTCCTCCAGGTAGGGAAACCGGTTCCCAGAGAAAAATCTCATTTTCTTTGGAAAAATTACACGTGGAACCCGGTTCCTCCATATGCAGGAACCGGTTCCTGCGACTCACAGAGCCATAATGCAGTTTGACAGCAACAGTTTTTCCAAAACCAATTTTCATTCTTTCTAAAACGTACCCATACGTTCCGACACCGTAAAATCACTCAATCACATCCATTAACGTACAATTTAACACGTTCTATTCATCATTATAGACCCTATATCATACGAACCAATGAATTCCCTACAATCCGACACAATAGAGACAATTCTACGTAAACCTAGAATTTCTAAACTGGGATTCCCTAACATGCTATGATCTATACGGTTGAATTCAAAGCCGATAATACACAATAGTTAATCGAAATCACCCCTTACCTTGTGGGTTCTTCGACTTCCGACACGAAATGGCTTTTTCTCCTTCCTTTCTTCTTCTCAATTTCACGTACTGTGAGTTTCTCCAAAAGTGATTCCTTTTTCTCTTTTTCCTTCTTTTATTCCTTTTATTATTCTAATAAAATAAAATAAAGTAATTAATGTGAGTAGAGCCTTTTACTCCTCACACCCTCACTTTACCCTTCACACCACCAATAATTCCACTTCCATATAATTTAATTGATTTCCAATAATCCAAAATATTAAATATTACATTCCTAATTAAATTAATAATTAAAAATCATAATTATTTAATAATCGAATTATTTGGGGTGTCACAAGTAAGCCCTTAGAACTTACCCATGTTTGGTTCTTATCGTTGGCCTCATGCTCGTGACTTCAAACGCTTGAACGTGTGTATAACCACTAACCATGTTTGTATCTTTGTGGCATTCATACATTCATTAAAAAAAAACTTCATTTCTCTTCCCATTTCCAAAGAATTTAGAGATTTTTCTTTGTAAACATTTTAGGTTAGAGTGATGGACGTCGGAAGAAGATTTACCAAGAAATACAGTTTTAGAATTCCTGATGTAGGAAAGTTAAAAGAGTTAGCATCCTTGGTAGAAGATCCCTCAGATTTCAGAAAACGTTATGGAACTCTTTTAACTGTCCTGAACACTAATGTTGATGAAGGACTTCTCAAAACTTTCGTTCGCTTTATGATCCGATCTATCATTTTCACTTTCCACGATTATCGATTGATGCCTACTTTGGAAGATACGCACATCCTAGGTATCTCGGTCGACAAGGTGCCTTTTCATGGTTTGGAAGCCATTCCTAAGCCACCGATCATTGCAGAATGACTCACTTAAGGAAATCGAGATAGACAAAACCGACTACCAAAGGAAAACTCTTAGGACTAACTTCAAAGTTCCTAATGGAGAAGGCTTTTAAATTTTCTGAAGCCGGTAGCATGGTAGCCTTTGAAGCTGTTTTAGCTTTGCTCATCTATGGATTGGTGTTGTTTCCCAACGTCCCAAGTTTCGTTGATATCAATACCATAAGGATCTTTCTGATTGGAAATCCTGTTCCCACTTTGCTTGGTGACACGTATTTCATCCAGACATGTCTACTGATTTTGAAGAATTGAAGAGATCCTGGATTCAACTCAAAGAAGAAAGGGATACATTCTAAGCTCAATGCTATACAAGCGAGAAAAGAGTATTGGAGTTGACAAAGCTACTTCACAAGGAGCAAGGCATCAATACCTATTTCAACACGAAGAGGAAGCGCCCATGGGGGGGCTAAGCTCTAGGAATTTCATTTTACTGTCTTGAACTATCATTTGTACTTACTAAGTCAACTAATAAAAATTTTGTTCTTGATTGTTTAACAAATTTAAATTCCTAAAGTTCCTTGAAAACTTTGTATCGCATAACATTGCATATCATAGCATAACATCTCATAACAGGTACACTAAAGATCGATTTTCTCATTCTCTCGTTGTTTATAGGGAGCAGACTATCAAAGATGTCCAGGGTCAGAATGCTCAAATCCCGGAAATGTTCACCAGCTTAGCTCAAGGGTAGAAAGATCTGAAGAAGCTCATCACCAGAAAGAAGAAGATTGTTGGCCTCATCAAGTTGGGAAGAAAACACAAAGGTCCGATCAAGGTAGTCAGACAACTTGTATTCTAAGACAAGAGCGGAAAAATTGAAGGCAGCATAAAAAACAATGAAGGAAGCCATCATGAGTCTGAAAAAGAAGAGGAAGACTATATGAGGGAGCAGTATCCTAACGACGAAAAGTACCAGCAACTTAAAGACTGCATGAATGCCGTGGAAAATCTGAAAATGTCAGGGTTAAATTTTAATGATCTGAGTCTAGTTCCCAGAATAGTAATTCCCCGCAAGTTCAAGGTCCCCACCTTTGCTAAATACAATGAAATTTCTTGCCCAAAGCTGCATCTGAAGTCCTATGTTTAGAAAATCCATCCTTATATTAAAGACATGAAGCTATGTTGAAACATCTTCAAATGCTGCGAAGAGATCTTTTGGTGGAAAAAAGAAACCAATGTTGTGTGTGGTCAGAAGAGTCGTAACAAAACTGATCGCAATCAATCTGTGGGGGAAGTCCTGATCTCTAATCCCACACCAGTGCAACCTCAACAAGACAATGCGCATATACAGAACGCGCCACAAACACAGTTTATGAAGATCAACATGCCATTATCTCAAGCACTACAACACATGTTGAAAGTAGAGCTGATTACTTTTAGGGATCCTCCTCTGCATGTCAACACTTCTTCTCCAAAGTACAATCCCAATGCAAGGTGTGCATACCACTCCAACAGCCCAGGGAACAACACCAACAACTGTTGGGCCCTGAAGAACAAGATTCAAGACATGATTGAATCCCGAGAAATTGAATTCGACCCTCCTGTCGAAACTCCGAATGTGATCAACGCACCAATGCCTGACCATGGAAAGAGTGCCAACGCCATTGACAATGACTCATATGTGTTTGATGTGAATGAGCTGACTCTTCCCCTGATGACTGTCAAGAAGGATTTGTTCAAGCCAGTTTATCTCCAGGATGTCCTGACAACTGCAGTTGGTGCACATCTGAATCCAATGGATGTGCTTGGTTGAAGAGACGTGTTCAACGCATGATGGAAAACCAAGAAGTGTTATTCCTAAAGGCTCTGTCTGTAGAGAGTCCATGCAAAGAAGTTTCTAAAAGTCTGAAGGTCGAAGACGTAAGTGAGGCTGTACTAGAAATCTAGGATACCTCGGGGCAACCGAATGAAAAATATGATTTCATGGTGAAGTATATCGTTCCTAATAGCTACAATATTCCAATGGAAGACATCAAAGCAACCGGATGGGGAGATAACTATCCCGAAGAATACGCTGATGTGAACACCATAAGGATCACCTCTGCCGATCCTGCACCCAGAGTGACACCTCTCATTATTTTCTCACCCAGATCAATTCCATATTCCTCTGACAAAGTTGTCCGTTGGAATTATGGAGCCGAAGTCTATTATTATGGCGTCATGCAAGAGCCATTAACCATTGAAGATAGTACAGTTGAAGCTACAAATCCTGAAATCGACAATATCACCGGATCAAGGAAATTAACCAGAACTGAAAGAATGTTTTCTCCCGATATCTCTCCTCCAAAGGATACTACTGCACCAGTTCGCATTCCTGCTATTGAACCAACTCCCGAAGCTCAAGGGAAAGATAAATTGACTCAACCTGCTCAGACATAAGTACCAAAGGAAGTTGCCAAAGACACCTCCAAGCAAGAAATGGAGGAAATTCTGAATATCATTAAAAAGAGAGACTACAATGTTGTGGAACAGCTAGGACAGACTCCGTCCATGATTTCCATGTAAGCTTTGTTACTGTGCTCCAAGGCTCATGCTAATGCCTTGGTGAAATTTTTGAAGAATGCTCACGTACCGCAAGATACTACTACCGACCAACTTGAAAGTTTCATTGCTAGCCTGACTGCTGACAATGGTTTAGGCTTTTTTGATGTCGATCTGACTCCTGTCGAAAGAAAGCACAACAAAGCCCTGCATATCTCTATTGAATGCAAGTGCACTATGTTGTCTCACGCATTGGTGGATATTGGTTCTGCTCTTAATGTCCTACCGAAGAGTGCTCTTGACGAACCTAATGCTGAAGAAGTGGCCATGAAGCCCAGTGGCCTAATCGTAAGAGCTTTTGACGGTTCGAAAAGAACAGTACTTGGAAAGCTTACCCTGCCAATCAAAGTAGGTTCCCAGACTTTTGACTATACTTTCTTTGTGATGGACATCTGTCCATCTTATTCTTGCCTACTTGGATACCCTTGGATACATGGGGCAGACGCTGTTACCTTTACCATGCATCAGAAACTGAAGTAACCAGCAAAGGGGAAAATTGTCACAGTATACGGAGAAGAAGAATACATGGTGAGCCATCTACAGTCATTCTGATACATCGAAATGGAAGGTGAATTCATCAAAACTCCCTGTCAAGCTTTTGAAGTAATTCCACGAGTCATACCTGTCGACTCTCCTGTCACTCCTGAAATTACTAGAGTTCTGCCAAAGATGGCCTCACTGAAAGATGCCAGAGCTGTAGTTGAAGAAGGAGGTTGTACTATTTGGGGTCAGCTACCCGACTTTCCATTCAAATCTGACAATAATGGTTTGGGCTTCACCTCTAAAGGTCAGAAGATGATACATCGCGAACGTTCTGGCGGATCTCCGTTCCACATAAACAAGAACATAATTCATGCTATAGAAGACGATGACGATGGTGACTTTGACATCAACAATTGGATCTTCCCGACTCCTGGCGATGGACTCAACAATTGGAATACTGAAGATGTTATACAAATATTCCTTAGACAGGAGTAATTTCTTTTTTTCTATTAGGCTTTTTGATTTTTACACTTCAAACAATAAACTCTAAGCCTAGTGCCTTTCCCGAGGCACCACGACTCATTTGTGAGGGTTATTATCTGTCATTAGCATATTTTCATTCAATACATCATTGTACTTTTGCATTCAAATATTATGCTATATGTATTTCTTTTACTTTATCACCCTTTCAAAAGCTATGTGTTCTTACACACACCCACATAATACACTGCAGATCCACATTAACTTCGAATCTTATCGATAACGACTCTGTTATTTCTAAATATGACTTTGATAATCCGATCTACCAAGCCAAAGACTAAGGTGAGGAAGATTGTGAAGTGGCAGGAAAACTTTCCAGACTACTACAGTAGGAAGAAAGGGTCATACAGCCACACAAAGAACTAGTCGAGGTTGTGAATCTAGGTACCAACAAAGGCAGAAAAGAAATCAAGATAGGAAAAGGTCTTGAGAACAGTGTTAAAGGAAGATTGATCCAGATGCTGCGAGACTACATCAAGATTTTTGCTTGGTCCTATGAAGACATGCCAGGTCTAGACATTGGCATTGTGGTACACCGACTACCAACAAAAGATGGTTTTCTCCCTGTAAAGTAGAAGGTTCATCGTATGCGTCTTGAGATGTCTGGGAAAATAAAAGCTGAAGTTATGAAACAGTTCAATGCCGGTTTCTTAGTCGTTATTTCTTATCCACAGTGGGTTGCAAACATGGTACCCATATCTAAGAAGGATGGAAAAGTGTGTATGTGTGTATATTATAGAGACTTGAATAAAGCGAGCCCGAAAGACAATTTTCCACTCCCACTTATTGATGTCCTGGTTGAGAATACTGCTCAACACAATGTTTTCTCCTTCATGGATGGTTTCTCAGGCTATAATCAGATAAAGATGGCTCCCGAAGACATGGAAAAGACTACTTTTGTTACACAGTGGGACACTTTCTGCTACAAGGTCGTACCATTTGGCTTAAAAAATGTTGGCACCACATATCAGCGTGCTATGATGGCTTTATTCCATGACATGATACATCACGAGATAGAGGTCTACGTCGATGACATGATAGCTCGATCACAAACTGAATAAGAATATCTTGATCATTTGCGAAATTTGTTTGATAGACTGAAGAAATACAGGTTGAAACTTAATCCGAGCAAATGCACCTTTGGGGTCAGGTCTGGAAAACTCCTGGGTTTCATTGTCAGTGGTAAAGGTATAGAAGTTGATCCCGCCAAGGTCAAAGCTATTCAAGAAATTCCAGCTCCTAGTACTGAGAATGAAGTTAGAGGTTTCTTAGGACGAATAAACTACATTGCTAGATTGATTGCACATCTAACCGCTACTTGTGAGCCAATCTTCAAGTTACTGAAGAAAGATCAAGTAGTGGAATGGAACGATGATTGCCATACAGCTTTTGACAAAATCAAGGAGTACTTACAAGCACCTCCTATCCTACTGCCACCAGTCAAAGGAAGACCTATGATAATGTACTTAACAGTATTAGAGAACTCAATGGGGTGTGTGTTGGGCCAACATGACGAGTCTGGTCGAAAAGAGTACGCAATATACTACCTTAGCAACAAGTTTATCGACTGTGAAACAAGATACTCACAGCTTGAGAAAACTTGCAGCTCTTTGGCTTGGGCTGCTCGCCGACTAACACAGTATATGTTGACTCACACTACCTTGTTGATCTCTAAAATGGATCCGATAAAATACATCTTCGAGAAACCCTCTTTCTCCGGATGAATAGAAAGATGGCAAATGATCTTGACCGAATATGAAATCCAGTATACTACCCAGAAGGCAATAAAATGAAGTGTAATAGTTGATCATTTAGCTCATCGAGATGACTACTAGTCTATGCATTTTGAGTTCCCAGACGAGGATATTATGTTAATCACTGATTATGAAGAGCCTGGACCAGACGAAAGACCTGAGCCAGAATCCCAATAGACCATGGTCTTTGATGGAGCTTCTAACTCACTTGGAAACGGTATTGGTGTTGTAATTAAATCTCCTAAAGGCGGTTATACACCTTTCACCGGCAGACTATGTTTCAACTGCACCAACAATATGTCTGAATATGAAGCGTGCATCAATGGTATCAAGGTTGCTATTGACTTGAGGATCAAGTTCTTGCAAGTATATGGAGACTCAACTTTGGTGATTAGTCAGATCAAAGGCGAATGGGACACGAAACATCCAAATCTCATTCCGTATCGAGAACATGTGTTGAATCTGATCCCCTACTTCGAAGAAATCACTTTCGAGCATATTCCACAAGAAGAGAATCAGTTGGCATACATGTTAGCTACCATGTCATCTATGTTCAAAGTCAGATGGGACAAAAAAGCTCCTCAAATCACTATCGAAAGACCTACCGTTTCTAATGGACACCGGTTCATCCTCGTCACTATCGATTACTTTACCAAATGGGTAGAAGCAGCCTCATTTGCATCTGTTACCAAGAATGTCGTGGCTCAACTCATCAAACATAATCTCATCTATCGGCACGACATCCCCGAAAGGATTATCACAAACAATGGTACGAACCTTAATAACAAGATGATCACTGAACTCTGCACGCAGTTCAAGATTAAGAATCACAACTCTTCTCCATATCAGCCAAAGATAAATGGCGCAGTGGAAGCCACTAATAAGAACCTTAAGAAGATCATACAAAAGACGACGGTGACTTATAAGGATTGGCATGAGATGTTTCCATTTGCTCTCCATGGTTATTACACCTTAGTGCGAAAATCTACAGGGGCAACCCCTTTCTCTCTCGTATATGGTATGGAAGCAGTTCTACCCATCGAGGTTCAGATACCCTCACTCAGAGTACTCAAGGATGCAGTGTTAGACGAAGACGAATGGGTCCATACACGACTTGACCAGATCAACTTGATCGATGAGAAACGACTTTCAGCCATCTGCCATGGACAAATATATTAGAAACATATGATCAAAGCCTTCAACAAGAAAATCAAGCACCGAGCGTACCAAGTTGGTGATCTAGTAGTCAAGCGCATCATCCTAGCACAAGGTTATGCTAGGGGGAAATGTACTCTCACCTACAAAGGGCCACTTGTATTCAAGACAGTATTTTCCAGTGGAGCCATGATCCTACTATGGACGGAGAAGACTTTCCGCACCCTGTGAATGCAGACATAGTCAAAAAATACTACGTATAAACGAGACCCGCTAGGTCGACTGGCCTAGGAAAATGTAAGGGCATCCTGGCAAACCAAAAAGGTTTGGGCAAAAGTTAAGGACATATATACAAAAAATGTACACCCGGAAAGTCGAAAACCTGCAAAGGCGGCTTGGGAAATCAGCTTGCCTTGTTAACCGCTTATGAAAAGAGGGTAATGTGTATCTGGATGATGAAATGCATGCATGATGATGAATGTGGAATGCATACATTCTTGATATGCAATAAGGATGTCCATGGGATGAAATGTCACATATGAAATGCAACATAATTCTAAGAACATGTACACAAAGATGTGAATGATACATGTAAAGGATAATAAAATAGCCTATTTAGGTAAGCTCCTTATGATTGGATGGCTCTAAGTTTTCTACCCAATAACCCCATACACAAGATTGTTCTAGGTTTTTTTGCTAAATGTTTCTCGGAGTCTCAGATTCCCTTTTGACAAACATTATCATCACGCAAATGACCTACGTGGTGATAGTATTTCCAAAAGTATACTCCAAGAATCGACTCTTAAAGGGATACTCAAAATCCTTTATTTGAGTGGTCGTTCTCGGTTTAGATATCCTAATACTTAGAGTTATAGGCCCTTTGTCTAGAGATTGTTGTACCGTGTAACACCCCATTATTACCCAAAGTTTAATATGGAAAAATCAGAGTAATTTAAAATTTCACAATTTCAATACTGAGGCATCACACCTTCAAAAACAAATCACTTTAAACATTTTGCTTTAAAGTATAAATCGCGGATACATAGCATCGTCGGAAATCATAAATTGATTCTTAAAAATCAAAACATCTTCTTTATTAAACTTCCTCATAAAATCATATTTTCATAAAGTATGATTCTTATACATAAAGTAATAACACCAATAGAACAACAACAAGACAACATAAATATTCCCCCAAAGTGCTACGTATCAGAGCGACACCGACTCGACTAATAGCAGCTATAAACTCCGTCTTCATAACCTGCACGTTACTAATATAAAGGTAACGGCGAAACAAGTAAAGGGTGAGATACTCCAAAACATATAATTAAAGGCATGATAATATATATATATATATATACATATATTTGGAATCACAAGGGATATAAGTTAATGAGT
Organism: Vicia sativa; assembly: GCA_021764765.1. NCBI lineage: Eukaryota > Viridiplantae > Streptophyta > Magnoliopsida > Fabales > Fabaceae > Vicia > Vicia sativa. Next base: position 84,585,973 of record CM038793.1, on the reverse strand, counting down.
GCATTCCAACACATATCCAAAGCTCACTTACTCTAATCGTCATTCTAAAGTGTATAATCTACACTTAATCGCCTTAGCCTCATCGGCACAAATCATCACAACAACACGTAAACTTCCATCACCACGAAATCATCACGATGCTAATACATCACTAATTAACAAGGAAATCATAAACCACAACATCAAACAATACTAATAACATAAGCAACATAAACACAATCATCACAAATTGGCTAAAGCCCATCGTCGCTTTTGGCATAAAAGCCCATCGTCACAAACATCATCACATCGTATTTGCATTAAGCATTTCATCAAGTTAAATCATCGCAAAACTCATCAGTTATATTCATCGTATAATTATCATGAAATTATTAAGTTATATTCATTTCATGTTTATCATAAAGATCCTCACCCAACAAAACATCATATATCATCGCAATTTAACATTGTCAATTTAATTAAAACCCAACGCCAAACAACTCAAACATAAACATAACCGACTCCATGAGACACGACTATGTTATGCATATGGTACCCGTCGCTTTCTCCATAAATAGGAACACTTGGCATAAAAGCCTCGTCGCTTGGCATAAAATCCCATCGTCACCAATGCAATGTATGTGACTCGACAATAAAACAACACAACACAAAAATATCATCGTCGCTCATCAAAATTGGCATAAAGCCCACATCGCCATAATTTATCCGAAACAAGATAAATATATCATCACATCATCATGTACAAAGACATATATCATCGCATTGCATATCAACAAGTATTCATTAGTAAATACACCGTCGCAAACATTATGTTTATTCACACCGCATTATTATCAATTAACTCACCAAATTCTAAAACGGAAAATTAGTCAAACACCTATAATCGTCGCGAAAGCCATTTCTAATAACCGGCATTAATCATAATCGTCAACATCGAAATCGGATTGTCCATACGTGCCTTAAATCTACTAAAACGCAATCTGGTTCAATTTAACCGTATATTGGCCTATTTCGGGTCATCTATTAAAATCTTGTAATTTCTAAAAACTAACCTCACCACTACGTTCTACACGTCGAACTTAGCTAGCACGTCAATTTTCGTTGAATTCGGAGCAACTTGCTCCGTCGTCGAATTTACCGAAATCGGAAAATCGGAACATAATCGGGTTCCAAAAGAAGTGCGAAAAATCTGAATTTTGGAGGCTACAGATGCATCAATACGGGCCCCCGTGTGCATCAACATGGCCCGTGTTGAAAAGCCACCAGAAACCACAAAAAAACACCAAGTCAGTGAATCAACACGGGCACCCGTGTGAATCAACACGGCCCGTGTTGATGGACCTGGCAGCTAGTCTTCCTCGTTCAAGGGATCAACACGGGCACCCGTGTGAATCAACATGGCCCATGTTGATTGATCTGTGTGAAAACTCCATTTTTAACATTCCCAACTTCACTTTTTCCATTCCAATTGATTCTAATCATCATCAACCTCATAATCCCTACTCCTATTCCAACTCTTCTAATCTATTTCACTTAAACAATCAAACACACAACTCAAACCACAACATCAATTTTCATCACAAATCCACAATATATATCAAAACCCTAACCATAGGAAGTGGAAAATAAAACCCCTTACCTCTAGCTTGGATGATCCATGATGATTCTACAACACTCAATCCTCAAGCTTGCTCATGATCTTCCTCTCCTTCTTCTCTTGCTCTTCTTCTCCCAAAACCCTTTCTTTCTCGTCCAAGTTTCTAAGTTTGGTTTGTGTTTTTTGAATGGAAGGAAAATGAGGAGATGTGGTTTTATAAGTTGTTTCTTACTAGCTTCCTCTCTTGCTCTTGTTCTTGCCCTCCTCCTTCCAAAACCCTCTCATCTCTTCCATGCCTCTATGTTTCTATATTTAGTGTTTTTGGTGTTATGTTAGGAAAAGATGGAGGAAATGCTTTTATATGATAGTTGTTTTACTAGCCAAGGGTGAGAAAGCCAATTCTCCCCAAATGCTCCCCACACCCTCTCCTATTCTTAACACACTAATTATATCATTAACTCAATTTATTAATATAATTCCGAGGAATTAAATATCGGATCCGAATAATATTCTACCGAACCGAACGGAATAAAAACCCGACCGAACGAAACGTCGCCAAAGATATTATCATATATATATATATATATATATATATATATATATATATATATATATATATATATATATATATATATATCAATTAATATATTTATTCTCGTCGCAAAATAAATATCGATCGGTAACTCGAAAATATTAATATGATTTAATATTAATTAAAACAACGCGTTACATCCCGCGCTAGCATGCAGTGCAACAACTTCCTTAAAAAGACCAACTCTAAGGTGCAGTCTTCACGATGATCCAAGAGACACAAATGTCTAATGGACCTAATCTACATAACCACTCCAACTTAATATTATCTAGAAGCTTGGATATTGGGCTTATCTATGAATCAATGATCCCATTTAGAACTCTCACACAATGAATATATCATCAGGATAATAAACAAAGCATAAGAAAATAAATGATGGAAACATAAATATAATAAATAAAGCACCAACAAAGCAAAGTAACACAATAAACACACAAACATACAAAGAACTAAACTAGGGGCTGACTCGCTTGAGAAAATTCCCTAGTGAAGTCGCCAAACTATTGACGTCAATTGAATTTTTTTTACTAATTCGATTACGATACAATGAACAATGAAGTCGCCATCTAACTTTATTTATTCCTAAAGAGGAAAGGGAAAATATAGATAAAACCCAAGAAATGAAATGAAATGAAATTGTCTTCGAGACCAAGAGATGCAGGTTTGGGATTCGGTTATGCAAGGGGAAGCTATTAGCACCCCTCACATCCATCTTACTCGATGGGACCCGTTTAGTTCTAAGTGTGTGTGTGTGTGTGTGTTTAAACATTAAATTTTCAATCTTCTAATTATTGTGTGCAAAAAGAGAAATGAAAAGAGAAACATGTTTTAATTCTTTTGAAAGTGTGCTCGCCAAGATGTTAGAATCTCGTGCCTACATATTCCCCAAGTGTGATGGGAAAGTTAGAACTTACGTAGTTCTCGGTTACGAGAACATGTGTTGGTTGGTTGATTTTATTTATGAAAATAGGAGCTTAATCGTACGTGGACGATAAGACATCACTAGTGCAATTCGCGTGTGAGCGAAAGAAGATCGCGTGTGAGCGATGTGAGTTTGAAAAAAGGACTTGCATGTGGGAAAGGATTGATGAGTTATAATTGATTTTAATTGTGGGTGAAAAGTACCGAACAATAGGACTAACGTCTTATGATTCAAATACTAGAGACCAGAGGAGATAATGCTCAAACGAGTCTTCTTTCAGCCAAAAGGTTTTCTCATGAAAAAGTGAAGTGAAACAAAGTTCACGTTTGTTAGGAGTCTTTAAAAAATTGTTCTAGTATCCAACGATTTAAAGACTTAGAGTTTATTTGGCACAAGTTTTCAAACAATTGGCGTAACTTCCAACGATTCAAAGACTTGGGTTTTATTGTGAAAAAGAATTTTTTTGAAAAGACACTCGACATTGGATCGAGGTTTGGAAATTTATTATGAAAGTGGTGAATAACAATGAGAGAAGATTTGGACTATGACTAACCAAGAAATCTTGATTAATCTCGAAAGAATAGATAAGTGTCTACTGATCTCTACTATGAGACCCTTTTTGAAAATTTGGTATGTGGACCAAAACGCGAGAATAGAAATGAAGCGAATAATTGCGAGCATTCATGTAAGTACAACAAATAAATTGATAAAAAGGCCATACAAGGTGGCTTGTACAAATGATAAGGCAATTTATATTGTGTAGGTGCATGCACGAAATAAATTTAATCGATTAATTAAACGAAGTTTAATCAAGTAATTAGATTAAAAAATTAATTAGATGAACTAATCAATTTTAAATAATCTAATTAGATGATTAAATAATGTTTAACAAATAAACTAAAGCCTCATTGTAATTCCAAGAGTAAGCGTGGTGTGCGCACAAATGTGTGGTCGTTGCGACGCTTCTTAGCTTTGTCGACTCAAGGTAGTGAAAATGATTGATGATTGAGTATTAGTTTGAAAATGTTTGGTTTGTGCATATGGTGAATAATTAAATAAAGTAAAGAAATAAAATATTTACTAATTATTACATCTCACGGGGATGGGGATACATGTGTACAAATGGGGATGAGTTTAAAAGTTCATATAAATATACAAGGAAAAATAAAATTATTCAACACTTAACAAAAATAAACTTACGAAGTAAAAAGAAATTAAGAGATATGAACCATGGGGTGTAAAAAGCAGACTGAGGGTGTTGCAAGTAGGCTGGATCGGACTTGTGGGTTAAATCCCAATTGCAATGTTGATACTCAAACAAAGTTGAAGGACCCTAATGCCTAAGAAAAGGTGAAACGGCGCTCCAATTCCAAGTAACAACAACAAATGATTTATTACCTTTTTTTTATAAAGTTTTAAAATAAAATATGAAACTCGAGTCTCTCTCACTCTCGTTACCTATTCTCTGTACATCCATGGCCATTCATCAAACAAATCAGAATCGAAACTCTCACTATCGATTTCATATGGCATGTCGATCAAGCATCTAACGTAGCGAACAAAAAAAAACAGGAATACTCCCTAATCCCCAACAAAACCCCAAATTTCACTATTGATTCAGATGTTACAGAGTTATAACATAAGAAGTGAAAATGACAAAAAAGATTAAAAAGGTACGATTATTTTTCTGTCAAATCTTCTTCTTTTGGACCTCCTAGTTCTTGATCGGCTTCTGAAATCTTGGCGATTATGCTTCTTATGCGTCTCTAATTTCTGCTTGTGCACGTGGTGGATGGAAAACTGGGTTTAAAGAGTAAAGTTTATTATGGATTTGATGCGGTTGTGACTTGCTGTTTGTCGCTTGAACGATTTGGAGTATGGAGTTTGGGTTATGGTTTGCGGTATAGGTTTGAAGGTTACTAGTTTAATGGATGGTGGTTACAGACAGAGGGAGTATTATGAGTTTTGTTAGAGGATTTGGCTAGTTTCTGTGAGAAGAGGATTGATAAGATGATTGTTTGGAGATGGAGGTTAGTGTTGGATTGTGAGTGAGTAAAGGTTGATTATGGCCAGGAGTATGGTAAGAGAAAGGTGAGATCGATGAAGATGAGGGTATGAATAGTTTTCTGCAGAACTTCAAAACTTGTTGTTGTGTGGATTTTCAGTGAGTTAAAGGTTGGCTTTTGGTCAAGCAAAAGGTTCCCTATGATGTTTATGGAGGTTGTCTTATATAGGAGGATTGGATTGGGGATAGCATTGGAAGAATTGGGAAATAAGTTTGAGTTTTTTGGATAAGAACAAGGACAATTTGTGAGGTGTTATTGAAGGTAGTGGAGTGGTAGAATGGTAGTGGAAATGAGATAGTGCAAAAGTTTGTCATTTTTGTACTGATTTTGCAGGGTAGTGAAATTGTTGCATCTGTAGTGACTTTTTGCTTTGGTATTTTTGCTGGTTTGTGATGGTGAAGCATGACAAGGAATTAATTAATAGAGTACTAACTAAATTCTAAATTCTAAAAGAGATATAAAGAAAACAACATTATTTGAAACATCTAATTATTAAAAATAAAAATACTAATTAAGCAAAATTAATTACTAATCAAAATATGAATTTCAATCACTAATTAAATTGGACAAAAATCTCTTCTTTTTTTTTTTTTGCATTTACTATTAAAAAACCATAAAAATAGAGAAACAAATCTTTTTATTACTTTTTATCTTATATGTACAATAATAACTAAAAAAAAAATTTAATTGTTTAATTAGTAAACATTAAAAATATTACTAAATAATCAATATTAACAAAAATATATATCGAAAAAAAACAATTGAAAGTTATAAAAAATAATAATAAATATTATTCTACATATAAAACAATTATTTGACATTAAAGAAGTTCTGGCCGTTAGAGGCAGAAATTCTGGCCGTTAAGAGCAGAAGTTCTGGCCGTCAGGAGCAGAAGTTCTGGCCGCCAGGAGTAGAAATTCTGGAGAAGTTCTGGCCATTAGGAGTAGAAGTTCTGGCCGTTATGAGCAGAAGTTGAAAAAAAAAAATTAAACAATGCAAAGTCAAATGTGAAAAATTCAAAATGATGGAAGTATGTCTAAGACTACTTTGATGCAAAATATATTCAATTACAAATTACCAATGCAAAGTCCAAATGCTAACTAAAATTCAAAGATATTATAAAAATGCAAATGCTAGTAAAATGCAAGAGATTAACATAAGTATTAACTAAAGATGTGAAGGCAAATGTAAAAATTGATTACTAATGCGGGATGCGGATAAGACAATGTAAAGTGATGCAAATGAATCGATCAAAAATTCATGGTGAAATTTAGGGTGTGACAAGAAGGATTAGCACATAAATTATTGTCCATAAGTCAATTAAGTGACAATGGTTATGACATTATCTTTAATCAAAAGTCATGTAGATCTGTTATTCAGAAGGATGAGTCAGTCCTATTTTCTAGAAAGAGAAAGAACAACATTTACAAAATTAATCTTTCTGATTTAAAATCTCAAAATGTAAAATGTATTTTGTCAGTGAATGATGAGCAATGAGTCTGGCACAAAAGATTGGGACATGTTAGCATGAGAAAAATTTCTCAAATTAACAAACTCAATTTGGTCAGAGGACTTCCAAATTTGAAGTTCAACACAGAAGTTCTGTGTGAAGCCTGTCAGAAGGGAAAATTTTCAAAACCATCTTTTAAATCTAAAAATGTTGTTTCTTCCTCTAGACCATTAGAACTTCTGCACATTGATCTATTTGGACCATTGAAAACTGCATCCATTAGAGGCAAGAAGTATGGATTGGTCATTGTAGATGACTACAGCAGATGGACATGGGTAAAGTTCTTTAAACACAAGGATGAGTCACATTCTGTGTTCTCTAACTTCTACAATCAAATTCGAAATGAAAAAGAATTTAGAATCGTAAAGGTTAGAAGTGATCATGGTGGTGAATTTGAAAACCAATTTTTTGAAAAATATTTTAAAGAAAATGGCATTTCACATGATTTCTCTTGTCCTAGAACTCCCCAAAAAAATGGAGTAGTAGAACGAAAGAATATGACTGTACAAGAAATGGCCAGAACCATGATCAATGAAACTAATATGGCTAAACATTTTTGGGCAGAAGCTGTGAACACAGCGTGTTACATTCAGAATATAGTTTCTATTAGACCTATTCTTGAAAAGACTCCTTATGAGTTGTGGAAGAACAAAAATCCCAACATTTCATATTTTCACCCATTTGGGTGCACTTGTTATATTCTTAACACAAAAGAACATCTGAACAAGTTTGATTCCAAAGCACATAAGTGTATTCTGCTTAGATACTCTGAACGCTCAAAAGGCTATAGAGTGTACAACACAAAAACTCTGATTGTGGAAGAATCAATCAAAGTAAGATTTTATGATAAGCTTGGCCAAAAAATGCCAAAGTAAGTTGAAAATACTGCAGGTACAGAAGTTCATTTCCCAACCTCTAAAGATAAAGAATAGAAGGACAACTCAGAAGATCCTGCTGTTGAAGAAGTTCTGAACAACCTAAGAATATCAGAAGAACCTTCTCACAAAAGATATCCAAGAATCACATTAGCACATCCAGAAGATGTTATCATAGGAAAGAAAGATGATCCTATCAGAACTAGGTCCTCCTTAAGAATAAATAAAGAATCTCTGTTTAAACTAGTTTCTATGATTGAGCCAACTTCTGTAGATAAAGCTCTTCAAGATAATGATTGGATTATAGCCATGAAAGAAGAACTCAACCAATTCACCATAAATGATGTATGGGATTTAGTTCCAAGACTGAAAGGATTCAACATCATTGGAACAAAGTGGGTGTTCAGAAACAAGCTAAATGAGCTAGGAGAAGTTGTCAGAAACAAGGCACGACTGGTTGCACAAGGGTATAGTCAACAAGAAGGTATTGATTATAATGAAACCTTTGCTCCAGTTGCAAGGTTAGAATCCTTTAGATTGTTAATTTCTTTTGCTGAACAAAATAATATTACTTTATATCAAATGGATGTTAAAATTGCATTTTTAAATGGTTATATAGAAGAAGAAGTTTATGTACGTCAACCTCCTGGTTTTGAAGCTTCAAAATTTCCAGAACATGTTTTTAAACTTAAAAAATCTTTGTATGGTTTAAAACAAGCTTCCAGAGCTTGGTATGAACATTTAAGCAAATTTCTTTTAGAAAATAATTTTACTAGAGGAAACGTGGACACAACCTTATTCAGAAAAATATTTAAAAATGACATTTTAATCTGTCAGATATATGTTGATGATATTGTATTTGAAACTTCTAATGTCTCTATTGGAAGAGAATTTTCTGAGTCTATGCAGGCAAAGTTTGAGATGAGTATGAGAGGAGAGCTGAAATTCTTTCTGGGAATTCAGATTAATCAATGCTCAAAAGGTACTTACATACATCAAACGAAGTATGTTAAAGAACTTCTGAAGAAATTCCAACTATCAGAAAGTAAGGAAGCAAAGACTCCAATGTATCCCACGTGTATCTTGGGAAAAAATGAGGTAAGTAAGAAGGTAGATCAGAAGCTCTACAGAGGTATGGTTTGATCTCTTATCTATCTAACTGCATCTAGGCCAAATATTCTATACAGTGTATGTTTATGTGCCAGATTCCAATAAGATCCCAGAGAATCTCACTTAACTGCTGTTAAGAGAATTCTAAGGTATCTGAAAGGTACTACTAATGTTGGTTTGTGTTACAGAAAATTAAAAGATTTTAAATTAGTAGGATTTTGTGATGCTGACTTTGCTGGAGATAGAGTGGAACATAAAAGTACATCTGGAAGTTATCAATTTCTGGGCAACAACATGATCTCATGGTACAGCAAGAAGCAAGGCACCATAGCACTCTCAACCACAGATGCAGAATACGTTGTTGTTGCTAGCTGCAGTACCCAAATGCTCTAGATGAAGAGTCAATTAGAAGGTTATCATCTGTATAAGTGTAAGATCCCTATCTTCTGTGATAATACTTTTGCTATTTGCCTTTCTAAAAATCCTATTTTACATTCAAAGGCAAAACATATTAAAATTAAACATCATTTCATTTGGGACTATATTCAGAAAGGAATTTTAACTTTAAACTTTGTTGATACAAACCATCAATGGGCTGATATTTTCACTAAACCCCTTTCTGAAGATAGGTTTAAATTTATTTTGAAAAATATTAGTGTGGAAATTTGCCTTGAATGAAATTCTGTTCAAAATCAATATAGTCAGAAGTTTTGTTTTATATGAATGTTCTAGTTAACATCTCTTCAGAAGTTTGAAGAGAAGTTAAGTTAGAAACCATATCTAAAAGTTCTAAAACTCTTCAAAATGTTTCATTACTAAGTGTGGTCAAAAGTTCATTAGATAAAACAGTTGTAACGCTATAACCCAGAAGTTGAACATGTGTTTAAAAATTCTACTAGGTTACCCACACGCGTGTTAGCCATTGACATAAAATCCCTAGGTAACTGTTCAATCTCTTCAAATCTCAAGCAATCCCTCCAACTGTCAGACACCATTAATGTGTGTGATGATTAAAATAGGTTTTTAATTTTCTTAATTATTTCTTTTTAACCGTTCATTTGCATGCGTAACCTATTTATAAACTCTTTCAAATTCATTTGTTACTTTTCACTCTTCAAAACCCTTTTATGCATTTCTGCTTATTCTTTTCTCTCTTCAAAAACCCTAAACCCCAAATTTCTAAAATGTCTTCATCTTCAACCTTCAACCCATAAACCATTGTCCCTAGCAACACATCTCAAACCAACCCAGAAAGAACCACGTTGATTCCTACTGATAACTTGGAAGTTCTCTGTGAGATGATAATTGATTTGGAAAACATTCGTGATAATGGGATAGGTTTGTTTCCTGATGTGGAGTTTCAAGGATGAAATCAATTTTTTGATTGTCTAAATGGTCCTGTCTTTCCTCCATTAGTTAAAGAATGTTGGCTTCATGCTGTTTGTACTTCAACAACTGTTCTTTCTTTTGTAGTGGGCAAGAAAATCTCCATTACAGAGAATCTGATTAAGAAACTGTTGGGCCTTCAAGGAGATGGAGAGATTGGAGTTCCATAAGAACGCTTTGATATGGCTATATCTTATGAGGAAATCTTTACCTCTAGATAAGCATCAACAAAAATCAAAGATTTGAAAGACGTCTACAAGATCTGGGCAAATATTTTCCACAATTGCATTCATCATAGAAAAGAGACTAGTTCACCAGATTACATCAATCTAGATTAGCAGTATCTGCTATATTGCATTGGAAAGAACATCAAGGTTGATATGGCGTATCTTCTATTTTGCAACCTCTGGACACATGTTAAAGAGACAAGGGAAGTTGCAAGAACCAGAAACCCAAAGGCTAAGAGAAATTGGGTTCCTCTATCAAGATTAATATCAGACATTCTAATTGAGAATAGTTTGATAGCTTTCTTGGATGAAGCTTATCTGCTGAAGGAGTCAGAACCTATTTGTGGAAAGGCTCTGACTGGAAGAAATCTGTTAAAAAGGAAAATAATTACAGAACTTCTGGTGGAACCTACTCCTTATGTCTGGCTGGATGTGAAGACAAGGAAGAATCCTCTATTAGAGTTTCCTCGTTTCAACTTTGAAGAACATTCTGCAACGGTCAAGGAATACATCAGAAGTCGCAAGAAAAAGGGAATTACTGTTGATCCTGCTTGGCTGCAAGGAAGATAATCTTCAAGTCTGGTGAGGACGGTCAAGAAGAGAAAAGCTGATGGTTAAGGAACTTCTACTAGACCTCCAAAGTCTCAAAAGAAGAAGCAACAACAAGGTTCAAGTAGAAATTTTGCATCTCTTTCTATTTTCACTTCTTCTAGTAATTTAACAACTGCTGCACAACCTTTAACTGTTATTCCCCCGAATTCACAAACTACTCAACAAACCATAGAAACCATTGATGTAGATATTGACCTAACTGCCCCATCAGAAACTCTGGAAACCAACCCTCATATAGATCAAGTTCTTTCTTATATAGAAAATTTTGAAACTCTTAGTACATAACTTCCACCCTCATCCACCTCAACATAAACCATTCCTGTCACTACTACACAGACATCACAACGGGATACCCCTGTTTCTGCTCCTCTCAAAATTAATCCAAACACATCATCCACTGAGCCTCCTGTTTCTCACCCAAAAACTGGTGAATGGAACTCTGTTGTTCCATCTTGGATCTTATGAGGAATAAATGTTCCTTTACAAACACAATTTCCTAGTCTAATCCCATATACAAACATCTTCTCTATTACCAGAACTCCACCACACCTCATCCATACTACTTCAATCCCAACAAAACTTCCACAAATTACCACCTTTCAACAAACAACCACTACAACCGAACCTCAACCCACAAACACTTCTGAACAACCAACAACTACCTCAGAACTTTCATCCACTCCATTGTTTGAACTTCCACAAACTCGCATTCTAGAATAAACTCCCATTCCAGAACGAACCCCCACTCCAAAACAAAACACAACTTCATAACTTCCACCTCCACACTATCCAGAAAATCCCTTATCACCTCACTCACCCGAACATCAAAATCCAAACTCCCAAGAAATTGCTGAACAAACACCTGTTCCAACTCCTAGACTTCCGTATCCATAAATTTCTTACTCACCAGAATTTCTAAGGACACAAGTAAACCTTCATTCCCTACCGACAAAGACCAATGTGTATGAAAATGTTAAATTACGCTTGCAGAAATTTGAAAAAGAAATGATGAATTGAATGGAACTTTTGAAGGATGATATGGAAAATAATCTGAGTCCCTCTGCATCCTCTGACTTGTGGAACACCTTCAGAAGGAGATTCATTGTTGAATCCCTTACACTCAAAGACATGTGCTTATCTCATACTTATGAGAAATTTTCCGAGTGTTTGAAAGGTTTGAAGAAGGTTGTATACAACATTTGGAATGAGAAGCCACTATTACAATTCGACAATACTCTGTGGCAACCACCTGCTGATTATATGGAAATCTTTGATGATGAAACGTCAGAACCAGAAGTTGCTGATCCAAATTCTGGAGCTCTTGCTTTATACAAACCTATGAGTTTTCGTCCTAGAGAAGCTAGAAAGAAAGTTCTGACTTTGATGGTTGACCTTGACACCTTGTTCTCAAACGCCTTCTGCCCTAGAAATACTGCTTCAACCTCTAAGGTTGTCTCCACATAAGATGTTGATTCTACTTCTGTTGTCTTGGAAACTCTGAAGGAGCTAAAGTAAGAAAATGAAGCTGTCAGAGAACGTTTGGATAAGCAAGATGAAACCAATCAGGAAATAAAGACATGGATGCAGAAGCAAGAAGAATCTGTTGCTGAGATCAAGAATCTTCTGCTTTCCATAGTTGCACGCCCAACCTAGAAACTTTGTATTTTTTAAAACACCCATGAATGCATCATTTTGTTTTTTAAGTTTGTAAGTGTTTTGTTATTTCTGTCTCTTTGACAATATTCTATCCTCGTACTCCTTCATTAATGTTATAAGTATTCTGGCTTACTATTCAGTATTTTTTAAACTTAGGCATATTTGATTATGACAAAAAGGGGGAGAAAATCTTGAGATTTTGAATTGATAAATCATACCAATTACCAGGACTAAATGTCAAACATATATACATTTCTAACAAATATACAAGTGTACTTGCTTCTGAAGTATGCATAAAAAGCTAAGCTCTCAAAGAAAATTCTGAAAAGCTCAAAAGACCAAGTGCTGAAATCAACACTCTGGAAGAAAAGAAAAATATCAGGGAAGTTCTACCTTGCAATTATTTCTTTTCAGTATTTAGTTCAGGGGGAGATATTTTTTATCATATACAAAATTTGTTAAATCAAAATCTAGACATTTTTGTCATCATCAAAAGGGGGAGAATGTTAGAACAAAGTTTGTTTCTAATCATATCTTAAAGTTTTGATGATAAAAAGTATAATAAATTTTGTATAAAAGTTATGATCTTCTGATAAATATGATACTTTAACATGCACATGTTTAGTCTCAGAAGATGTTCTGACTCAAGCGCTTAAAATGAAAGTTACCCTATGTTGAGCAGAAGATGAATTTAGAAGTTCTAAGGAAGAACTTTTAGAACACGCACGCTGTAAAGAAAACTTATGAGTGAAGATTAAAATACAAACTCTGATAGAAGCACCATATGTAAACTTCTGTTAGAAGTAAATTCTGATAGAAGCATGCAAGCGCAAATCTCTAATAGAAAGCACCAACAAAATGTTCTGATAAGAAGATGTTCTAACAAGGCTTACAGAAGATCATTATCTATATGTACATCATCATCTAAGACAAAACTTGCTACAATAACGTTAACCTAATGTGCGAAGAAGACTAAATACTTGAGTGATTCAACTTTCAAGGATCATTTAGTAAACAAATCACGTGAAGCTAAACAAGTCATGATTACACTTTCCAGTACCCAAGACACGCTACCATGCAACGAAAACTTTCTGGAAGTACTATATAAAGCATTAAAATTCAAAGGAGAAAAAAACAACAACTTATAACAATCATCTTGAGTAAACTTACAATCACTTGAAAAAAATTCTCCAACATACTTCACTTGAGGACACATATCTACGATCTAGATATTGCTTAATTTCATCAACATTCCCTACTCCACTACTATTAATTTGCACCATATAATAATAGTAATATTATTATAATATTATCATATAGAGATAAAGTAAATCAACTAGAATAAAATAAAAATAATGAAAGAGACAATGATGATATACAGTTTATGATTGCATCAAAGTTTCTTTCAGTAAATATAACTAACAATTAACTAGGTATAATTAATAGTACACATAGTGGGGGCATGAGCGATGCATAACATGGGTCCGTCCATAATTATATGTAGTACTAGAAATTAATGTTACTAGTACATTCACCTGAATTTATGAAAGTGAACCACCATTAATAAAGAGTACATTTCATCAAAACAGAGAAGACTCCACTTCTTCTCATCTACCCGTCCCAAACCACCTACCATTAAAACACCAATCCTTCATATTGACTTGAAATCATATTTTCCACCAATCTTTCATTCTACATTTGAAACAATTATTACTATGGCACGTAATGAGGAATCAACCAACTTCAGTTCTGACAAAAAAGCTGAAATTAAAGCTTTTGATGACTCCAAAACTGGTGTCCGGGGTTTGTTGGAATCTGCTGCATTGTCAAAGATTCCACGAATTTTTTATTCGGGAAAGTTGGACAAGGCTGAAAACTCAAACTCAAGTGGCTCCGACGAGTTATGTGTTCCCATAATCAATCTCCAAGAATTACACAACAATCCAACTGTGCGAGTACAAGTGATCGATCAAATACGGAGTGCATGCAATGAGTGGGGTTTTTTTCAGGTTATTAACCATGAAATTCCCACTTCCGTCTTGGATGAAATGATCAACGGTATCCGCCGATTTCATGAACAAGATGCTGATGTTAGGAAAGAGTATTACACACGTGACTTCAAAAAAAAAGTCAGATATTTCTCCAATGGCACGTTGTTTAGTGGCCCGGCTGTGAATTGGAGAGATACTTTCGGATTTTCAGTTGCACCTGATCCTTTTGCACCAGAAGAAGTTCCACAAATATGCAGGTAATGAAATAACAAATTAATTTAGATTCTATTTTCTATTTGATTCATTTTAACTAATGAGTTGATTCATGTTTGCAGAGAAATTGTGGTTGAGTACTCTAAAAAATTAAGAGCTTTAGGTTTCACTGTCCTGGAACTGTTGTCAGAGGCATTAGGGCTGGCTCCGTCTTTCCTCAAAGATAAGAACTGTGGTGAAGGGTTGTTCGTCCTCGGTCATTATTATCCACCGTGTCCAGAACCGGAATTAACAATGGGGACATCCAGTCACACCGATACTAATTTCATCACGTTGCTTCTCCAAGACCAAGTTGGTGGCCTTCAAGTTCTTCATCAGCAAAAATGGATCGATGTTCCTCCAATGCATGGAGCAATTGTGGTAAACATAGGAGATCTTTTGCAGGTAATCGTAACGAAATGTATTCTCTATCTTGAAATCATCTGTTTAAATTAAAAAGCAGTATATTACATTATTTATTACTACCTTATTGAAAATATGGTAATAATTTAACAAATTATTTGATACTACTGCAGCTTCTTACAAATGGCATGTTTCCCAGCGTTTTTCACCGGGTGTTATCGCAGAAAAAAGAAACAAGAATTTCTGTTGCTGGATTTATTGTGAATGCTTCAGACCCAGATGAAGGAGAATCCAAAATTTACGGTCCTATTAAGGAATTGATCTCAAAAGAAAATCCACCGATATACAGAGATGTTTCTCTAAAGGAGTTTTTGGCATATCACTATGCAAAAGGTCTTGATGGAACTTGTTCTTTGGAGCCATTCAAGATATGAGTGGAATTGGAGCTGACAATTATCTATCTAATAAGTTATGTTATGAGTGTGGTTTTTTTTTTTTTTTTTTTTATAACTGTGATTGTGGTTTTTAATTAGGTGAATTCTTAATTATTCAATTCTAAAAGTAGGGTAAGGTTACCTCCAAAATGTAAAATATCTTGAAAACAATAAATATTATACTACTTAATAAATAATTAAATATGATAAACTTAAATGTCATTATGTGATTGATTGAAAGTACTCTACTCTATTGAAAGTACTCTACTCAATTTTTAGTGATAGGTAATGAAGTTGTCCCCTTTTAATTATGAATTCTAGTCTATTATATTATGTTATGAGTGTGGTTTTTTCTTTTTTTTTTATTGTAGTCCATTATGTTATGTTATGAGTGTGTTTTTTTTTATTTGTTTTTTTTATAACTGTGAGTGTGGTTTTTAATTATGATTTCTGGTCCACTATGTTATGTTATGAGTGTGGTTTTTAATTATGAACAAATAAGTTTTTAATTATGAGCTGGTAGTTAGGGTTTGGGAAAGAAAATGATCGAACAAGGATGGAGTTGCTGGAATGCATGCAGCAGAGACTTTTTTCCCTTCATTAGTCAAAGTTGAAACTTGCTTGGAATCATCATCTTTTCCTATTTTCTGTTAGAGTTACCATAGGAAGTTGAAGAAAACCTTCTCTCCCTTAGGGCTTAGGCTCTCAATCTCTAATTAGCATGATGTTGGTTAGGAGGATGATGAATTCTTGATGTATTTAATAACCATGATGGACTGTTTATTTATGTGTTTAAATGGAAAATAGGTATTTCGTATGGTAACTATTGAAATCTTTGTGTTTGATGAGTTCTTGATGTATTAATGACCATGATGGTCTGTTTAAATGGAAAATAGGTAGGAGTATTTAGTATGGTAACTATGGTAGTCTATGCACATAAATTTGTAACTATAACTTATTCAAATCAGTCTTTATTTTTTGAAAGGTGGCTACTTCATTACCCAACTGAGATGTCATAAATGTAATGGTTTAAAATCATGCCACTTCATAAGTCATTAAGAAAAATACAACATTTTATTATGACAATATAATTTTTAATAACTATATTTTACCCTGCATCAATTACTACAATTACTAGTACTAGTGTGTATACCCGTGCGAGGCACAGACATATTTTTTTAAATTAAAAATATTTTATATTTATTTAGTTTATCAATAAAATTATAATAATATTATATCTTTCTTTGTTATTAGTATTATACAGATAAATATTTTAATTGATAATATTTTTTTTCGTTTATAAAAAAATCTTATTATTTAAAAATTTAATTACTTTTAAATTTATTTTTTTAATTTATTATAAAACAATACTTCATGATTATTGAAAAAAAATATTTGAATAATTATTTACTATAAACATAGAAACTATAATTCTGTAAAAGTATAATAAATTTGTAGAAATAGTTATTTATTAATAACCATTCTAAAAAGATATAAATATAAAATAGCAATAAATTTGTGTCTATTTGGCATAAATTTGTAAAACCAAAATTATATTTGTGTTTTGTTCATAACTATAACAATAATTGTATTCTTGGTAGCATAATTGTACGGTATATCGGTGCAAAATTATACTACATTTTCCAAACATATAATTTAATATTGTTAAACATATTCTATTAATACTTATTATTATTGTACATTTTATTTTTAAAATTGTTATTGTTAAAAAATCAAATATTTATTTCAATTTATAATGTAATGTTATTAGATCATACATTTAAATTAAAAATAATTATTTACTATAGTTAATTAAAATTAATTGATTAATTTAATATTTTTTTAATTGAAAACGGTATTAAAAACAATTTGTACATAAACCTTTAATAACAAAAGATTATCAATATACTAATAAATTCTTATCACATTTTAAATACTCTATAGAAAATGCATATAAAAAATAAAAAATGAGTGCTGAACAAATTAAATAACATTTTAATACTGAATCCAAAATATTTCAAAAAGAAAAGGTGATCAATAGGTAGTCATCAATTGAAAAGAAAATATAATTTAAAAACATTATGAAAATATAAATCTATATATCCAGCAAATCAAAAGTCCACCATTATCCCAAATTTTTTCCAAATTGAATAAATCATCATAACTCATATGTATGGATATTTTCTTCATAGTGGCACTTAAATCCACTTTATTAGTTTTTATTTTTCATTTATTATATTTGCATCTTAGAGTATCACAAAGCTTATAAAATGAAATATGTTATATTCAATATTAAACATGATATTATTAAATAAAATGAAATATTATTAAAATTTATTTATTTATTTAAATAAATAAAATATTCTACAATTAATTATAATTTATAAGTAAAGTTATAATTACAAATTTACAAATAATTTAAGTAAATAAAATAATTTACATCCTAAAAAGAAAAAAGAAAAATTCAATTTTTCGCTATTTACTATCAAGTATTATTACAATTCAAATTCTTATTATATCATCGGTGTCATATTAAAAAAAAATTCAACTATTAATTACATATAATTATATGATAATATGATATTTAATTATATAATTAATGCATCATTACTCACTATTTATTATCAATAATTATATATATTCAATTTCTAACTTTATAATTAGGGCATATTAAAAATATTGAAACCTTAATGTTTTTACTATTTAATATATTAATATTTAACTTACAATTAAAATTATAACTCTACAGTTTGTATCATTCAAAAAACGTATAATTTTTTTTTTCAATTTATCGTCAAGGAATATCGACAATGCAAATTCTAACTCAAACAAATAAGTCAAATAATAAATGCCGAGTTATTTTTGAATTTAAGCTACTAACTAATAAAAAAATAGTTTACATTTTTAACAAATTATTCTTTTAAATGAAAAGGATTTACACATTAATTATAAAATCAATTTCATATAAATCTCACTTATTCATTAAAACTTTAATATACAAACTAATTTTTTTTTTTAATTTTAACATAATTGATATATCAATAACAATCATTTTGATTCTTCCTATTACTTTTAAACATTTAACATATACTCAATTTTTCAAACTAAATCAATTGAAAAAAATTTATACAATAAAAAAGAATCTTTCTTTTCTATCATTACTTCTAAAATTTATTACTTTTAAAATTCAACATATTTTCAAATATTAGGATATAAAATCATAAAATCATATATAATAATTACTTAAATAAAACAATGTAAAAGAATATTTTACAAACAAAATGAATAATATTTTTTTTTAAAATATTATACATTAACATACAATAATATTAATACTATATTTAAGTACAATAATATTAACACTAAGCCTTTGAAATTTGCTAGGTCAGTCAAACTTGTTGAGAAATTTGGGAACCAATTAAATTTTATTATGGTCTCTCTCCCCATCTGAATCAAAATGTGCCAGTATAGATTCTTGAAGACTGCGGTACTTAGAATTTCTCAAACATACTAACACATTAGAGCAGCTTAATGAATAATGTTCTATAAAAAATTGTACCAACCCAATATGTAAAGACTTGATATTTACTTTGAAGACTTCTAATGTCATCTCTTGATAGCAAATATATTGAAATTAGAAAAACCAACCAAACTATCAACACCACTGAGAGGAAAACAAAAACATATTCAAACAGAAAACAACAGTAAGCATAGATAATAGAATTAGCCAGAGGAGAAGGCAAAATTGAGGAACATCTCATCATCATACTCAATAGGCAGATTTTTGGATCCATTAGATATCAATTTATTTGATTTAAATTTCAGAAAGAAACCGAATGTGATTAATACAGCAAGTGCAGGATATTAGATAGTGTAGCTAGGGATATTAGACAGTGCAGCTGGTGCCAAGAGATCAAAAATCAGCAAAACAACTTACATCAGATAAAATTCTCATCCTCTTTTGTGGCTTTTGTCTGGACTTTTCTACTAATGAAGCCCTTTGAAGTGTGGACAGAGCTTTTGTATATCGTTGCAACGACACCATATCACACAAATAAAGGAAAAAACACAAACAAAGGGAGTTAATAACCAAACACGCAATTTAATTCGTTGAAAAATAGAATTCGTACATCGGCAGAGTAGCACAAATTTATCTTACAGACATTAACAAAATAATCCAAAATAGTCATTTCTTCACTACCATCCCCATCCCTTTAGTAATATCAAATTTTAAACATATGTGGTACCACAGCGGAAAAATATTGCAAGGATGATATCTTATTCTGTAGAATTTGACTTTCTTGTAAAGTCCAGTCTGCTATCAAATAAAAAATACACAGCAAAGAAACCTCAACGTATAATAAACCTACCTAATACAATCAAGAAAGTTACATTGAGCTTATGTTGAAAGTTAGAGATTCTTGGACACATATAAAGTAACTATTTACCCCAAGACTCTGTATCACCCATAAGCTTACAGCCATTAATAGCCCTTCTCCGCTTTTATTGAAAGTTAGAGATTCTTCAAATATGATGCCCGTATATCCTATTACAAATAGTAATGCCATAGCAAGATCCTGCCATGAGAAATTAAACAGAGGAAAAAACTCTCAGAATATATCCTGGCATCCTACCATATCTGATGATTCTAAAAACCTAATTTAAAATAATCAAATTATTAGGAAGAGTGAGGTGACAAATCTTAAGTGTTAGCTGCCATAACCTCCGATTTTCCCCTTCAATTGTTTCACACTGCAGTGACAAATCAAATTCAATTCAGTAGAAAACATTGAGGATTGAATCTAATGTAAAAATCGATTGATTAAAAAAACGATGGATTTTACTCCATTGAAATCATCATGCGAAATCTGAAATCCAAATTGAAGAAAAGTAGAAGACTAAAGAGAGAGAGGATGTGAGAAGAAGAGATGACAGAAGAGAGAGAGGGATGAGAGAAGAAGAGGCGTTTATATGTGTGGTATTATGATAAGGTTAGAAGAAAATTAAGGGTTTACAGTTCCAATGCTTTTGCATTGAAAACATGCATGTGTTATCTTCTTCCACATGTTTGATCTTATGGGTGAAGAGGAAAGAAAGTAGATGTTTTAGCTTCTCAACTGCCCAAGTTTTAGCTTCCCAATGGCCACTTCATGTGTATTATAACAACCCTAATTTAATTCCTTTAAAATTAAAATATGATTGAATTAGAATGTTATAAATTAAAACTTTCCATATTTAGAAAGACATAAATATAGAAGAAAGCATGAGAGAGTGCCAAGTGGCAAACTTACCAAAGTACTCATCTAGCTTTATTATATTCTATGACTACAGATAATTATGAAGGTTTGCACTACTAAAGAGAATTCCAATGCAGATTTGAAAATCAAATTGACATCCCAAACATGTTCTTATTCCTTGTATTATGTTTCTTTCAATTTTTATAATATAATTAGTTTCGCTAAAAATTAAGCAATATTTATTTAAAATTGCAATTTTGTTTTAATAAGACAAGAGGTTGTATTTTTAAAACATCTTTAGAATAGCTTAAATTTTATATTAGCTTAGATTTTATATATTAATGGAATCTTATTTTATATATATAAACGTATGCATTTTTTACATACATATAAAAAATATCATTGAATACAAATTTATTGTCAATTTATTCTAAAAAATTTTATTATCGATTTTAATCTTTGTTGTCGTTAAAAAATTTAATAAATATGTAATTAAAATTTGAAATAAATAATATAGAATATTTTGAAAAATATATTTATATAAATAAATACTCCTATATTTTAAAAAATTCTATTAAGGAGATACCCTTATGTTCTTGCTAAATTTCGTATAGTCGGCTTCTCCGTTAATTGGATGATCCCGGGGAAAGATCATAAAGGATAGGGTTGTATTGTTGGTGATTTTAAGGGATTCGGATGTCCATGCGAGGGGTGCATGAGGAGAGCTTTACCTCTTGGTACTCGTCGGATATCTTGTTCGATAAATTAGCACAATACAAACTGATCATAAAGTATGATAAGTAGAAAGTGAATACCTTACCCTCTAGTGAAAGAGGGAACTTATAGCTTCAGTGTTGGGCCAAGGTCCCCATATTTGGCCAATTGGACAGGCCTATAATAGAAATTGCCATTATCTACGGGCGTAGTGGAGGCCAGCATGTGGCCTCCATCTTGGGTGACCTATCCTCAAATGTCAGGAGAGGGACGCGATCTTTTTGGAGTCAAGAGGACCGCGAGATATTTAGGAGAGATGGCGTTGTGCCCTACAAGGAGTGGGAATTTTATCGTTCCCTGGTCAAAGACTTGGTTGGATCCGAGATCTACTATGCGAGGAGCGGTACGAATGTAGATGATATCATCATGGCCTCTCTTTTCATACAGCTAGGGATGCTTAACGCCACTTTGCCAACTGGAATTACATGCGCTTTCGTCTCTCTCAGTATGGTCAACACTAGGTCGCACAACAAAAGCACACCCATCATGATATTGTGTTGTTCTCATTTCGATTAAAGTTTATGAGAAAAGAGATATTTGTTTAGTTTCGATGAAGGTTCAATGTTTCCAGGTTTATTCGTGTGAATCTAACTGAGAAACTTTGGGGAAGCCAGTTTGTTTTATTGTTCCATCGTATTTGAATTGAAGAATACACCCCATTCCCGCTTGCGTTGATTTTCGATTAACTTTAGAATCTTTTGACCTTTTCGAACGAAACTTTTTTTCATAATTGAAAGAACTTTCTTGTGCAATAACAATTCATGTAGTTGCTTCCCGATTTGTGGTTTAGGGGTTCAAAACCTATTTTGATTTGATTTTTCATCTTGCAATTTGAAATTGTGATCATTGTTTCATTTGTCATTGAAAAGTAACATAATCCTTGTGTTACTTGATTTTAAATGTGCTTAGCGCCACGTACATAATGCTGATTTTTGTACTTTACATTGAACAATAACATGAATTCGTGATTATTGGTTGAGAAAAATTCATTTGTTTGTACGCATCACACAAGTTTGATTTCGATTTTATACTTTGCTTACTAACCATGTTCTAACTTGTTGGAATATCATTTTATTTCTATCTAACACTTATGCTGCTAACAAGTTTGTTATTTGTGAAGATATCCAAAGATTGTTCAAGCATTCACTTTCAATTATCACATCTACACTTGCTCATAGCATTTTATTGTTGAATTTCTATTTAATTATTAGTAATATTTAGTAATGTATATACAAAATATTTAGTACTTTTAGTCTTATATTTAGTATTGTAAATATATAATTATATTTATTAATCTCAATTTTATACTTTACTAAGTCCATTTTATACTTTACTAAATCCATTAGTAAATAAATTCAAATTACATTGTAATGATCCTCATTGTGTTGCGATCTCGAACTTTGAATTTGATTTGAATTTCGAATGCGTATGAACACAAATATATCGGTTGCCTTCTTAGAGTTGATTCCTACATGAATCTATTCTAAATTTAATTCAATAAATTTGTAACATTTAATAATTGATACTTGAGCTTTGTAAGCTTTTCGCGATGTTTGGTTTTGTTTGTATCTCGTATGATGTAGGGATTTCTATCCGACTTTTATTTGTTATGTGGAACTTAGCCGATTCTTTATTCCCCTACCTAATATCCAGAGTCTACACGATGCGATTATCCTTCTAACCTACACCTCCGAATCTAGCTTCAAAACAGGCTATCTCTACACTCTTACCTCTTTTCCATTATTCTTAATTATTCTTTATCTGACATACGCGAATAAACTTTGTATTAAATAATTATTAGTCTAAGATAATTTTATTCGATAGTATTAATTAAACTATTAATTAATTTTATCGAAATAAAATTGTTATTCTAATTATTATTTAAATGATTTGGACGTGTATTGTGTGTTAATTATTTATTCGCCTCTTGTATGCTTGTATGGTTTATTCACCATTGTACACCACACACAATCAATTCAACTTTCCCATCTTGGTTCATAAGACAAATTCTTCAAGGGTCTCATAGTTGGGGATGGGCATGGACATCCTCACAAGGTTAATTAAAGTCCTTGTTGCTTTGATTAACCATAACCCGAATAATTTGGTCCATATACCAATTGTCCATACACAAGGGTTTCATAGTTGGGGATAGGAGCATCTATCCTCACGAGATTAATTAAGTCCATATACTTTATTAATCATGACCCGATTCAACTTCTCTTGGTTCATATACCAAACTTATTAAAACACTTCCAAAATCAAATTAATTAATTGAATTTGTTTTTCAAATTGATTTTCATAAAAAAGGGAACATTTGGATGGGGTTTGTTTAAATTGTTAGATGATAGCCTAATGATTTAAACAAACTTGAAGTTTTTAGATTGTTAGATGATA
Organism: Vicia sativa; assembly: GCA_021764765.1. Taxonomy (NCBI): domain Eukaryota; kingdom Viridiplantae; phylum Streptophyta; class Magnoliopsida; order Fabales; family Fabaceae; genus Vicia; species Vicia sativa. The sequence continues at coordinate 84,561,975 of CM038793.1, read as the reverse complement.
GCCTAATAAAATAAAAACTTCTATCCATGTTAAAAAAAAGTACATAGTGTAGCGACATTCGGTTAAATTGTTGGATGATAGCCTAACGGTTTAATTGAATTTAAAGTATTTAGGTCGTTGGATGATAGCCAAATGAGTTAAATACTTTTATTCGCACACTTAATAAACGTGAACCTCGCTTCAACTCACCCTTTTCATAATAAAGTTTTTGGGATGAATAGACGGTTGGATGAGCACACTCGTTCAATTTCTAGTATTTGAATCATTATATGTTAGCCTAATGTTTAAGTACTTTTCACCCACTTAAAATCAACTCAACTCATTCAACTCTTTTATTCGCTCATACATGATCATCAAAATCTTTTCTTACAAATAGTGTGCAATAGCCATTTCAAACACGAACAAAGACTTAACTTTTCAAACCAACTAAACAAGTCAAAGTTCAAGCATTTGAAATGTCTAATGCACGATTTTTCTTATAAAATCAACACAACCAACCAAGACATTTTTAAGAAGAACTACGAAGTTTTGACTTTTCCATTGCACGAGGGAATACGTATGCACAAGGTTTTGAATTCTGCCCATGGTGATTAGTTGATATAGTTGACTTTTAGTAGGCTACTTTGAGTGAGATAATGCTAGTAATTAATAAGGAATGATACCCAAATCGATTGGAAATAGTTCCGATTAGTATGTTGGTAGTTGTAAGCAATATAGCCAATTAATCGGAACTTGACGGAATTGAAGTAGTGTGCAATTATAATCAACTAAGATAAGTGATTGATATTGGTGGAAAGTTTATTAATAATGTGACCATATGATTGTATGGTGTCTAATTGAATTAATTTGGTTTTAGTTGGATTATGTAGATTATGTGAATACGGACAAGAACAAAATGGTTGAAGATAACAGACGATGTTTTGGTTAGCCGAGGTATTGTAGTAGCGTTAAAATAGTAGAAGTCGGCTAGTTTCCGTATTGTGGACTAGTAGTATACTTAATGACTAGAATCAATATACTAATTCAATTGTGAATGGATAGTAGCGGGATGGTTGTTGATAGCAGTGCAGAATCGAAATACTAGCATTCCCGACCGATGAGCAGTTGACTAGAATTAGATGAAAATAATCCGAATAATTATAAGTTGAATTGTACTAAGTTGCAGGTTTTTAGCCAATGTCGAATTGCGGTTCACTAGTTTTTATGTGTCATTGTTGTGTGTTGTGTTATTGTTGAGATAGTAAGTCATAGGCTTTTGGTCAATGTTGAGTTATTACTAAGTTGTAGGATTTTAGCCAGTGTTGTATTGCTATTGACCCGTTGATATTAAGTTGTAGGATTTTTAGCCAGGATTGAGTTATTGTTAATTACGTTGATTACGTTGTTATGTGGATTACGTTGTAGGCCGATGGCCAGTGTTGAATTGAGGATTACGTTGTTGTTGTATGTTTTCGTTGAGTTTCCGTCGTTGATTGAGTTGATGTTGTGGTTGTGGTTGCATACATACATTTGCATATTACGTTGTCCTTGATGGAAAAACACATTGGCCGTTGGGGGAAAATTTGATTATGTTGAAGGATTATGCCTTGGACTTGATGGCAAAACACGTTGGCCGTTGGGGGAAAAGTTGATTATGTTGAAGGATTATGCCTTGGACTTGATGGTAAAACACGTTGGCCGTTGGGGGTAAAGTTGATTATGTTGAAGGCTTATGCCTTGGACTTGATGGCAAAACACGTTGGCCGTTGGGGGCATAGTTAGTTATGTTGAAGGCTTATGCCTTGGCCTTGATGGAAAAACACGTTGGCCGTTGGGGGAAAAGTTGACTATGTTTAAGGCTTATGCCTTGGCGTTGATGGAAAACACGTTGGGAATTTTACTCCAATGGTACCACATGCATATACACAGTTGAGTCACATTTGAAGTCGCATAATTATAGTTGATATGTTGATGTGTCAGTTGAGTTAAGTTGTTGTTGTTATTATTTTGTTGTGAAATAGTTTTTATGTTCTGTTGGAAATGTTGTTGTGATATAATTGTTATAATTGTTGTCGTTGCTAATTGTTAGTATATAAGTTTCAATAATCGATTGTTGGTAATGTCGATATAAATGTTGTTTGGATTATGTGAAGTGGTGAATTATATGATCTACATTCTAATATATTATTTATCGTGAGTTCAATTATATTGGTAGATATCTCACCCTTTCATTTGTTTCACCGTTGCCTTTATACTGGTAACGTGCAAGTATTCGAGAAAGAAGAATTTAGTTGTTGGTAGTCCAAGTCGGTTTAGTTGCTCTGATACGTAGCACTACGGGGGATGAACAATTGTTGCTTAGTTGTTGTTATTGTTTTAGTAGTTAAATTTTAAGTTGTTGTCATTAAATGATTCTTATAATAAAAGTTGTTTTACTTTCAAAAGAATAAAGCAGGTTGTTATTAGTTTATCTGAACCAGTGTTATGTATCTGAATTAATTTTGGTTATATGAAGTTGTTCTAAGTTGAAAATGTGGTATCTCATTTGTATGTTGAAAATTTTATACTCTGAGTTTCCTTATAATTACCGGGCAGAAATGGGGTATTATATTAGTGGTATCAGAGCCTGGTTGGTCCGTCCGACCAATGTCGTCTAATTTTCCTTATTCCTCTATACGCGATAAGTGTGTGAAACACTATTGATACTTGTTTCTTTTCTGATCGCTTATTGCAGGAGGTTGTTTGAAGCTAAGTGGGGGAGAAGCTTTGCTTCTTAGATATGTTTTGATTGTAAGATGTTGGTGTCGTACGTTACTGGTGGCGACAATGCAAGTATTGTTTATGTTGTGTTGTTTGCCGATGGTGACATGAATTCAAGATTTCGTTTGTGGATCAAATTGGAAGGCCTTGATAGAGCATGATAAGACTTTGTTGATGTTTACTTCTTGAAATATGGGGAGTAATGTAGCGATTGTTGGTATACAAGTAGGATGAGAATTCCTGATGTTTCTGAAGGTGAACCATTAAGTAAAAAGGGATAAAACTTTTAGCGGATGAATTTTAGAGAGTTGCAATGTTTTAGCGTTACTGGTGGACTGCAAGGTTGCCTGTTGATGTAGCCTTGCGTAGGATGTCGGTGTTGGAACAGTGATAGATTAATGGATTGCCGTAGACAGTGTTGTGAAATTCTTGTGATGTTAAATAAGTTGTTATAGAATGTTGAATGTTGAATGAGAGGGAAGTTGTGAGGGTATTTGTAAAACACTTTGGAGATTATTAGAGTATGGCGTTTGAGTACGAGTTAGAAAAGAACACCCTTAATCTCTAGTTGATAGTAGACGAAATGGTTTATAATCCATTATGATTGTCGGCTATCTATTGACAAATTGAGGAACTGATCACCCTTAATCTCTTGTTGATAGTAGACGAGATCGTATTGGGGTATGTAGACTGGAATTTCTATCTCAATAGTGCAATAAGTAATGGATGTTATGTCATGAAGAAGTTGCTTCTGAGTTGATGAGAATTAACAGAGATGTATCCATGGAAAAGTCGAGAAACATTGAACAATTCGGGATAGATGGTTTACGTGCGAGCTAACATCGCGAAGTGAAAGATTGATGCATGTGGAAAGAGTCTGAGTTTTGGTTGAAGTTTTGAACCTTACAAGTGGATAGGAACTCTAATAAGGATGGTGAATTAAGATGGATTGTATGGTTGGTGCCCGAACTATTATTATTAAGTTGGCATTATAGAATGTTGTTCGGTTGCATGATATTGTTGTTAGTTACCGTAGATGATGAGTAATACCCTATGATATGATGAGGTTGATCAAGTGGACTATGTTGATGTCACTATAAGAGTGATACAATGAGATTAATAGAGTTTTCAATATTTCATGGATGAGTGACCTCAGATATGGAATAAGAAATGTATATGTGTATTAACGTTGATTATGTTGCGACGGTAATGACGTAATGTTGTATAAGTCAAGTATGAGCAAGCGAAGGTTGTTGATATGTTATAAGGTGTTGTTTCAAGATATTTCCAAAATGGTTAACAAGTTAGTAGAGTTTATGTTGTATGTCTATTGGATCCAAGTCGTTTTGAGATACGGTTATATCGGAAAAGTAATGGTCGAATTGTTGTCGAAACTTGAGAAAGGAGGGTTGGATGAGTGACCAGTGGTTTTCACATAGATATTTAGCAGTTATTTTAGTTATTGTTTCTTTTACTTATCGAGCTTTTATTTCATTTTATCGCATTTTATGCTTTGGTATTGTGTTTTAGTGTTTTCAGGTTCGGATGAATAGAACATGACAAATTGGAGGGCAGAAAAGGAATAAGTGCAAAAAAAGATGAGAAGTGGAAGAACTGAAGGCCACACGGTCCATGTATCATGGCACGACCCATGCAAGAAGAAGGTTCGGAGTATAGTACAAAATCCAGGGGGCTGATACGGGTGCCCGTGCAACCTTGCACGGCCCGTGTCAGGAGCACTGAAGGTTGAAGATTTATTTATAATTCTATAAGCTGCATGGCCCATGCAGCCCTACACGACCCATATCTAAGGCGCGACACAATTCTAATTTTTAGGTTTTTCTATGTAATTTCATCCTCGAGGGTATTTTAGGCATTTGGCTTGGCTATAATTTATACCTAGACTATTTAAGTTAGTTTTTAAGTGTTGGAAGAGGACTTTTGACTTTGGATATCGAGAGATTACACGAGAAGAGAAGCTGGAGCATTCAAGGAGAATTGGAGAAGAATACTCTTTCATGAGCGAAAGTGATTGAGGAATCAACCCATGCTAGGGCGTGTCCGTGATTTGACTCTGTAATGACTTGAATTCCGTGATCAATTTCATGGTTTATATTATTCAATTTAATTATGCAATGTTTTTATAATTTCCTGATCGGACCAATTAGGATTGATTTACGGGTAACAATTAGCTGGACCGCATTTGTTAAGGTTTTAGTACAATTAGACTATAGTAGATATCACCTAGGACTAGGGATACCCTATAGTTACCAGATTTAACCCTTGATAAAACAAAGGCTTGATTTCATCATAAATTTCTAAGGACTTAGGATTTAGGATTGAAGGTTCAAAGGTTTTCCCACTAAGGACTTAGAGGAAAATAACCTAAAGGGATGGTAATTGATATTATGAAATTGTTGAATAGATCAGGATTCAAGGTAGTTATAAGGGAAAATTATACACTCCCCCTACCATGTTTAAGTCAAACAAGAAGCCAATTAATTTACATTTTGTCAAATTTATATTTCTGCAAGGATTTTATCAAATCAACATCAAACTATTGTTTTTGTTCAATTGGTAAGTCATCATACTTAGTATTTCATACGCAATCCTCGAGATCGATATCCTTGGGGTAAAACCCATTATTACTACATCGGTAGAAATAGTACACTTGATATTTTTCTGATCAAGTTTTTGGTGCCGTTGTCGGGGATTGCCAAAATACAAAGTTGATTACTAATCAATTGAAATTTTGTTGCTCCGCAACTAAAATTTCAATTTTATGTTATTTTTATATTTTTGTTTATTCTCGCCAATAATTGTCTAACTTGTTTATGCGAGGTAAGGCCTCAACAGATTTTCCTTTTGACGCATAACCGGAAAGATCATTGCACGTGAGGCTCAGACGAGCTAAACGAGACAAATTGGAAATAGAAAAAGGAGAAGTAGTCATACTAGATCAGGACAAAGAGGACGGAGTTTCAGTTCACTTAGAGCATTCAGATTCATAGACAGAAACACTTTCAGAGACAATGGGTGAAAATCCACCTCCACCAGAGAGACTTCTTGGTGATTATGGTGGCACAAATGCACCGGGTGGCAGGTTGACAATTGTAAACCATCTGGTGAATGTTCCCAATTTTCAACTGCATCCGAGCACAATCAATCAGCTTGAGAGAAGGTCTTTCACCGGAAAGGTCAATGAACATGCGAACAAACACTTGTAGAGATTTTTGACAATGAGTACCACGTTGAAGATTGACGGGCATACGGACGAAGCAAAGGAAATGAGAATGTTTCCGTTTACCCTGTCTAAAGATGCTGAAGAGTGGTTTTACTCACTACCTGTTGGTAGTATTTCCACTTGGGAAGAGATGGAGAAAAGTTTTCTTGATGAGTATTTCCCTGCTTCTATTTATTTTCGCAAAAGATATGAAATTGTGAATTTTAAGAAGAATGAAGGAGAGTCACTTGGTGATGCCTATAAGAGGTTCAAGAGATTGTTGGTAGCTTATCCCACTCACAACATGGACCTAACTAAACAAATTCAGATGTTTGTGAATGGCCTCAGAATGAAGACAAAGTAACTTATTGACATAGCTACCGGTGGCTCATCCGACTTTACAACAACCATTGGTATTAAGAAGATCATTAAAGCAATTGCTGCAAATGAGCATTTGAAAATGTATGACAGGGTTACAAGTAAACTAGAGGGAGTGATTGATTTGATGTTGGAAGTAAACAGACAACTCAAAATCGAAGAGGCGATTGCTGCAGAAGAAGTGGAGAAAACGCTCAAAGTGTTCACTATGGAAAATGGTAAACAACCACTGGTCCTCCCTAGGTCCTAAAACTAAGGGTTACTTGCAAGATCGACCAGTTGATCTTAAGACACGTACTAAGATTTGGTATATTGTACTGATTCTGCAGAAAAAGACCTTGGCCAAGAAATGGTTTTCAGAGACCAAGGGAAACAACACAATGGCTTTCCACACACACACAAAATTTCGACTACCTGCTAAACGACTGCAGGAACTGGATAAAGAAGACTCTACAGAACACTAATTGGTGACTCGTGATCAATAATTGACGTTGAAGTATTTTGTGAAGAAATCGTTCGAAATGAAACAAGAGTAAACAAACAGTAAAGATAAACTTAAACGTAAATTGATTGCATTGAAAGTAAATATGGTGATTGTAATACGGTGAACTGACTTTTTAGGTTTTTGTATCGCAAATGTGCGGATAGCAAGAGTCGCCACCGACTTTTATTTTTATCCAAAGGTAAAAAGTAAAAAGACCTTCGTTAGATTCTGAGTAAGGGAGAAGGTTATGAAAAGGGAAGGTATTAGCACCCCTTTCCATCCGTAGTTATCTACGTGCTCTTAGTTGCTCTTAGATCACTTTGAAAAAAATGTGCTTTCTGTGTGTTTGACAAAAATGTTTTGAAAAAAAGGCATTTCGCTTTGACTTTGTAATGATTCATGTAGGAATGTATACAAAGTGTTCGGAAATGTTTCGTTTTGAAAAGAGTTTGAACTTTGACAAAAGTGTGAGGTGTGAAAAGCATTTGATTTGAGCAAGCAACTAAAAGTCTTATTACCTACTCAGAATTGGTCATTTTTTTTGTATTGTTTTATGTTCCTTTAGAATAGCGTCATCCATACCATTAGTTGGTAGGTAACTCCATTCGTTGGATGTAAGCTGGACATTCGAAGGGACATCGGATGGTCAAAGAAGGCAACTTGTAGGAAGTATCCTAGCACATTCGAAGGGACTATCATCATTTTTCGTAGGCGGCAATCGAGGGTCAAGATCATGTATTCGGAGGCGACATCGTGGGTCTTATGATCTTTGTATCGAAGGGACTATGATGATTTGTTTGAAGGCAACGGTGCTAGAATACCTCTACGTTCGAGGGACATGACCATTTTTTGAATTCGTAAGGCAACGAGAGAGAATTACCCTAAGGGGTGCATGTGTGAAAGAGAGTGTGTTGATTTAGGTATTTTATCTTGAAAATTAGTGTGAGCTATGTCCAATTATTATCTTGCCATACACACCTAGTTACTAGCAATTTATAGGGTGCGGAAATTAAAATGCGGAATGTAAAGTGCGGAAAGGTAAATGTCCTACGCTATTACATGGCTTTGGGGAAGATACATAATTTAAACTTGCGGAAAATAAAAACCTAGTTTAAACTATTACATCCCATAAACAGTTACATTATTGGAAAAATAAAATGATAAAGAAAAAATCGTCTGAATCGGATCAACCTGCAAGAGAATGAGAAATCGGAAAATGCGATATGAATCGAACAAGAGAAAAAATGTTAGAAAAATGCAAATTTTAAAATAAGAAAAATATGTCATGCTGGAAATACTATAAATATGTTAAAATAAATTTTTGGGATTTTTTTGGATGCATTTTGATAATTAAAAATGAATTAAAAGTGATTTAAATGCAAAATTATGAATAAAAATAAATATGCATGAACAATTATATTTTTTAATTTATTAAATTAAATAAAGATTTTATGAAAATAATGTAAAAAGAAAAATAATTTTTGATGATTTTTTAATGCAGAAATAAAATTATGAAATTAATTAAAATAGATGCAAAAATATTAAATAATGAAAAATATGAAAAAATATTGAGTTTGTGAAAAGGAAAACAAAACCGGTCCCTGGAGGGATCGAACTCGTGACCCTTTGAGGCATCTGGGAACAGGGAACGCCTTTACCACTACACCATGTGTGCATCTGTGTTTGAAAACGAAGTGAGTGGAATCAAAACACGCGTCGCCTTCTGGTTGCCTCGTTCTCGCGCCAGACTTCATCTTCTACCTTTTGAATTTTTGAAAGATAGCGTCGGCTCTTGCTCGACGCTACAGGCCTTGGCAAATTCAAACATCACACACAAGTAATATAAATGCATTCTAAAGGCATGGTTCAATTCCTGGGATCATTACGAACACATTGGTATAGGTCTTATAGTCCAATTTTTCCTGTTTCGTAAAACCCTAAAACGTGCTCAGGAACCCTAACTATGGCATCTCGAGTTTCCGGCCATGAAAATGCAATTAAAGTACCCAGAAAGCTTGCAATCTTCCTACTAATCACAAAAACAAACACAAAACATGTTAAATATGCATGAAAATTGAAATACGATTTTGGATTTTTTAAGAACAAACCGATTTCGGATTTCACGATTCTGGATGGTTTTTGGCAAAGTAAGGATCTGGATCGACTCAGAACAACTCAAGGAATGTGTTGGACATCTCAAAAACGATTGAAAACGGCTGGAAGTATGATTGCCACTTGCTTGTTTGCCACGGTTTTTTCAGTTTTAGGTTAGGGTTCTTGAGCCAATTTTTTCGTTCTCTCTTGATAGGTATGCATCATACATTTATACTGGATGGATTTGGGATGGTTTTGGAAGAGAATCAATCAACATTCAAAGCAAATCAAATTTGATTTTTGTAAAAAATCAAATTTTCAAAATTTGATTAATTTCCAATCCAATCTTGCCATATTGATCAAATTTCAAAATTTGCTGGCCTTTGTGAGTTGCTTGAGTCTCAAGGAAGGAAAAAAAATCAATCATGCAATTAATTTTGATTTTATACTTTATTTTTGAATTTAATTTGTATTTAAATGAATAAATTCCAAATTAAATAGAAAAATAAAATAAAAATTCGTGGCATTGGGCTTGGATATTCCTAATTGTATAAGGAACAAGTTTGGATGAAGAAAAAGTAGGCCCATTTGCAAAGTTTTTGATTTTTAGAAGTATTTCTCTTTGTGCATTCCTTCAAAATTGCCCAACTTGTGAATGGTGTATCTTGCTCATTTTTCCACATTTTTGAGTGTTCTTGGACTTTTTGGAAATCTATAAGAGTCCTCTAACCAACCTTTTTGGTCTCATCTCAATTGGAGTTTCCATGCTCAATATATCTTCAAAACAAAAAGTTGACTTTTTGTTGACTTTGAAAATGACCTGTAATATTTTGAGCTATACCTCTCAAATGAAGCATTTTTTGGACATTCTTGTGAGACATGAAATTGTAGAGAATTGAATTTCCTTCAAAACAAGAGGTGGTGGAAAAATTTCTTGAGAAAGTATGAAGAAGTTATGATCAGTCAAAGTTCTGTTGACTTTTCACCTAGAAACCCTAATTTAGAAAGTTTGACTTTTGAGCAAATCTTGAGTTTTCTTGATGAATCATGATCAACCCTTGATCAAATGATGAATGTAACTTCAAAATGAGGATGTTGACCAAAAATTATGAAGTTTGACTGTATGTTGACCACAGTTGACTTTTTGTCCAATACAACTGATTTTCAACCATCTGAGCAATTGTCTGAGCACTCTTGACTTGTAAGGCTTGAAACTTGACATGGAAAACCTTTGAAGTATATGAGGAGCTATGATGATCATTGGAGATGTTGGAAGTCCATCTCGACTGAGGAATACCAAACCCTAGTTTGGGTTGATTGTCTAGGAGAGAGTTTGTCTGATCAACTCTTGAGGAATCCTTGAGTATGGATGTATGAAATATCCTGAGAGGATGGAGGGAAAATTTTGGGTATGACATGCCCCTGTTCAATCTTCTTGTGGAAGGGTTAGATTGACACGCCTTCGTGACCGAAGGTAGAAGATGATTGAACACTCGAACACCGAAAATTTGCACTCGTTGGTGGATGATGCGGTAATGGGCTTCTGATGCCATTTGGAGAAGCTTGATACTTATTGGGGATGAGTCGACGCTAGACTCGAGAATGTCGATAGGAGAATTGACGGGATGGGCTTAAGATGCCATCCAAGGCAAAGTCGTACTCGGACTGTAGTTGCGGTTGATAATAAGAAGGATTCGAATAGATCTTCGTCTGATTACTCGAGGAAATAGTAGTTGGCAAAATGTGGATAGCTTCCTGTTGTGCATCGGTGTTGATCCATTTCTTATCGGAGGATAACCAGGGCTCTTCGATAGTTTTCCGTCGGTTCGGGGCTTAATCTCGGACCGTCGGAGGACAACGGTGGTCTTTCGATAGTTTTCCGTCGGTTCGGGCTTAATCTGGACCGTCGTTGAGGACAACTAGGGTGGTCTTTCGATAGTTTTCCGTCGATTCGGGCTTAATCTGGACTGTTTGCATCGATCATTACTGCTTTGAAAAACAAGAGAACTTTGATAGAATATTTGTTAGTTTTATGCAAAGTATGATGCATGACAATGTATATGAATGACATATGCATGAATTATGACTTTATGAGAAATGTATGAATGATAGATGGTGGTATTTCAAAACATATCCATCTTGAAGAAGATGATGTTCGTTTGAAGATTTCGACTGCGGGGATTGAGTAAGTGAGAATCCTGCTTTGGAAGGAGAAGAAAGATATCCATGGACTCCTCCGATGCACTATTTGACCAAGTCTTGGGCCTAGATATGGTTGAGGTGATAGAGATCGAAAATCGCGTTTGTTGAAGATCTCATAGACCCTGCCGAGGAGAATGGGAGGAGTCCGTTGGGGATCTTGTATGTAGATCCCGAGGAAAAATAGGAGGCGCTCACTGGGGATTCGAGTGTAGATCTCATTGGAGAGCATTTGATAATCCGGAGATCGGGTTGGAAGAGTCGAGAACCCATTGTAATCTCTGGTGGGGATGAAGATGTAGTTTCTCCGATGCACTATCCGACCAAGTTTCGTCTGATACCGGGAAAAGGGAAGGGACTGAGAGATATCCGGGGGGATAAACACCTTGACTGGGGGTGAAGTGTTACTGCTTGGAGACTGATGTAACACTGCTCGGTTGAATGGAATCCCGTTGATTAACGACACTACCGGAGGGAGGTTTGTTGTGAGTGACACCACTGTGGGATCATGCTCTGGGGAATGTTTTTGGTGACCTTCGTCGTCATCTCAATTCCTGGAGCCTGCAGCAGTTACTTTTGTATGTTCACTTTTCGTATGTTTGCCAAGAGATTTTTATTGTCAAATCGCGTAATCATTCAAAACAAACGTTGGACTTATTGCAAACAACAACAAAATTGTAAAGAAAGAAGCTTGCGTTTATTTGAAAGGTGGCGTATGGCCAAGTAGTTTGTACACAAGAAAGGTAAAAGCTATGCGGAAACAATCTCGTTAAGTTCCAACTATGCTAGTACTCATATATTTCAACTATCTCATCTCCTTGTTGTCGGAGAAAGTGAGTGAATTGATCTCGCCATTTGAATCTTGAAGGTGATAGTAGTCGGGACGTAGGTGATCCGAAGAGACATAGTCGTACGCTTGAATCCTAACTTTTGCCTAGACCGCCCTTTCGGGTTTCACCTACCGATACCTTTTTGCCCAAGCCGCCTTTCGTGTTTTCGACTTGCGGGTGTACATGTTTTGCATATATCCTTAACTTTTGCCGAACCTTTTGGTTCTCCAGATGCCCTTATTTTTGCCTAGGTTCGTCGACCTAGCGGGTCTATTTCATGCGTAGTATTTTTGACTATGTCTCGCTCACGGGGGTGGGAAGTCTTCACCATCCATGGTGCTAAGTATCATAGCTCCGCCGGAAAACATTGTCTTGACTACAAATGGTCCCTCGTAGGTGGGAGTCCATTTGCCCCTGGGATCACCTTGTGGAAGAATGATGCGCTTGACTACTAGATCACCGACTTGGTAGACTCGGTGCTTGACCTTCTTATTAAATGCTCTGATCATTCGCTTCTGGTAGATCTGTCCATGGCAAATGGACGCGAGTCGTTTCTCATCAATCAAATTAATCTGGTCAAGGCGAGTCTGGACCCAATCGTCTTCGCCTAACTCTGTGTCCTGGAGGACTCTAGTTGAGGGTATCTGAACTTCGATGGGTAAGACGGCTTCCATACCGTACACAAGAGAGAAGGGGTTGCCCGTGGACGTCGTGTCGTCGATAACCATGAAGAGAAAATGGTAACATCTCATGCCAATCTTTGTAAGTCACTGTCATTTTCTGTATAATCTTCTTAATGTTCTTGTTGGCGGCTTCCACTGCGCCATTCATCTTAGGCCGATAAGGAGAAGAGTTGTGATGCTTGATCTTGAACTACGTGCAGAGTTCAGTGATCACCTTGTTGTTGAGATTAGAACCGTTATCTGTGATAATCCTTTCAGGAGTGCCATACCGACAGATAAGATTATGCTTGATGAAACGAGCCACAATATTCTTAGTAACAGATGTGAACGAGGCTGCTTCTACCCACTTGGTAAAGTAATCAATTGCCACAAGGATGAAACGATGTCCATTGGAAGCTGTGGGCTTGATTTCTCCGATCATGTCAATGCCCCACATTGCAAAAGGCCAAGGAGTTAGAACATTCGGAGGTACCGAGGTACGGTACTTTGTCGGCATAACCGGCACTTGTGACAAGATCGAGCATAGGTGACAATCGCCCATGGTGGACCAATAGTAACCTGTTCTCAAAATCTTCTTAGCCATCGTATGTCCACCGGAGGGTACCAAATGGGCCTTCGTGTAACTCTTCCATGATACGTATTTTTCGATCTACACAGGAGTAAGCACAAGTCGTGGTTTTGTATAAGATGCTGTTCGGGAAGAATTTGGATGCAAACCTTCAAAAACTTCTTATCGTTGATGATGCCTCGGATATTCCCGAGTCTCAAGATACCTTTTCACGTCATATTACCAAGGTTTCTCTTAGATCAAGCTCATAACAATATGCCGGTTCGTCAAACTTCTCAATGATGATCCGGGAGCCTCGTTGTCCCATCCGACCTTGAACATAGATGACATAGTAGCCAATCGCTCCGCTGATTCTCTTCTCGTGGAATGTGATCAAAAGTAATCTCTTCAAAGTAGGGATCAAACTCTAACATGCTCGACACGAATGAGATTCGGATGCTTCGTATCCCACTCTCCTTAATCTGTGATCACCAAAGCGAGTCTCCATACACTTGCAAGAACTTGATTCTTAAGTCAATAGCGCTTTAATACCCATGATGCACGCTTGTATTCGCCATGTTGTTCGTGCAATCAAACATAATCTGGCGGTGAAAGGCGATGTCCGCCGCGGGATGTAATGATGGCGCCAATGCCATTGCCAAGCGTTTGAGACTCCATCAAAGACCATAGTCCATCAAGATCCTTGTTCGGGTCTGTGATACGGTGAACTGACTTTGTAGGATTTTTGTATCCAAATGTGCGGATAGCAAGAGTCGCCACCGACTTTTATTTTATCCAATTAAGGGAAGGTAAAAGTAATGAAAAAGACCTTCGTTAGATTCTTCGGGAGAATGGTTATGAAAAGGGAAGGTATTAGCACCCCTTTCCATCCGTAGTTATCTACGGGCTCTTAGTTGCTCTTAGATAACTTTTTTAAAAATTGCTTTCTGTGTGTTTGACAAAGATGTTTTGAAAAGGCATTTCGCTTTGACTTTGTAATGACTCATGTAGGAGTGTATACAAAGTGTTCGGAAATGTTTTTTTGTTTTGAAAAGGATTTGGACTTTGGAAAAAAAGTGTGTGGTGTGAAAAGCATTTGATAGAGCAAGCAACTAAGAGACTTATTTACCCACTCAGAATTGGTCGTTTTTGTACTTCTACATTCCTTTAGAATAGCGCTAGCCATACCATTAGTTAGTAGGTAGCTCCATTCGTTGGATGTAAGCGGGACATTCGAAGGGACATCGGATGGTCATCGAAGGCAACTTGTAGGAAGTATCCTAGCACATTCGAAGGGACTATCATCATTTTTCGTAGGCGACAATCGAGGGTCAAGATCATGTATTCGGAGGCGACATCGTGGGTCTTATGATCTTTGTATCGAAGGGACTATGATGATTTGTTTTGAAGGCAACGGTGCTAGAATACCTCTACGTTCGAGGGACATGACCATTTTGAATTCGCAAAGGCAACGAGAGAGAATTCCCCTAAGGGGTGCGTGTGTGAGAGAAGTGTGTTAAATTCAGATATTTTATCTTGAAATTAGTGTGAGCTATGTCCAATTATTATCTTGCCATACACGCCTAATTACTAGCAATTGATAAGGGTGCGGAAAGTAAAATGCGGAATGTAAAGGTGCGGAAAGGGAAATCCTACGCTATTACATGGCTTTGGGGCAGATACATAATTTAAAATGCGGAAAGTAAAAGCCTAATTAACTATTACATCCCATGAGCAGTTACATTATTGGAAAATAAAAACGATAAAAGAAAAAAAACGTCCGAATCGGAGCAACCTGTGAAAGAATAAGAAAATCGGGAAATATGATGAAATTGAAATAAGAGAAAATGTTAGAAAAAATGCAATTTTTAATATGAGAAAATTAATATATGCTGGAAATAAGATAAATAAGTTAAAATAATTTTTTGGGATTTTTTAGACAAGATTTAATAATTAAAATGCAATTAATAATGATTTAAATGCAAAAATATAAATAAAATAAATATGCATGCAAAAATTATATTTTTTAATTTATTAAATTAAATAAAGGTTTTTATGAAAATAATGTAAAAAGAAAAAATGTTTTTGGTAATTTTTAAATGCAGAATAAAAAATATGAAAAGAAATTAAAATAACATGCAAATATTAGAAATAATTGGAAAATAGAAAAATATGAAAAAAATAGAATTTTGGAAAAGAAGAAAAAGGGATTGTCTGAACCAGGAATCGAACTGGAGACATCCCCTTCAAACCTTAAAAACCAACATGCTGACCACTACGCCATGATGCACTTGGTGTTTGAAAAGCTGGAAACAAATCAATATAAGTGATGACGCGTCAGGGATATTTTGAAAAATCAAACACAGTCAGCGCGCGGGCCCCAGTTGATTTTGAATGGACGAATCAGAGCAAGCTAAACTGCCACGCGAGCTACGCCGGTTTCAACATCGGTCAACGACGCCGGAGCCCTAGCTCCGGTCGTCTTCTCCGATCAAGCAAAATCCGAAAACCTGCAAAACACGAAAGATAAATGGCAAAGGAATACCCTACCCCCCTAAATCGACCCTTGCGATTCCAATGGTGGCCTCAGTTTTGATTGAAAACGGCTGTAGCTATTGATTCGAAGCTCGACAGTTCGAAATGCCCTAGACATGGCATCTCACAATTCTAACGTTCAAACTCAGCAACGATGGCCCAGATCGATCTCATGGAGTCTCATGAACACAATAAAAACATTAGAATTGATTAAAACGCACAGATAAATAAAATGCAAAAATCAAAAGTTTTGAATATGTATGATCATGTATGCATCGATCCGGCTTGTTTTAACCCATGGCAAGAGTGTGTACTTACTCAAACTTACCCTCTGAGCACGATGGAATGGATGGTTTGGGCTGAAAAGGGCTGGAAACAAGAACACGATTTTTGCAACTTTCTTGAAAATTTTTGACAAAATAAGGGTTTGGCTTGAGCTAGGGTTTCGTCCTTTGTACTGGCTGCATTGCTTGGTATTTATAGGAGTTTTTGGAAGAGAAAAAACAAGGAAAAAAGATTGGAAATTGAATGTGCAAATATTTCCTTTGAAAATCAAATCAAATTTTGAAGAAAATATGATTTTCTCATCAATGCCATGGCTTGCACGAATTTGGTAAATGGTGTGGGCTTTCTTGGACATTAAGAGATATAAATCCAACTTAATTGAAAAATAACTTAATTT
This sequence comes from Vicia sativa, assembly GCA_021764765.1. NCBI lineage: Eukaryota > Viridiplantae > Streptophyta > Magnoliopsida > Fabales > Fabaceae > Vicia > Vicia sativa. The sequence continues at coordinate 84,545,581 of CM038793.1, read as the reverse complement.
TCATATTTTACATAATTTATTTTGAATTAAATGTTGTAAAATTCAAATATAAACCATGAAAATAGAAAATTACCAATGCCAAGCTTTTATGGGTCAAAATAACATCATGAACAAGTTTGGATCAAAAGATTATAGGCCCATTTGGAAAATTTTGCATTTTGACCAAAATGTCCTTTTGCAATTTTCCAAAATTGCCCAACTTCGAATGGTGTATCTTGCTCAATTTTCCACATTTTGAGTGTTCTTGGACTTTTGGAAAGCTCTAAGAGTCCTCTAACCAATGTCTTTGGTCTCATCTCAATTGAGTTACCATGCTCAAAATATCTTCAAAACAAAAGTTGACCTTTTGTTGACTTTGAAAATGACCTAATGTTTTGAGCTATACCTCTCAAATGAAGCATTTTTGGACATTCTTGTGAGACATGAAGTTGTAGAGAATTGAATTTCCTTCAAAACAAGAGGTGGTGGAAAATTTGAGAAAGTATGAGAAAGTTATGATCAGTCAAAGTTCGATTGACTTTTCATCTATAAACCCTAATTTAGAAAGTTTGACTTTTGGGCAAATCCTGAGTTTTCTTGATGAATCATGATCAACCCTTGTTCAAATGATTAATGTAACTTCAAAATGAGGATGTTGACCAAAAATCAGAAGTTTTGACTGTATGTTGACCACAGTTGACTTTTGTCCAATACACCGATTTTCAACCATCTGAGCAATTGTCTGAGGAAACTTGACTTGTGAAGCTTGAAACTTGACATGGAGAATCTTTGAAGCATATGAGGAGGCATGAAGGCCATTGGAGATGTTGGAAATCCATCTTGACTTGAGAGATACCAAACCCTAATTTGGGTTGATTGTCTAGGAGAGAGTTTGTCTGATCAACTCTTGAGGAATCCTTGAGTATGGATGTATGAAATTTCTTGAGTAGATGGAGGGCAAATTTTGGGGTATGACAGGGTCCTTCGTCCGGGCCTCGTTCTTCACAATCTGTAACTAGTAAAACATCTTCATCTGGAAATTCGAACTACATAGACTGATAGTCATCTACGGCTTGGTGAGCCAAATGATCGGCTACTACACTTCCTTTGATTGCTTTCTGAGAAGTGTACTGGATGTCGTATTCGGTCAAGATCATTTGCCATCTTGCTATTCTTCCGGAGAGAGCTGGTTTCTCAAATATGTATTTTATTGGATCCATCTTAGAAATCAACAAGGTAGTGTGAGTCAACATATACTGCCTTAGTCGGCGAGACCCAAAGCGTTGCAAGTTTTCTCGAGCTGTGAGTATCTTGTTTCACGGTAAACTTTTGCTAAGGTAGTATATTGCATGCTCTTTTCGACCGACTCGCCATGTTGCCCCAACACACACCCATTGAATTCTCTAGCACCAGTACATGATAAGAGGTCTTCCTTCGGCGGCATCGTGATAGGAGGATTCAGGTACTCCTTAATCTTGTCAAAGGCGATCCGAAATCGTCATTCCATTCCACCACTTGATCTTTCTTAAGTAACTTAAAGATTGGCTCACAAGTAGCGCTTAGGTGTGCAATGAATCGCAATGTAATTCAATCGCCCAAGAAACCTCGACTTCCTTTCGGTGGGGCATCTCTTGAATAGCTTTAACCTTGGCGGGATCAACTTCAATACCTTTTCCACTAACAACAAACCCTAAGAGTTTTCCAGATCTGACTCCAAAGGTGCACTTGTTAGGATTAAGTCTCAGTTTGTACTTCTTCAACCTATCAAACAGTTTCGGCAAATGATCAAGGTGTTCTTCCTCAGTGTATGATCGAGCTATCATGTCGTCGACGTAGACCTCTATCTCGTGATGAATCATGTCATGAAATAATGTCACCATAGCGCGCTGATAAGTGGCACCCGCGTTCTTTAGTCTAAACGGCATAACCTTGTAGCAGAAAGTGCCCCACTGTGTAACAAAAGTAGTCTTCTCCATGTCTTCGGGAGCCATTTTGATCTAATTGTAACCGGAGAAACCATCCATGAAGGAGAAGACCTTATGCTGAGCGGTGTTGTCAACCAGAACATCAATATGGGGAAGTGGAAAATCATCTTTCGGACTTGCTTTGTTCAGATCTCTGTAATCCACACACATTCGTATTTGCCATCCTTCTTAGGTACAGCACCACATTTGCAACCCATCGGGTAAGAAGTAACTTAGAAAACCGCGTTGAACTGTTTATAACCTCGGCTTTGATTTTCTCTCGACATCTCGGACGCATGCACGAATCTTCGTTTCACCGAGAAAACCTTCTTTGTTGGCAATCGTGTACCACAATATCAATGTCCAACCCGCATGTCTTCGTATGACCAAGCAAAAATCTCAATATAGTCTCGTAGCATCCGAACCAACCTTTCTTTAACACTGTTCTCAAGACCCACCCTATCTTGATCTCTTTCGCCTTCGCAGCACTCAAATTCACAACCTCAACTTGCACTTGTGGTCAGATAACTCGCTTCTTCTTGTCAGTAGCGGCAAGTTCTCCGGCACTTCACAATCTTCCTCACTGCCTTCGGCTTGGTAGATCGGATTATCGTCATATTTAGCAATAGCATAGCTGTATTAACTAGATTCGAGTGATTGTGCAGTGTATCACGTGGTGTGTGTAAGAAACACATAGCTTTTGAAGGGGTGATAAAGTAAAGAAAGAAAACAAACAATTGAATGCAAAAGTCCAACGAATTTATTGAATGAAAACGCAAAACAATGATAATAACCTCGAAACGAGCCATGATGCCCCGCAAGGCACTAGGCTTTCAAAGTTTATTGTTCAAACATAAAGAAATACGAAAAGCAAAACAAAACAAGAGCAATTACTCCGACTAAAGGAGATTGGTATGACGCCTTCGCCTTCCAATTGTCGAGCCCTTTGTCCGAGTTGGGAAGATCCACTTGCCGATGTCAAAGTCGTTGTCGCCGCCTTCTATAGCATGGATTCCACTTTGGTCGATGCGAAAGGAAGCTGGCCGACGTCGCGGCGTATCATCTTCCGACCTTGATGGTGAAGCCTAAACCGCCTTGTCGGATTTGAAAGGAAGATCGGGAGCTGACCCCAAATAGAGCTACCTTCTACAACCGCAGCTGAGCATCTTTCGAGGCCATCCTAGGCGGAGCATTAGCAACTTCAGAGGACAGGAGAGTCAACAGCATGACTGGTATTGTTTCAAAATCTTGACAGGAGTCTCAAAGAATTCACCTTCCATCTCGAGATATCGGAATGATCAGATGACCGACCATATACTTTCTTCACCACACACCGTAACAACCTTCCCTTTCACCGGTACTTCAATTTCATGTAAGGTAGAGGTAATGTACCGCCCCATGTATCCAAGGGCCCAAGTAGGCAAGAGTAAGTCGGACGAATGTCCATGACAAAGAATGTGGAGTCAAAAGTCCGGGAACCGACTTTGACAGCAGAGTGAGTTTCCAAGCACTGCTCGCTAGAACCATCAAAAGCTCTCATGATAATGTCACCGGTCTCAAAACCAACCCTTCGACATTAAGTCGATCAAAAGTTTCGGTAAGATATTCAGAGCAACCGTATCCACCAAAACATGAGATAGTAGTGCCCTTGCATTCAATGTAGATGTGCAAGGCTTTGTTGTGTTCTTTCCAAAGAAGAGTCATATCAAGTTAGAGAAGCCTAGGCCGTTGTTGGCAGCCAAGAAATACAAACTTCAAACTGGTCAGGTAGTGTCTTGCACACGTGAGCATTCTTCGTAAACTTCACCAAGGCATTAGCATGAGCCTCGGAGTACAAGAGCAGAGCAAGCATGGAGATTTTGGACGAGTCTGTCCCAACTGCTCCACAACATTGTAGTCACTCTTCTTGATAATCTTAATTTCTCCATTTCTTGTTTGGAGGTGTCTTCAAACTTCCTTTGGTACTTCGGTGAGCAGATGAGTCACCGGTTCTTTCCTCTAGCTTGGGGAATGGATTGAATAGCTGAATGCGAGTTGGAGTCGCGTGTCTTTTGGAGGAGAGATATCCGAGAGAATACCTTCCGCTTCGGGTCACCTTACTAGATCCGGTGATGTTGTCAATGTCGAATGGTAGCTTCAACAAGAAGATCTTCAATGGTCGAGGGTCTTGCTTGACGCCATGATAGTAAACATCACCCATAGTTCCAAGGATAGCTTTGTCGAGGAATATGGAACCGGTCTTGGAGAAGTAATGATGAGAGGTGCCACCCTAGGCACAGGATCGCAGAGGAAATCCTTATAGTGTTAACATCAAAGATAGTCTTCGGGAAATCACACCCCATCCGGTTACCTTAACATCTTCAATAGGAATCTTGTAGCTCTCGTGAACCGTGTACTTCACCATGTAATCATACTTTCCACTTGGCTGCCCTAAGGTGTCCCACACGATGGTACAATTTCGCTCGCATTGTCAATCTTCAACTTAGACATTTCTTCACACGCCGCATGTGGTTTCGTAAATAGTATTTCACGGTTGTCCATCATGCACCGAACACGCTTTCTCAACCAAGCACAACCATCGCGCGGATGGGCACCAACGGCTCGGGCATCCTGGTTGACACCGCTTGCAACAAATTCTTCTTAACACCATCGAGGAATGGTCAAGTCATCTATGTTGAAAACATAAGTATCGCTACCAACAAAGATTGGAACCCTTGTCATGGTTAGGCATAGGCGCTGATCACATTCGAGTCTCAATAGGAGGATCAAATTCAACTGCTTAGCTTCAATCATATCTTGAATCTTGTTCTTCGAGCCCAACAATCATCAAGACTATGTCCCGGCTATTGGAATGGTAAGCACACTTAGCATTAGGATTGTATTTCGGAGAGGAGGTGTTGACATTCGAGGAGGATCCTCAAAGTAATCACCTGCTTTCAACATGTGTTGCAAGGCTTGCACAATGGCATGTTGATCTTTGTAACTGCCTTCGCCGCTGCTCTAGTTACGCTGTCTCACCGAGGTTGTGCCGATGTAGGATTGAGATCACAACCGCCTACGATTGAGCATGGTCGGTCTTGGCTCGCTTTTCGACCATACACGATTGGCTTCTTTCTTACCACCAAAAGATCTCTTCGCAGCTTTGAAGATGTCTCTATCTCAATCTTCCCACTTGATACCACAATACGCAGAAGTATCACTCGTGAATCCGGTCAAGAGTTTCCAATCGATGATTGAAGAATGGTCCGCTGTTCCCATGAACATATCTACCAACTCCCTATTGGACAAGGGTGGTTGAACTCGCCGCTAGATCTCCCATTTCGAGCATACTCCTTGAAATTCTCATCACGACCCATAGACATGCTTTGTAGTTGCATGCAGTGGGTGTCAATTCAAAGATTGTACTCATACTGTCAGAAAGCATCAGCCAAGTCACCCATGTACGGATACGGTCATTCTCTAGTCGATAATACCACTCCAATTGAGTCCTGATAAACTCTTGAAAATAATGCATCCACAACTTTCTCACATCGTGGGATTGATCTTCCAACATAAGACTTCAAATGCGCTTAGGCAAGACATGCCATCATACTTTGCAAAAGTTGGAACTTTGAACTTGGGAGGAATCACAACACTGTGACTAGACTCGATCATCAAAATTCAGCCCGACATCTTCGTGTTTTCCACAAGATTTAGACGGTCTTCAAGTTGCTTGTACTTGTCATCTTCATCGAGTATTGTCCATTATCATAGTTCTTCTCAAGTTCAGCTGACTTCCTTCACCATCACCTTTGTTACTTTGCTCATCTTCCTTCTTGACACTTCCTTCAGAGAGCTCAATTCGACTAACCACTCTAGGACCACCTTTGTAGCGTTTGCCCATGTTGAAGAGACCAACAACCTTCTTCTTTCTGTTGATGAGCTTCTTCAGATCTTCTTGGCCTTGGACCAAGCTGTAAACATCTACCGAAACGAGCATTCGAGCTTGAAGATCTTTGATGACTGCTCAAGAGCCATTTCGCTAAAATAAATAGCGAGCAAATGAGAAAACCAATCTTCAATGTACCTGTGATGCAGTGTTATGCTATGCTATGCGATGTTTATGCGAATGTAATGCAATGTTTTCAAGGACCTTAGAGATTTAAATTTGTTAGACAAGCAATGAACAAACATTTATTAGTACTCTTTTTATTCTTTTTTCCTTTTAAGTACAAGAGATAGTTCAAAACAATAAAAGAAAACAAATAAATCCTAAATCTCTAAGTCTCCCATGGGCGCTTCCTCTTGGTGCCGATGTAGGCGCTGATGCTTCGCCTCGTGAAGTAGCTTGGTCAACTCTAGCACTTTCTTCTCACTTGAATAGCACTGAGCTTCAAAGGTATCCTCTCTTCTTTAAGTCGAATCCAGATCTCTTCAAGTCTTCAAAATCGTAGGCATGTCGGGATAGAGAACGGTATAGGGTACGCCACCTATAGCAACAGTTTCCATAATTACCGTAAAACAGTGAATGGCATCATGAGGTTTTGAGCTCGAGTCGCACCCATTTGAGGTAAGGTTCCCAAGGAATGGAGTTTTGTGCCCCAAAGTCTTGGTATCGCCTTTCTTTACCATGCCCCAAGCGTGTATAAACCTTCATCGGTAATTCGAGATCATGATTGTAATCGAACACAATATCTTGGAGAAGCATATCATGTGGACCATCTCTTCTGCAAAACCAAACTGACGAGAGCTAAAGAAGGGTTGTAAGTAATACCTCCCTTATACCAAGTAGTGGTACATTAGGAATTCTCCATGTTTCGATGAAAGTGAAATCCTTTGAGAGAAAAGATTCCAACGGATATCCGAATGAGAGAGTGACATTAATCTTTGAGACCATCTCAACCTTTGTTCATTCTTCAAAATTGATGGAGGAAGGTGCGAAATAAACCACCTAGAAAGTAACGGTATGCAACACATGAGAGTTCCTTGTCTTTAGTAGTACGAGTGGAGAGAATGTAAATGTCTCCAAGTAAAGTAGGCATGGATTGTAAGAAACAACTTGATGGCGTGACATCTATGAATTGATCCGAGTTAGGAAATAGAACCAAACCATAGATTAGCAAGGCCACAATGTCTTCAAATGCATGGAAACTCATAACTTTGAGGAATTCTCGGGCTTTCTTAATCAGGAACTTAGAAAGTAAACCCTTAACTCCGCTTCTAGTTTCCCAATTGGCTTCAATGTCTGAGCGCTTAAGATGTAAGGCAGATGCAATGTCTTCGTACTTAGGAACCTTTTCTAGATCGGTGAATGGCATTTGGTCAAGAATAGGTATCCCAAGTAGCTTAGAGAACTCTTCCAAGGTAGGAACCAACTAATAATCTGGGAATGTAAAGCAATGGTGTTTCGGTCAAGAACCGAATAGACATGCATCATATCTTCTTCAAACCGGAGGTAACCAAGTCAAGTAGATAACCATGTCTTTGATGAACCGAGCATGGTCGGGAATTTCTGAAACCAATTCTTTGAGCTGAGAAGGTATACCCATGAAGTTGATTCGGATAGTCTTTCTAGAAGCCATAATCCCTACAAAACAGAGCAAAGATAAATCCCTAGGTCCTTGAAATAGTTAGAAATGATATGCAATGCGATGATGTCATGATGTCATGTTTAGCACACACAAACAATTCACACAATGAGCCTAGGTTTAAGGCTTGCATGAGGTATAGGTGATTACCCCACCAAAATTTTGAGTTGGTTCATCCCGTCCTATAATAGTAACCGGTTCTAGGAATCTCACATCATTGATCTTTCTCGAGGCGCTTATTTCAATACGACTACCAAGTGGTCGATCAAAATGTCCCAAAAGTCTCGATCTTAATGAGCGTAGCATCGAGTATCAACCAACCTCGGTTCAAGACCAAAGCCGCCATCTCACTACCTTCTAATGGCCAAGATGGGTCAATTAAGGTTCTAAAAGTTTAGTTAGCGCTGATGACACCACGCAAGCCAAATACTATCCTCAACTTGGAAATGAAGAGTATCGACATCCAAAGTGTCACGCTAACGTAGCCATCATGTTGACCGCTTTGATATACGCCTAACGGTCGCGACGATTTATTGCTACTTACCTAAAAGGAAACCCGGATCCGGTGTAGGATCCCCCAACAATATAATACCCAAGCAACCCTTAAAGATAAAGCAAGCAAGTCAAACAAAAAGCAGTAAAGGTGATCTAAAAATCCCTAAGGCATTCTCTCTTTTTAGGGCACTCCCCAGCAGAGTCGCCAGTTCTGTAATACGGTGAACTGACTTTTTAGGTTTTTGTATCGCAAATGTGCGGATAGCAAGAGTCGCCACCGACTTTTATTTTTATCCAATTAAGGGAAGGTAAAAGTACAGAAAAAGACCTTCGTTAGATTCTGAGTAAGGGAGAAGGTTATGAAAAGGGAAGGTATTAGCACCCCTTTCCATCCGTAGTTATCTACGGGCTCTTAGTTATTTAGCAGTGGTTTTCACATAGATATTTAGCAGTTATTTTAGTTATTGTTTCTTTTACTTATCGAGCTTTTATTTCATTTTATCGCATTTTATGCTTTGGTATTGTGTTTTAGTGTTTTCAGGTTCGGATGAATAGAACATGACAAATTGGAGGGCAGAAAAGGAATAAGTGCAGAAAAAGATGAGAAGTGGAAGAACTGAAGGCCACACGGTCCATGTATCATGGCACGACCCGTGCAAGAAGAAGGTTCGGAGTATAGTACAAAATCCAGGGGGCTGATACGGGTGCCCGTGCAACCTTGCACGGCCCGTGTCAGGAGCACTGAAGGTTGAAGATTTATTTATAATTCTATAAGCTGCATGGCCCATGCAGCCCTACACGACCCATATCTAAGGCGCGACACAATTCTAATTTTTAGGTTTTTCTATGTAATTTCATCCTCGAGGGTATTTTAGGCATTTGGCTTGGCTATAATTTATACCTAGACTATTTAAGTTAGTTTTTAAGTGTTGGAAGAGGACTTTTGACTTTGGATATCGAGAGATTACACGAGAAGAGAAGCTGGAGCATTCAAGGAGAATTGGAGAAGAATACTCTTTCATGAGCGAAAGTGATTGAGGAATCAACCCATGCTAGGGCGTGTCCGTGATTTGACTCTGTAATGACTTGAATTCCTGAGTGATCAATTTCATGGTTTATATTATTCAATTTAATTATGCAATGTTTTTATAATTTCCTGATCGGACCAATTAGGATTGATTTACGGGTAACAATTAGCTGGACCGCATTTGTTAAGGTTTTAGTACAATTAGACTATAGTAGATATCACCTAGGACTAGGGATACCCTATAGTTACCAGATTTAACCCTTGATAAAACAAAGGCTTGATTTCATCATAAATTTCTAAGGACTTAGGATTTAGGATTGAAGGTTCAAAGGTTTTCCCACTAAGGACTTAGAGGAAAATAACCTAAAGGGATGGTAATTGATATTATGAAATTGTTGAATAGATCAGGATTCAAGGTAGTTATAAGGGAAAATTATACACACCCCCTACCATGTTTAAGTCAAACAAGAAGCCAATTAATTTACATTTTGTCAAATTTATATTTCTGCAAGGATTTTATCAAATCAACATCAAACTATTGTTTTTGTTCAATTGGTAAGTCATCATACTTAGTATTTCATACGCAATCCTCGAGATCGATATCCTTGAGGTAAAACCCATTATTACTACATCGGTAGAAATAGTACACTTGATATTTTTCTGATCAAGTTTTTGGTGCCGTTGTCGGGGATTGCCAAAATACAAAGTTGATTACTAATCAATTGAAATTTTGTTGCTCCGCAACTAAAATTTCAATTTTATGTTATTTTTATATTTTTGTTTATTCTCGCCAATAATTGTCTAACTTGTTTATGCGAGGTAAGGCCTCAACAGATTTTCCTTTTGACGCATAACCGGAAAGATCATTGCACGTGAGGCTCATACAAGCTAAACGAGAAAAATTGGAAATAGCAAAAGGAGAAGTAGTCATACTAGATCAGGACAAAGAGGACGGAGTTTCAGTTCACTTAGAGCATTCAGATTCATAGACAGAAACACTTTCAGAGACAATGGGTGAAAATCCACCTCCACCAGAGAGACTTCTTGGTGATTATGGTGGCACAAATGCACCGGGTGACAGGTTGACAATTGTAAACCATCTGGTGAATGTTCCCAATTTTCAACTGCATCCGAGCACAATCAATCGGCTTGAGAGAAGGTCTTTCACCGGAAAGGTCAATGAACATGCGAACAAACACTTGTAGAGATTTTTGACAATGAGTACCACGTTGAAGATTGACGGGCATACGGACGAAGCAAAGGAAATGAGAATGTTTCCGTTTACCCTGTCTAAAGATGCTGAAGAGTGGTTTTACTCACTACCTGTTGGTAGTATTTCCACTTGGGAAGAGATGGAGAAAAGTTTTCTTGATGAGTATTTCCCTGCTTCTATTTATTTTCGCAAAAGATATGAAATTGTGAATTTTAAGAAGAATGAAGGAGAGTCACTTGGTGATGCCTATAAGAGGTTCAAGAGATTGTTGGTAGCTTATCCCACTCACAACATGGACCTAACTGAACAAATTCAGATGTTTGTGAATGGCCTCAGAATGAAGACAAAGTAACTTATTGACACAGCTACCGGTGGCTCATCCAACTTTACAACAACCATTGGTATTAAGAAGATCATTAAAGCAATTGCTGCAAATGAGCATTTGAAAATGTATGACAGGGTTACAAGTAAACTAGAGGGAGTGATTGATTTGATGTTGGAAGTAAACAGACAACTCAAAATCGAAGAGGCGATTGCTGCAGAAGTGGAGAAAACGCTCAAAGTGTTCACTATGGAAAATGGTAAACAACCACTGGTCCTCCCTAGGTCCTAAAACTAAGGGTTACTTGCAAGATCGACCAGTTGATCTTAAGACACGTACTAAGATTTGGTATATTGTACTGATTCTGCAGAAAAAGACCTTGGCCAAGAAATGGTTTTCAGAGACCAAGGGAAACAACACAATGGCTTTCCACACACACACAAAATTTCGACTACCTGCTAAACGACTGCAGGAACTGGATAAACAAGACTCTACAAAACACTAATTGGTGACTCGTGACCAATAATTGACGTTGAAGTATTTTGTGAAGAAATCGTTCGAAATGAAACAAGAGTAAACAAACAGTAAAGATAAACTTAAACGTAAATTGATTGCATTGAAAGTAAATATGGTGATTGTAATACGGTGAACTGACTTTTTAGGTTTTTGTATCGCAAATGTGCAGATAGCAAGAGTCGCCACCGACTTTTATTTTTATCCAATTAAGGGAAGGTAAAAGTACAGAAAAAGACCTTCTTTAGATTCTGAGTAAGGGAGAAGGTTATGAAAAGGGAAGGTATTAGCACCCCTTTCCATCCGTAGTTATCTACGAGCTCTTAGTTGCTCTTAGATCACTTTAAAAAAAAAGTGCTTTCTGTGTGTTTGACAAAAATGTTTTGAAAAAAAGGCATTTCGCTTTGACTTTGTAATGATTCATGTAGGAATGTATACAAAGTGTTCGGAAATGTTTCGTTTTGAAAAGAGTTTGAACTTTGACAAAAGTGTGAGGTGTGAAAAGCATTTGATTTGAGCAAGCAACTAAAAGTCTTATTACCTACTCAGAATTGGTCGTTTTTTTGTATTGTTTTATGTTCCTTTAGAATAGCGTCATCCATACCATTAGTTGGTAGGTAACTCCATTCGTTGGATGTAAGCAGGACATTCGAAGGGACATCGGATGGTCAAAGAAGGAAACTTGTAGGAAGTATCCTAACACATTCGAAGGGACTATCATCATTTTTCGTAGGCGGCAATCGAGGGTCAAGATCATGTATTCGGAGGCGACATCGTGGGTCTTATGATCTTTGTATCGAAGGGACTATGATGATTTGTTTGAAGGCAACGGTGCTAGAATACCTCTACGTTCGAGGGACATGACCATTTTTTGAATTCGTAAGGCAACGAGAGAGAATTACCCTAAGGGGTGCATGTGTGAAAGAGAGTGTGTTGATTCAGGTATTTTATCTTGAAAATTAGTGTGAGCTATGTCCAATTATTATCTTGCCATACACACCTAGTTACTAGCAATTTATAGGGTGCGGAAATTAAAATGCGGAATGTAAAGTGCGGAAAGGTAAATGTCCTACGCTATTACATGGCTTTGGGGAAGACACATAATTTAAACTTGCGGAAAATAAAAACCTAGTTTAAACTATTACATCCCATAAACAGTTACATTATTGGAAAAATAAAATGATAAAGAAAAAATCATCTGAATCGGATCAACCTGCAAGAGAATGAGAAATCGGAAAATGCGATATGAATCGAACAAGAGAAAAAATGTTAGAAAAATGCAAATTTTAAAATAAGAAAAATATGTCATGCTGGAAATACTATAAATATGTTAAAATAAATTTTTGGGATTTTTTTGGATGCATTTTGATAATTAAAAATGAATTAAAAGTGATTTAAATGCAAAATTATGAATAAAAATAAATATGCATGCAAAATTATATTTTTTAATTTATTAAATTAAATAAAGATTTTATGAAAATAATGTTAAAAGAAAAATAATTTTTGATGATTTTTAATGCAGAAATAAAATTATGAAATTAATTAAAATAGATGCAAAATATTAAATAATGAAAATATGAAAAATATTGAGTTTGTGAAAAGGAACAAAACCGATCCTCGGAGGGATCGAACTCGTGACCCTTTGAGGCATCCGGGAACAGGAACGCTTTACCACTACACCATGTGTGCATCCGTGTTTGAAAACGAAGTGAGTGGAATCAAAACACGCCGCCTTCGGTTGCCTCGCTCGCCTACTTCGCTCACCTTTGAATTTTTGAAAGATAGCGCCCTTGCTCGACGCCACAGCCCCGCAAATTCAAACATCACACACAAGTAATATAAATGCATTCTAAAGGCATGGTTCAATTCGGATCATTACGAACGCATTGGTATAAGTCTTATAGTCCAATTTTTCCTGTTTCGTAAAACCCTAAAACGTGCTCAGGAACCCTAACTATGGCATCTCGAGTTTCCGGCCATGAAAATGAAATTAAAGTACCCAGAAAGCTTGCAATCTTCCTACTAATCACAAAAACAAACACAAAACATGTTAAATATGCATGAAAATTGAAATACGATTTTGATTTTTAAGAACAAACCGATTTCGGATTTCACGATTCTGGATGGTTTTTGGCAAAGTAAGGATCTGGATCGACTCAGAACAACTCAAGGAATGTGTTGGACACCTCAAAAATGATTGAAAACGGCTGGAAGTATGATTGCCATTGCTTGTTTGCCACGATTTTTTCAGTTTTAGGTTAGGGTTCTTGAGCCAATTTTTTCGTTCTCTCTTGATAGGTATGCATCAAACATTTATACTGGATGGATTTGGGATGGTTTTGGAAGAGAATCAATCAACATTCAAAGCAAATCAAATTTGATTTTTGTAAAAAATCAAATTTTCAAAATTTGATTAATTTCCAATCCAATCTTGCCATATTGATCAAATTTCAAATTTGTCGGGCCTTTGTGAGTTGCTTGAGTCTCAAGGAAGGAAAAAAAATCAATCTTGCAATTAATTTTGATTTTATACTTTATTTTTGAATTTAATTTGTATTTAAATGAATAAATTCCAAATTAAATAGAAAAATAAAATAAAAATTCGTGGCATTGGGCTTGGATATTCCTAATTGTATAAGGAACAAGTTTGGATGAAGAAAAAGTAGGCCCATTTGCAAAGTTTTTGATTTTTAGAAGTATTTCTCTTTGTGCATTCCTTCAAAATTGCCCAACTTGTGAATGGTGTATCTTGCTCATTTTTCCACATTTTTGAGTGTTCTTGGACTTTTTGGAAATCTATAAGAGTCCTCTAACCAACCTTTTTGGTCTCATCTCAATTGGAGTTTCCATGCTCAATATATCTTCAAAACAAAAAGTTGACTTTTTGTTGACTTTGAAAATGACCTGTAATATTTTGAGCTATACCTCTCAAATGAAGCATTTTTTGGACATTCTTGTGAGACATGAAATTGTAGAGAATTGAATTTCCTTCAAAACAAGAGGTGGTGGAAAAATTTCTGAGAAAGTATGAAGAAGTTATGATCAGTCAAAGTTCTGTTGACTTTTCACCTAGAAACCCTAATTTAGAAAGTTTGACTTTTGAGCAAATCTTGAGTTTTCTTGATGAATCATGATCAACCCTTGATCAAATGATGAATGTAACTTCAAAATGAGGATGTTGACCAAAAATTATGAAGTTTGACTGTATGTTGACCACAGTTGACTTTTTGTCCAATACAACTGATTTTCAACCATCTGAGCAATTGTCTGAGCAATCTTGACTTGTAAGGCTTGAAACTTGACATGGAAAATCTTTGAAGTATATGAGGAGGTATGATGACCATTGGAGATGTTGGAAGTCCATCTTGACTGAGGAATACCAAACCCTAGTTTGGGTTGATTGTCTAGGAGAGAGTTTGTCTGATCAACTCTTGAGGAATCCTTGAGTATGGATGTATGAAATATCCTGAGAGGATGGAGGGCAAATTTTGGGGTATGACAGCTGCCCCTGTTCAATCTTCTTGTACTGGAAGGGTTAGATTGACACACCTGTCTTTCGTGACCTGAAGGTAGAAGATGATTGAACACTCGAGTACACCTGAAAATTTGCACTCGCTATTGGTGGATGATGCGGGAATGGGCTTACAGATGCCATTTGGAGAAGCTTGATACTTCGCTGGGGGATGAGTCGTACGCTAGACTCGAGAATGTCGATAGGAGAATTGACGGGGATGGGCTTAAGATGCCATCCAAGGCAACTGAGTCGTACGCCAGACTCTGTAGTTGCGGTTGATAATAAGAAGGGATTCAGAATAGATCTTCGTGCTGATTACTCTGAGGGAAATAGTAGTTGGCAAAAATGTGGATAGCTTCCCTGTTGTGCATCGGGTGTTGATCCATTGCCTTTTATCGGAGGATAACCGGGGCGGTCTTTAGATAGTTTTCCGTCGGTTCGGGCTTAATCCGACCACCGTTGGAGGACAACCGGGTGGTCTTTCGATAGTTTTCCGCTTCGGGCTTAATCTCGACCACCGTCGGAGGACAACTAGGGGTGGTCTTTCGATAGTTTTCCCGTCGATTCGGGCTTAATCTCGACCTGCTTATGTATGATCATTACTTTTGAAAAACAAGAGAACTTTGATAGAATATTTGTTAGTTTTATGCAAAGTATGATGCATGACAATGTATATGAATGACATATGCATGAATTATGACTTTATGAGAAATGTATGAATGATAGATGGTGGTATTTCAAAACATATCCATCTTGAAGAAGATGCGGATGTTCTGTTTGAAGATTTCTGACTTCTGCTTGGGGATTGAGTAAGTGAGAATCCTGCTTTGGAAGGTGAAGAAAGATATCCATGGACTCCTCCGATGCACTATTTGACCAAGTCTTGGGCCTAGATATGGTTGAGGTGATAGAGATCGAAAATCGCGTTTGTTGAAGATCTCGTAGACCCTGCTGAGGAGAATCTGGGAGGGAGTCCGTTGGGGATCTTGTATGTAGATCCGCCGAGGAAAAATAGGAGGCGCCCATCGGATTCTCGAGTGTAGATCTCATTGAGAGCATTTGATAACTGCCGGGAGATCGGGTTGGAAGAGTCAGGAACCCATTGTAATCTCTGGCTGGGGGATGAAGATGTAGTTTCCTTCGATGCACTATCTGACCAAGTTTCGAGTCTGGATACTGCCGCTGGGGAAAAGGGAAGGGACTGAGAGATATCCGTTGGGGATAAACACCTTGACTGGGGGTGAAGTGTTACTGCTTGAGACCGATGTAACATCGCCGGTTGAATGGAATCACTGCTTGATTAACGATACTCCGGAGGGAGGTTTGTTGTGAGTGACACCGCTGTGGGGATCATGCTCATGGGGAATGTTTTGCCGACCTTCATCGCTATCTCAATTCGAGCTCGCAGCTACTTTTGTATGTTCACTTTTCGTATGTTTGCCAAGAGATTTTTATTGTCAAATGCGTAATCATTCAAAACAAACGTTGGACTTATTGCAAACAACAAAAAAATTGTAAAGAGAAAGAAGCTATGCTTATTTGAAAGGTGGCGTATGGCCAAGTAGTTTGTACACAAGAAAGGTAAAAGCTATGCGAAACAATCTCGTTAAGTTCCAACTATGCTAGTACTCATATATTTCAACTATCTCATCTCCTTGTCAAGAGAAAGTGAGTGAATTGATCTCGCCATTTGAATCTTGAAGGTCGATAGTAGTCCGGACGTAGGTGATCCGAAGAGACATAGTCGACGCTTGAATCCCTAACTTTGCCTAGACCGCCTTTCGTGTTTTCACCACCGATACCCTTTTTGCCCAAGCCGCCTTTTCAGGTTTTCGACTTGCCAAGTGTACATGTTTTGGGGTATGACAGTGATTCACATACATCAAAGGCTTGGATGACTCTTTTTTCCTTTAGCGCGGAATTGGGCAGAGTTTCAGCAAGCAATTTGAAGATACGAATGAACACCCTAAAATTCTAACAAATTGACTTATTTATAGTATTTTACAAGATAACTACCAAGAGTAATCAACGGACAAGATTCAAACTAAAGACAACTGCTACACACAATTTCGCCATTCGTTTAGCGCTTCGGACCCATGATCTTTTGAAATAACTACCCATGATCTCCTCATTCTGACTTTTTCCCGCTTCATGGCTTCAGAAAGAACTAACTGCTTCTGGTTTCGATATATTTTTAAGGCGTAATAATATTTCCTAAGTCGCTTGGCCTACATCTTCGATGACATCTACCTTTTGACTAACTCCTTCATTCGACCCAAACTTATGTCGAATCGATCAACACACCATTTTGTCGATATGGTTTTATTTTTGGCGCAGTTTATTCTAGTTGTTTGGTCGATTGGGCTAGTTTTCTGACTCAGCTTCTCAGCCAACATGTGTTTTTTGGTATTTCCAACTTGGCTTTGTAAAGCTTTTCCCAAAAACTATCTTCATTTAAGATTGGCCTTTAACTTGTAGGGACATTTGCCTTTAAGCAGTGCCCTCAAACACTTTTACAAATTTCTAGTTAACAAAATGCCCCCCAGAGATACCATTTTCGAATTTCAAATTCTGTCAAACATGAGATAATGGTATCTATGAAGCTTTGTATCTTCCGTCGGCTTAGTCGTTTCCACTACCTCTGAAGACAGTTCACTGTTCCAGTCTTTTCATGACGTCAGGTAATCATGGAAATGTATCTGCTTTTATTTCAAGACATGGGAATATTTAATGTTTGGCCATCATTACTTTTGGTGGCAGACATGGCCCACCACGCTTGCAGCTTCATCTGGCCACACGTGTCCCTCGACGGACACGATTTCAAGCCTATGGAATCGCCACAATTTCCTTCGTCTCTTTGTTTTCTTCATCTCCATGCCTATAAATAGGCATTCTTCCCATTATCATTCTTTTTCCTCTGCGTTTTCAATGTTCAAACCAAGAAAACTCAGAAAAACCTCAAACCCTAATCGCTGCCATTTTTCTCTTAACCCAAACACCAGAGATCCTTGCTATTTTTCATGCTTTCATCTTAACCCAGAAACCAGAAATCCTTGCCGTTTTCAAACTTTTCTTTTAATCCGAAAACCAGAGATTTTCAAAACTCCATATTTTCACCATCTTCATCTCCTTTCCATACAATGGCAGACAAACATGTTTCAACAGCTCCAGCAAAAACCCTTCATATTCGCCATGTTGACGGCAAGCCCTATGTGACGGAACCTCCATTTTCCGAAAAGAAAGTTAAAATATGGCAATCACAGGTACTTATCCTCTTTCGACTCGATGATGAACCTCTAGCTTTTCTAGGTCCATTACTAGTAGATGTTCCTTCTAAAATCTATGTAGATGATGAAGGTGCATTCTTTCCCACTAGCTAGCGTAGTCGTCCTCTAATTACATCAACAAACCCTATTTCTTTGCAATTCGTTGACAGAAACTTCCGCACGGCTCCTCCCTTTAACTGTCCTAAGTTTAGGGCTTGGATGGAAAGGTTGGAACCTAGTAAGGGCCAACAATGGAGAGAAATGGGTATTTATGACCTGTTAGAACTCTCTCGTGTTGGCCAACCTTATTTTGGCGGCATGCTGTTGGATGCCTTGCATTTTTGGGAAGGATCCACCAATAATTTCCATACTAAGTGTGGTATGATGACCCCCACACTGCTGGACATAGCAGCTTTAACATGAATCAAGCCTGCTGGAACAATCTTCAACCACACCGACCATGAACCTATTCAAATAAATTCGACGTTGGTGATTCTAAACACCTGACATACGCCAATTTTATCAACCACCATCAATGTGACTCTGATGACATTTCTGATGAAGAGCATGTCTCCTTTTTAACTCTTTGGCTGTCTCGTTTCGTGTTCTGTTCAAGATCGATGCAGATAGCCAAACAATTCGTTTATTTGGCCACTCCGTTGCATAAGGGTGAAAACATTGCCTTAGGCCAATTAATTTTGGCCTCTTTATACGCTTCTATGACCGACATGGTCAACCAAATCAAGATGTTTGACCCTAATAATCCAAAGAAAAAGAATGTATTAGTCCATGGTTCTTTCTGGCTTCTACAACTGTGGATGAATGCCATTTTCTATGAAGATGTAAAACCTTTTCGACAGAAAAGGGTTTCAATCTCTCAAGACAGGAGCGGGGCCGTGTGGCCATGTTATTTGCCTCTGACTCTCATAGATAAAACTTCTCCAAACGATGAAGTCTTCAAAATGCTCTTCGACATTATGCTGACGCGAGAAAACTTCAAACCTTCAATGGCTCCGTTTGCTGACGGCAGGAGTGAGCAAAACTCACATTCACCTCATTTAAACCAGCGTTCTACTGCACCCAAGAGTTCGAAACTTGGTGGCAGTCGTATCTCATTACTTTTGTGAATGAAGCTGATGGCAAGATGAATGAACTGACTATTGCTTTCAATACTTTTCAGGAAAAGACAACCAAATGTAAGGCAACCAACATCAGAGAAATTCAAGCTTTTCAGAAATTTTTCAGAGTGGTGTATTTGCCAAACAATCTTCGTCGAACCATCCATGACACGGCCCAAGAGCTAAAGGAGAGGGTAACTGAGAGGATTCCTCAACTTAAGATCCCTAGTTACGCAAAAGACAAATATCTTTATGCACTTCACTTTGGAAAAATCAAATTTCCTCCTTTGCCGACTAGCCCGTTGACCCTGGCTTTTCGACCACCTATCCCAGATTGATGGTAAAGCTCTTGGTCGAATATTCAAAATGCTCACAAAAAGAAAGCCGACCGGGTGGTTCTGACGAAGCATTGGTTGCATGACTACCCAGGCTTTCTGCATATCGACCTTGAATATGTGAGAGAGCTTGTCGTAGTACCCAAGGGTAACCACCTCTGGAAAGTTTCGTTTCCTTTCACAATTCGACTCACAGCTTTATTTGACTTAACTTCTTTTCTAGCTGTACCTTTGCCACAAGTAGTTGTTCCTAAGCAAAAACCTGCTGCTGTTGAAAGTCAGGGAGGCCTGTCGACCGAACCTATCAAAACCAGCGCCAAAGGAGGCCCCTCACAGTCAAAGGTATGTTTTATTCACACCTGTGTTCATGTTTCTTCTATTCGACACCTCACTTATGTTTGATGCCTTGAAGTTCACACACATTCAAACTCTTTCTGACGCTGAACCCATTTCTTCTTTTATCAAGAAGACTGATTCTTCTGTAAGTGTAAATGTCTACACTTTGAAATCCTGTATTTTACAAACCACTAACGTTTCTATTTGTCATGTAGCAGAGTCGAAAACTCTCAGTGGATTCGGATGCTCCCTCCAACATATCCAAAAAGTCCAAGAGGGACAAAAAGTGTCACCATAGTGGGAAGGCTGAGGTAAGCATCTTTTACTTTAGAATACTTTGAAAAAGGTTATGATTTCTCTTGATATATTCTTTATTTCTACAACCATCTCCTGATGATCAGTCTCCCCACTCCCGTAAATCCAAAGATCATAAAAGGAAGCACGCGTCCTCTCCTACGGAGAAGGCGGAAAAAAAGAAAAAGAAAGCCCCCACGGCCGAAGACCTTGGAGTGAAGGTTGATGATAAGGTGAAGCCGAAATGGTCGGCGATCAGCCACTCATTACTAGGCGGCGAGGTAAAGTGCTCCTAGCTACTTGTCACGATGCTGACTTACTTTCGAATGCTGATAATATCATAATACATATAGCCATTGTCACCCCTAACCCTACGCTCGCTTCTGAAGATATCAAAGAAACAGAGTGGACGCTGATACTGCTTCAATTGGAGGAACCGAAACAAGAATTCCCACTTCACCACCACAGGTATTCGTCATATTCTCTAGTGTGTTTTGACTATTGAATCATACCTGTCTGATATCTGTACTCTCTTTTAGGTTGAAGTTTCTGAACCGCAACGCAGTGTGCCAGGTTATACTCCACTTTCAAAATCTTCTTCACCCCATCATCGACAGGCTCTCAACATGGCCACTGGTGAGTTTGTTGATCTTGCTGTTTGGGCTTCTCTCAGTGACTCTGATTTGGTCACTAGTCATGCCAGGCATGAGGGTTATAGTTCGACTAGCTCTGACTCTAGTCTTTCAGATTCCCTGCAGGGCTCGGAGACTCCTCAAAATGTCCCTGATCCATCCCAAGTTTAGAGTCTTTTTGAGAAGGATGATTCAGTTGGCCCCTCCGGGGCGAAAGATGTTTTGGCCGACATGGATGTCGATGCTGCTTTGGCAAGATTGGAACAATTTGTAATTCGGTACATTTCGTCTTCAGACTCTGACCGCTCTCAAGTTTATGGTGACAATTTAGGGCCTAAAGCATCTAAGGTCAAGAAACTGACAGAGACCATCCGTACCTACGCCTTCAATCCTGACTTACCTCATCTACTGCATGAGGATTCAGCTCTTGGACCAGAGCTTATGGATGCTATCACTCAATTAAAGGGTCTTGAGATCTCTGAATTCTCAAAGCGTATGATAGCAGCATTTGAAGACATCCTCTCCCCCTTGCTGGCAAATATTACTCAAATGACGGAGGTTGTGCAGTTGGTTGAAATAAAACAAGCGATGGTGAGGAGAAATGTGGAAATGGTGAAGAAAACCAAAACGGTGGTCGAAGGGATGATGGACAAGCGGAAATGGTTGGAAGTCGTCCCCCGCAGTTCTAGTCTGTGTCTTGTATGGTGCATGCAAATCGTGTTACTATTCCTATTGATTCGATTACAAAAGTGGCCAGAGTTCCCTATTCTGACTCTCCACTCATTCCCGGGGTTCGTATTTACTCCTGCACTCGCATCATTTGCTCCGCATGCCACGCCTACAATTGTTTGACATTTGTTTGCACATTGCATTGCTTATGTGCTTCTGCCAAAGCACTTGATTACTTCATCCCTTTGCATCCCTTGGTTCTACAACCAAGACAGATATAGATTAGCTTTCCCGTAGGGTTGCTCGGTTAGGATAGCTCTCGAGCCTAGACATTAGGATTTACATCCTTTGCATGTTGACATAGGTAGAGATTCCCTTACATCCTCAACCCTAGGTCCAATCTTTGCATGACAACATTAGGGCTAGTACTAGTTAGTCTCCCTTTTGTGTTTCTAGTTTATTTTTGCATCCTTGCATGTAATTAAAACTAAAAGTTGCTTTCTTTTTCTTTTGAAAACAAAACACTTAATAATGGTTTGTACTCCTTTTTCAAGGTAAAAGAAACCAACCAAGACAAAGTCTTTTCGCATTTGTGCGCTTTTATTTTGTGTTTAAAACCTTTTTTATAAGTAAAAAAAACACAAAACTCACCCAAAAAAGTGAGCCAAACTATGACGTTCTGACTTTCCCATTGCACAAGGGAATACGTAGGCATCTTGTCACGAGGCTCGATCGAGCACAACTTGTAAAAACTTTGTTCTTTTTCCCGTGGTTTCTTTATTTTCCTTTTATTTTGCATGCATTTTAGCGTTTAAGCATAGATAGATATAGCACACCCTTTAACTAGAAAATAGAAGTGGATACCGTAGAGTACTACGGGCGTGTCGGGTTATAATCCCTTTCCCTCGCGTAACTAACTCCCTTACCTAGATTCTCTCGACCTCTTGGTCGAAGGACCGTGATTTCTCCCCTTTAGGTTTACTCGATGTTTTCCTTTCTCCGTCATGAGATAAAAGACATTCGATGGCAGCTCCATTGATACACCCCTATTAGTCAGAAGTTCAGTCGGGTGGTTCCAGCTGGCAACTCCACTGGGGACAGTTGACCTATTGTTGGTCCGTCCAGGAGTTGATCCTAGCTTTTGTTTTCATGTCTATTGGGTAATTATCTATTTACTCGCTTTATTGCACCATCCTTTGTATGCTTTGCACTACATTCTATGTGACATTTTATCGCTTTCATATATCCTGTACATTATCTTCCGTTGTGCTGTGATATTCTGGGGTGGGTGTTACAAGAGGTAAAAGGCCCACTACCCAGGCCAGTGACATATAGGATAGACAGATGTTCATGTGAAATTCCGCGTTCCTTTGACGTGTGTGAGGACACATGAAGTACCATATTCAGCCGTTATTCTCCCGATACTGCTACTGTTCTACATCCCTTATGCATGAGCAAGGTATTAAATGGAGGGTTGTCGACTATGGGTGCCACTTAAGGACCACCTGTTCTATTTAGAATTACCCGTGAGGTGGGGATGGGAAAAATCATTATCACAGGTACATTGCTTCGATGCTGGTTCCAAGTTACTTGTTTCCGTGTTCCGTGACCTTTGGTATTTTCTAGATATATGGTATTTTATGATGCTACCCGTGTTATTCATACTTAGCCCGAACTTCGGTATTTTCTGGATGAACGGTATTTTCTGACATTACCCATGGTGTTCAGATTCAAGCCGAAACTTTGACTGTGTTACATATGACTTGGTTCTGTTGTCTGCATAGTAGTGGTTCAATATACAGGATACATGATGACCTATGTGCATTGCATTCATGTTTTCCTTTTCTTATTTCATTTTCTTAACATGCATGTTTATTTCATTACCGAGCATCAGAAAGATGGATTGTTAGCATTACTTCAGTTTTATGACCGCGATTTAAGGTGTTTCATGTTCCTAGATTATCTCCTAGAACCAACCTTGGAATCTAGGAGAATCTGTTGTGAAAGCTCATGTCGCCAGTAAATCGAAGATAGATGGTTTCCATTTGAGTTTCCTGCTGAAAGAAGCTCATACTAAAGCTGACAAGAAAGAATGGAAGATGTTCAATGCTATCTTGGCTTGTTGCATCTACGACTTGGTCTTGTTTCCAAATAATATCGACTTTGTCGACAAAAATTCTATTTCTCTATTCATTCAAAGGAACCCTATACCGACACTCTTGGGGGATGTCTACCATTCCATCCACTCGAGAAGCTATAAGGGAAAAGGAGGGGTTGTTCATCTTTGTGCACCATTGCTGTACCGTTAGTTTCGAGGTCTTCTTCCTTAAACTGGTGGATTTGTTGACACTCTGATAACACGAATTTATATAACACATTTGACGTAATTTTCATAGACAATGTTACTATTTTTATTTAATTATATTACTTTATTTCTGTATTACGTTGGTATTTTCTATGTTTCAGGTATTTGTATTAGATAAAGATAAATTGAGCAAAGAAGTAAAATTGAGGAAAAATCGGATTAAAAAGTCAAAGAAATGAAGCAAGGAGTGATATATAGCAAAAAGGAGGAGTTATAGAAGAAGAAAACAATTATTCAGGGAGCAAAGACTAAGCCCAAGAAAGCTGTGCCTGTAGTAAGCCTGTGACACACCACCGCCACGTCACGGGTGAGACGGTCGTCTCACTCCTCCCACTTAGATAGGAGGCGCCCACCTCAAGTGGGGCCCACCATATTCCAACAATTTGAGACGCTCGTCTCATTCTCCTTTGTGCACGTGGAGGCGTCCGTCTCCGTCCTTTAAGGCAATATTTTCTCCACAATCACATTTGCTTGCATACGAAGTTTAGGAAAGGCAGTTACCAAATGATCTATAAATACAAGTTCAAGTTTCAGAGTGAGGGTCGGCAGTTTTACCGAACAACCGTTCTTTCTTTATTTCGTAATTTTATTTCAGTTTTGTACTTTGAATTTCTTTTAGTTTTCAGTTTCTTTGTTTAAGTTTTATTTCAGTTTTTCACTGATCTAACCTTACGTTAGATCAAGTGCTTTTTATTCCTTGTCGTATTTTTCTTTCGATTCAAGAAGTCTCTGAGCAAAACCAACCGACTTGTGGTGGAGTGCTCGTTTATTTCGAAGAACAAGATTATTTCCAGTATTCTTATTTTCAGGTTTTTAATTTAATTATTTTATTTATGATACTGTTGCCTGATATTATTTATTTGATTTCGGAAATGTTTAATTATATTGAACCATATTATTTATGCATGTCTGAATTAATTAATATGTCTGGCTAAATATTTCTGATATTGGTATGTAAATTAATCAAACCAAAGGAATCCAAAATAAACCGGTATAATGTTACGTTGTTAAAAATGTTCTTTCTGACTTAGTTATCTAATTTAATTTATAAAAGGTTTATAAACCAACAGAGCGAAAGTTTGAGGTTAATGAACTGGACTAAGGTTAGAAACCAACAGAGCGAGAGTTTGAGGTTTAGAACCAGATAGTGGATACTAGGTATTATTTTTAAAGACTGCGAAAGCGTTTTAAAACTGATTAAACCTTATTTATTTTCAAAAAGTGTTTTTAAATTCGGCGGGATAGCGAGAGCATACGTTAGGATTTAACTACATGATCTGATTCAATAGAGCGAAAGTTTGAGATATGATTTTTAGATGAATATTGTTTGCTGAAGAGATTTTCTATCAACTTGAGAAACAAACCAGTGGAAATTCAGATCTCCTTAGGTTAGACGAATTACATACCGATATCTATTTAATTATTATATTTTCCTTAACCAATTTCTTTAAGAATTATTCGCCTTACCTGTATACCGTAACTTAGGATAACGATAGATCGATTTATAGTCTCTGTGGGTTCGATATCTTGTAAAACTACGCGATAGGACTGTGCATTTGCAGTCTGCTGATTAATAGACAATAAAGTCGCGATCACACTCATAATAATTCAAGGTGGTTACCAAGATTGATGGGACTTTCTGCTAGAGATCTTGATTGGTATAAGGATGCTCTATCCAGGGTTGAGTATAAAGAAGTGATTACCCGATGCGGAGAGTTCGCTAATATGCCTCTCACTAGCATAAGGGGGTATTAACTATAATCCCACTCTTTCCAGAAGACAAATGGGGTATGCCTTGAAGGATCCACCTAAAGAGAGGCATATGAAAGAGACTTTGTATTATGATACGCCCGATGTCAAAAGGGAAATGCTTAAAGCTATCCAAGCTTGGAGAAATATCCATACTGAAGGGGTGCCATACTTTGGTAAAAAGAATCCTACTACATACTCGCCTTATATACAATGGATTCTGAAGAAGAATGAAGACCCTTGTTGGCCTTTCACCATACAAGCTCCTTTATATCCTCAAGAGTCTGAAGTGCCTGAAACTCTAAAAGTAAAACATCACATGATTACTCAAGAGAAGAATCAACTAACTCATGAGGTCAAATACTTCAAAGGAGAAGCCTCTGATGCTGCAAGAAAGAGATCAAGAGTTGAAGATCATCCCACTCCTGCCGTAGATCTTAAGAAAACCGTCCTCGAAGTGAAAGAGAGGTATAAGCAGAAAATCCAAGACTTCGAAGCTCTTAAAGTTTCCAAAGCATAAATGGAAAAGAAGTACAAATCTCAGATGGAAGAGTTAAAGAGGCAAATGCACAATCAAAAGCTGGTGCACGAAACTCAACTTAAGGGGAAGGAGGCTCAGTTGTCTTTCGCTATTGAAGAGCTGGAGCGTCTCAAAATCCAAATGGGAATACAAGATGCCGAAGGATTCCCTATGTCTGATTTTTAGATTTATGCCTTATTTGCCTTTTACGGTAAATCACCATCAGGTTTGTTGATGGTATTACTCCTTTTATTGTATGAATTGCAAAAAAAATGCTTAGATGTTTGTAGACCTCTTTGATTTTATTTAATGATGATTAGACTTTTCAGTATCCATCGTCTCGTTGGTTTATCCCTAAAACTTAAATCCAAGTGTTAGAATCTTGGAAATGTTCAAATATCTCATTACATGCATAACATTCATATACGTACATGCCATGCATAACAGGTTTGGAACGGAATTCTTATCCTCGGCTTTTGCTTTTATTTAGAAGAAAATTGCAAACTTCCATCGTTACCTAACTCGAAGCAACGAACGACGACAGATGGAACAACTTCAAGCAGAAGTAGCGGCGATGAAACCGCAAGTGGAGGCGCACATGACTCAGTTCATGGAGGTTATCACTAATATGAACCGAGGACAACAAGAGTTGAGGGCTTTGGTTGAAAGATCTCTTCCAGAGGATGACCATCGCAATCTGTTTGATGACGCTTATGTGGGGCAGCTACGTGTTGAGCATGAGGTACATAATGCTGATTTGGGTGTTAACGACCACCTTCGTGGTCAGGGTCTATATCTCAATGATCGGTTTCCACCTCCACCACCTACTCCACCACATGGGTCTTATTTCTTTGATGACGGGATGCAGGGGCATCGTACCAGGGGTCGTCCTCGTTCCCAAGGTCCAGACGTCGATCAGAATGATGAAGCTTATTCTATGAATGGTAGTGAAGTTGACTTCTCGGTTGATGATCAAAGGTACCGTTTGCTCGAAGAAAGGTTGAAAGCTGTTGAGGGACAAAAAATGTCAGGATTGGACTTATCTGATTTGGGGTTGGCACCTAGATTGAGACTTCCTCCAAAGTTTAAGGTCCTTGTGTTTAATAAGTATAATGGGGCGACTTGTCCGAAAACTCATATCATGGCCTATTTCCGCAAGATGACGGTGTATACTGAAGATGAAAGGCTTCTCATGCATTTCTTTCAAGAAAGTTTGACTGGAGCATCTCTAGAATGGTATATGCATCTTGAGAGAAATCACATCAGAACATGGCATGATCTGGTGAATGCTTTTATCCAACAATACCAAATCAACATTGACATGGCTCCGAACTTTACGTAGTTGTTGAGTTTGTCTCAAAGATCGGGTCAGACATTTAAGGAATATGCTCAGAAATGGAGAGAGCTCGCTACAAGAGTTCAACCACCCATGGTAGATAGAGATGATTGATATGTTCACCAGCACTCTAATTGGACATTATTATGTTGCTTGTAGCACTTCCTCTAGCTTTGCTGAGATGGTTCGTTATGTTGAACGAATCAAAAGTGGGATGAAATCTGGGAAGATCCGATATGCCGAGGGAGGAAGTTCCTCTGGTGTGAATAAAACTTACAGTGGGCATCCCAAGAAAGAGAAGGGAGAATCCAGTGTTGTATATGGTGGCAGAGGTAAGGCACAGGTCAATGCAGTGACTATATTTACTTCTCAATCACAAGCTCAACAAGAACCTCATCAATAGAACTAGAGACAGCAAGAGAATCGCACCCCTAAGAGGTTTAATGCTGTTCCGATGAGTTATGCTGATTTGTTTACCCGATTAGCTGATCTCAAGTTGGTAGCACCAAAGGCTGCATTTGTGCCTCCTCCTTCGGACAAGCATCCCAGAAATTATAATGCTAATGCCAACTGTGAGTTCCATTCTGGAATGTTGGGGCATATCATTGAGAACTGTTACGCGTTCAAGTGCAAAGTGCAAGACTTGATTAATTAAAAAACTATTGAATCGGAAACTCGACCGCAGAATGCCGGTCCTAACGTTACCCATAACACGATGTCGCATCATGCAAGTGGGGTTGTTTAAGCCATAATGGAAGATGGGGAGGTCCTGCATCTGATAATGGATGTTGACCTAGTAAAGACGCCATTACCTTTTGTTAAGGAATACTTGATTAAGAGAGGGGTTTTCACTGGTTGTAAAGTTGGTTGTGAGAGATGTGAACATTGTTCGACCAGTTGTGCAAGACTGAAGGATGGTATTCAGTATTTGATTACAAACGACCAATTGAAATTTGATCGGATTAAGAAGGATAAGAAGGTTGGAATACAAGATGTATCCATGATTACTATCCCTTATTCTCCGATTGTTATATCTGCACCAATAAAACCTGTTGCGTTGGAAATTACTAAACCCGTTCCCTTGCCATATGAAAGTGACAAAGTTGTGCCATGGCATTATGGGTCGGATGTTTATTACCATGGTGTGAAACAGGAAGACGTCTCCTCCTTTACTAAGAAGGATGACGAGTTGGATGTCGCTAATGCCGATAACTTTGTTGGAAGTGGTGGTATGACGAGCAGTGGTCGAATATTCTCTGCTCCCGTGACACAATCCAATGAAGACGCTTTCACTAAGGCTAAGGGAAAAAGTCCATGAAGCAACCTGAACTACAAAGTGCCAATTCTGACCTCAAGAAGGATGTTGAGGAGATTATGAAGTTCATTCGTAAAAGTGATTTTCGGGTGATTGATCAGCTTGCCCAGACACCCGCTAAAATTTCTATCCTTTCTTTGCTGCAAGACTCAGAAGCACATAAGAGTGCTTTAATGAAGCTGTTGAGCAATGCCTTCGTACCGCAAGAGATATCTGTGGGGCAGTTTGAGAATGTATGTGCGAGTATTTCAGCTAACAATGGGTTGGGATTTATTGATTGCGATCTTCCGCCAAAGGGTCGAAACCATAATAAAGCGCTGCATATTTCTATGGAATGCTGGGGAACTACCTTGTCGCGTGTGTTGGTGGATACTGGTTCCTCTCTGAATGTAATTCCCAAGTCAGCATTGATGAAGATCGACTATGGTGGTCTTGAACTCCGGCATAGTAATTTTAATGTTAAAGCATTTGATGGTTCCAGGCGTTTTGTCTTTAGAGAGTTAGACCTCCCCATCAAAATCGGCCCCCCAGCTATTCACTACAACGTTTTTTGTCATGGACATCCAAACTGCCTACTATTGCCTCTTGGGCCGTCCATGGATTCACAAAGTTGGGGCCGTTACATCCACCCTTCACTAGAAGTTGAAATACCCTGTTGATGGGAAAACCATCACTGTCTGTGTTGAAGAGTAATACATTGTGAGCCACCTTGCTTCTTTCCAGTACGTTGAGATTAATGGTGAGATTCATGAAACTCTATTTTCAAGGCTTTGAAATAGTTCATATGCTGAAGACCCCTCAACGGAAGGAGATTAAGAAAGATAACCCGAAATCTTCCATGGCATCCCTGAGAGATGCTAACGCTGTGGTTGAGGTTTGACGCCCTAAAGGTCGGGGAAGCGTGGTGGAGGTAGCACCCAAGTATAACAAGTTCAGGTTGGGCTTTGACCCTGTTTTGCACCATCATATTTGTCATACCCCAAATTTCACCCATAATTTTTCTTAGTATTATTTAGATTTTTGCAGCAATGATCAATTTTGTTTCATTCACGAGTTTTTTTGTTTTTTTATTTTTTATTTTTTATTATCTTCATATTCATAGCATTTTGCATTCATTCATTTCACATTTGAATTTATTATTAATTTTTTTTCTAATACTCATTTTATATTAATAATTGAATATTTTGTTTGATTAATAGTTAAATATATATTTTAATTGAATTTGCATTTTTTTTGGTCATATTTCTATTTAATTGGTTAGTTAGTAGTTTAAGATAATATTTAGTTACTAGTTGCTCAATTAGATAATGGAGTTGAATTTTATTTAGTTACTTATAATATTTTGTATTTTTGTTTTAGTAATAACAATATATCATAAGTATCACACATTTATATTTATCTTTTACAAAAAAAGTAAATATCAGATTTTTTATTCTATATCATCATAAAACAAAAAATGTGTGATGTTGAGGCTTTTTGTTTGTACAATTTCCTTCTATCATGTGCCACGCTCCACCCTTGCCTCCACCATCTCTTGTCCAACCTACAGAATACAACTACTCTTCTCCACTACCTGTACCTGCAATAACACAATACAACATCTTATTACAAGTTATCACCACTACAACCTGCAAAGTTCAAAACACAAAAAAATCAGTACAATGCAACTCCTCCACAAATCCATTCCACTATCTCTACAATAAAAAATTCATAGCTCATTGTCCTTTATTCTTCCTCATTAAGTTTGCTCCACAATCTTGCTATATAGTACACCTTCACTTCTTAACCATCAACACTCTCTGTTTCTCACAGTGGTCATTATTCATAAAAACACCAACACCATAACAACCCTCCATAACCCAATACTCACAGCCTTTATAATACTCCCTGTTTCCTCTTACTTCCTTTTACCTTCATACTCACCTCCTTCCAGTCCACCCTTCAAATCCATCCTCACTTCTTCCTAATATCCAAACGTCTCTCACCTTTCCATTAATCTACACCGCCATACTCCCTTAACAACATCACAACTCAACTCTCTTAAACCTTCACCAACTCCGAAACATATTTTCACCTCCATCTCATACAACAATTGAACAATAACAACAAAGCAAAACAGATCGCGAAATAGATCGAGACGAAAACTCTAAACGCGTAGATCGAGAAAGAAAACATCAGAAGTAGAAGATTTAAAGAGACCGCAAACGTACCTGTTACTTTCTCCTGTTTTTTCATTTTATACTTCATCTTTTCCACTCAAGCTTTACATACCTCTTGCAATTTGTAATAGTTTGAACATGATCTGAATTGGGGTTTTATGGATTGGGGGTTATGTCTTCTTGTGTTTGTTTATTTATGTTTTGATTTTTCTGAGAATAGATGAAACGTGAGAGAGAAACGGCCATGAAGAGCAAGAGAGATAGGGCAGATCGATGAAACATAGGAAGATGAAGAGGACGTGTAGGGAAGAGAAAGAAGAACGTTTGATAAACAGATACATGTGAGAGAATAGCGATATAGAAGAGGCGTTGTTTTTTTGAGAGAGAGAAAGTGTGTTGTTTTGCTTTTTTTTTATTTTCGATAATGATAATAGTAGTAGTATTGTCGGCAAGTCTCTTGGTTCTAGGGTTTTTCTGACCCTCTCTTGGTAATTCCGGGTGGGACTTTGGCCAAGCCCAAAGCGTTTTCATTCCAACAAACCTAAGTACTCCATTTATTCATACCCCACTTACGAATTTGACACCCCTAGCGGCCCATTTCTCTCTTTACATAGCGTTTTCATTTGTTTTGGTTTTTTATAATCTCTCTATTTATTTATATTAATAATTTTTTATAAAAATAAGTAATAATTAATTAGAAAAAAATCAATTTTGTTTCTCTTACAAAAATAATATCTTTTTAGATGTATAGTTTTATTTTAATTACTTGACTCTTAAAATTATTTTGATTGTTGGTTCATTTCTACTTTGCTTGTATATTTGTATGAACTTGTAACTATTTAATTCATCCCCATTTGTAACTATGTATCCCTATCCCCATGAGTTGTAATAACTAGTAAATATTTTATTGTTTATTTTAATTATTCATCCACTTGTTCACAAACCAAACATTTCAAACTAATACTCGATTGCGAGCCATTTTCATACCATGAATCGACAAAGCTTAGAAGCGTCGTAACGGCCACACATTTGTGCACACACCACGCTTGCTCTTGGGTTTACAATGAAACTTTGATTGATTAGTTAAATATTATTTAATAATCTAATTAGGTTATTTAAAATTTATTAGTCCATCTAATTAATTTTACTAAACTAATTACTTGATTAAATTTTGTTTAGTTAGTCGATTAAATTTATTTCGTGCATGCACCTACACAATATTCAATTATCTTATCATTTGTGCAAGCCACCTTGTATGGGCTTTTAATTCATTTAACCGCTTTATTTTACGCTTGTATATAATTATTACCCGCCTCATTTCCATTCTCGCACTTTGGTCCATATACCAATTTTAATCATAGCCCAAATCAATTCTCTTCTCATCTTTAAGACCTTTCATAATAAATTTTCAAACCTCGATCCAACGTCGAGTGCATTTTCAAAACGCTTTCACCGTAAAATCCAAGGCTTTGAATCGTTGGACGTTAGGCCAATTGTTTGAAGACTTGTTCCAAATAACTTTAAGTCTTTAAATCGTTGGATGCTAGACCAATTGTTTAAAGACTCCTAACAAATGTGAACTTTGTTTCACTTCACTTTTTGTTGCGAAAACCTTTTGGGTGATAGACGACTCGTCTGAGCATTAGCTCCTCTGGTTTCTAGTATTTGAATCGTAAGATGTTAGTCCTATTGTTTGGTATTTTTCACCCACAATAAAATCAATTCAAACTCATCAAACCTTGCCCACGTGCAAGTCCCTTTTTCAAACACTCATCGCTCACACGCGATCTTCCTTTGCTCACACGCGAATTACACTATTGATGTCTTATCGTCCACGTACGATTAAGCTCCTATTTTCATAAATAAAATCTACCAACAAAAAAATGTTCTCGCAACCGAGAACTACGTAAGCTCTGACTTTCCCATCGCACTTGGGGAATACGTAGGCACGAGATTCTAACATCTTGGCGAGCACACTTTCAAAAAATTAAAACATGTTTCCTTTCATTTCTTTTTCCGCACATAATAAATAAGAAGATTGCAAATTTACTTTTTAAACAAACAAACAGGCTTAGAACTAAATGGGTCCCATCGAGTACGATGGATGTGAGGGGTGCTAATACCTTCCCCTTGCATAACCGACTCCCGAACCCGCATTTCTTGGTCCCGACAACCATTTCATTTTTCATTTTCATTTCATGGGTTTTATCTATATTTTCCCTCTCCTCTTTAGGAATAAATAAAGTTAGGTGGCGACTTCATTGTTTCATTGTTCGCAATCGAAATATTTTCGATTAGCGTCAACAATATTCTTAAAGCACCCAACTTGGCTACTCCTGTGAAGTTTTCAAGCCCCGACGTCAGTCCCGGACAAGAAAATGTTGTTGATGATTCAGACAACGAATTTGACATTGACAATTGGATCCGCCCAGTGTCCCTAGCGTGGAGCTGAATAATTGGACTTTAGAAGACTGTGTCCCAGTCACGATGGTCAAAGAGTAATTTTATTGTTTCTGTTATCATGCAAATAATTTGTGTGCTCTGCCCAAGGCACAGTGAACCATATGTAGGGCCACCATGTTTGCATTTGCATCTTTTTACCATGAAATAAAAGAGTGTCTTTTCATTCAAATGTCTTGTTTCCTTTTCTTCTATTTTACATCGCAATTTTAAAACGCAAAATGGTAATGATTTATTTTTATTTTCATCACCTAAAAAAAACTAAAACAAGCATTAAAATCAATCATGCAGATATAATCCCACACTCTTAATGGATCCCTTTGATCACGACCCTACTATCACTCTTTATGACTTTGATAATCCGATCAACCAAGCCGAAGAAGAAGATGAGGAAAAGCTAGAAATAATGTTAAGCAAGAGGAAAAGGTCATCCAAATGCATTAGGAAGAGATTGAGAAAGTGAATCTGGGCAATGCTAATGTGACTAAAGAGGTTAAGGTCGTGGCTGCTTTAGACAATAGTGTGAAGCAAAGACTGATTGAATTACTCTGAGAGTATTCAGATATCTTCGCTTGGTCTTATGAAGACATGCCTGATTTGGACACCGATATTGTTGTGCACAAGCTACCTTTGAAAGAAGACTGTCCTCCTATTAAGCAAAAGATTCGAAGAACTCATCCTGAGATGTCTAAGAAGATCAAAGAGGAAGTCCAAAAACAGCTTAATGCAGGCTTTTTGAAAGTCATTTCATACCCTCCGTGGGTTGCCAACATTGTTCCTGTGCCTAAGAAAGACGGCAAGGTTAGAATGTGCGTGGATTATAGGGATCTGAACAGAGCCAGTCCGAAAGATAACTTCCCACTTCCCCATATTGACATACTGGTGGATAATACGCCTCATGCAAATGTGTTTTCTTTCATGGATGGCTTCTCCGGGTACAATCAGATCAAGATGGCACCGGAAGACATAGCTAAAACAACTTTCATCACCCTATGGGGGACTTTCTACTACAAAGTGATGCCTTTCGGATTGAAAAATGTCGGGGAAACGTACCAACGTGCAACGGTAACTATTTTTCATGAAATGATTCATACGGAGATTTAAGTGTATGTCGACAACATGATTGCTAAATATCAAGGTGAAGAAGAGCATCTGGTACATCTACAAAAGTGTTTTGACAGGCGGAGGAAATTCAGATTGAGGCTGAACCCGAACAAGTGTACGTTTGGCGTATGATCTGGCAAGTTGTTAGGCTTCGTTGTAAGTGAAAGAAGTATTGAGGTTGTGTTGGTGTAAGCCCTAGATGCCAATACCTTTTGGTACTTGTATTGAATTATTTATTAATAATAAAAGGCTTTTCTTTATTATGTTTGCTTTTTGAAAATAATAAAGTCCCTAGAATAGTTAGTTTGTTTAATGCAATGTTAAGTGTGACTTAATCGTGAGATCCATTAAACATAGGGACACTATTCTTAAAGCATTCATAATCGAGCTTTATTGTGAAGCGAGATAACATTAAAGCATTGAGGTTGTTATGAAGATAGACTAATGATCACATCTCATGGATCATAGATAAGGAGTTATCAAGTCTTGACATAGGTATAAATATTAGGAGTAACATTTATACTGGATTGAACCGCTATGAGAATACTACATAAAATATTATGCAAAGTGTCATAAGCTATTCTCATGGTGATAAGTGGTGTATACCACCCTTCGACCTGAAACCACTATGGACCCTAGATGTAAAGTCAAGTGCCTTATTACTGATCAAACATTATCCGTAACTGGATGACCATAAAGACTATTGATGGGTACTTCACAAAGCATGCTGAGGGACATGAGTGACCTAGATGGAATTTTCCGATTCTGCATAACGGGATAAATATCTGAGGGCCCAATATTTAACTAGACAAGGATGACACGGTCTATGCCTTGTGTTCAATATAAACATAAGGGAAAAGGGTAATTATACACACAAGTATTATTATGTTAAATGTGATTTAATATAATTTCCAACGTCAAGGAAACCTACAGGGTCACACACATAAGGACAAATAAATGAGAGATAGAGTAAATAAGGAACACCGTAAGGTAAGGTGTATTTAAGTAGAATACGAAATATGGTAAAGTACCACGCGCTTAAGTGATATACGATAAATCATAATGTATGATATTCGTATGCTTTATTGGGATTTTAGTTTACAGCCTTTATTGGGCTTTTAGCTTGCTGCCCACACTTGTGGTTTTATAAATAGAAACCTTATGCTGAAGCTTTTCACTTGATGAAAAATTCGCTCACTCTCTCACTCAAGGCTTCCATTCGTGAACAACTAGCACTATGATCAGAAGCGACCTGTTCGTGTGGGCTGAGTAGAGACGTTGTCCTTTTCAACGTTTATGATCACAACATCAAAAATCAAAATCGCCACAAGAGGTAAAATAATCTATCATTGACCATGATCATTCGTAAGGATCACTAAAGGAAAATTGTTTTCCGCTGCATTTTATTTCAAAATTTTCCTTCAGGTTGATCCTGCTAAAGTAAAATCAATTCAAGAAATTATTGAACCAAGAACTGAGAAAGAGGTCCATGGCTTTCTAGGGAGGTGAAACTACATCTCAAGATTCATCTCTCACATGACTGCCACATGCGAGCCTATCTTCAAATTACTGAGAAAGGATCAAATGGTCAGGTGGAATGACGATTGTCAAGTCACATTCGATAAGATAAAAGAGTATCTGCAGGAACCCTTGATTCTCATGCCTCCCGTGGAGGACAGACCGTTGATCTTGTATTTGACAGTGCTCGAAGGCTCAATGGGGTGCGTGTTGGGGAAACATGACGAGTCTGGTCGAAAAGAGCATGTAATATACTACCTAAGCAAAAAATTTACCGATGGTTAAACAAAATACTCACTGCTCGAGAAAAATTGTTGTGCTTTAGCATGGGCTGCTCGTCGACTAAGATAGTATATGCTGACTCACACAACCTTATTGATATCCAAGTTGGATCCGATCAAGTACATATTTGAGAATCCAGCATTGACAGGCCGGATTGCTAGATGACAAATGATTTAAACAAAATATGACATCCAATATACTACTCAAAAGCTATCAAGAGTAGTGTGTTGGCGGATTACGTGGCTCACTAGCCTGTAGACGATTATCAGCCGATGAGATTTGAATTTCCTAACGAGGATATCATGTACATCCGAGATTGTAACATCCCTAGTCACGATGAAGGGCCAGAATCAGGATCTAAGTGGTCTTTGGTGTTTGATGGAGCCTCCAATGCGTTGGGAAATGGTGTTGGTGCAGTAATTACTACTCCAGACGACCATCACATCCCGTTCACGGCCCGAATCTGCTTTGATTGAACCAATAACATGGCTGAATACGAGGCTTGCATCTTTGGTATCGAGGCAGTAATTGACTTGAGAATTAGACGTCTGAAATTGTATGGAGACTCTGCATTTGTGATTAGACAGATTAACAGCGATAAAGAGACTCGTCACCCAAATTTTGTTCCTTAACGAGAGCACGTGATGAAATTGACTCCTTACTTGAAGGTAGTTTCTCGAAGTTTTGTTATTCCAATAGATGTCAATCTCGTCATTATGGGAGGTAGTTTATCAAAGATATGTTCCAACGAATGGAAACCTTGTCTTCGTGGAAGGTAGTTTATCAAAGATTTGTTCTAATGAATGTAAATCTTGTCTTTATGTAAGGTAGTTTATCGAAGGTTTATTCCGATGAATGGAAACGTTGCCTTTATGGACGGTATTTTATCAAAGGATTGTTCCGATGAATGGAAACATTTCCTTAATGGAAGGTAGTTTATCGAAGTTTTGTTCCGATAGATGGTAACGTTATCTTTATGGCAGGTAGTTTATCGAGGGTTTGTTCTGATGAATGTCATCCTTGTCTTTATGGAAGGTAGTTTATCAAAGATTTGTTCCGATGAATGGCAACCTTGTCTTTATGGAAGGTAGTTTATCGAAGATTTGTTTCGATGAATGGAAACCTTGTCTTTATGGAAGCTAGTTTCTCAAAGATTTGTTATTCCTATGGATGTCAATCTCGTCATTATAGGAGGTAGTCTATCGAATATTTGTTCCGACGAATGGAAATATTGTATTTATGGAAGGTAGTTTATCGAAGATTTATTCTGATGAATGGAAACCTTGTCTTTATGGAAGGTAGTTTATCGAAGGTTTATTACAATGAATAGAAACCTTGTCTTTATGGAAGGTATTTTATCAAAGTATTATTCCGATGAATGGGAACATTTTCTTAATGGAAGGTAGTTTGTCGAAGTTTTGTTCCAATAGATGGTAACCTTGTCTTTATGGATGGTAGTTTATCGAAGGTATGTTCCAATGAATGGCAACCTTTTCTTAATGGAAGGTTGTTTATCGAAGATTTGTTCCGATGAATGGAAACCTTGTCTTTATGGAAGGTAGTTTATCGAAGATTTGTTCCGTTGAATGGAAACCTTGTCTTTCTAGAAGGTAGTTTATCGAAGAATTATTCCGTTGAATGGCAACCTTATTTTATGGAAGGTAGTTTATCGAAGGTTTATTCTGATGAATGGAAATCTTATTTTTGTGAAAGGTAGTTTATTAAAGGTTTATTCCGATGAATGGCAACCTTGTCTTTATGGAATGTAGTGTATCGAAGATTTGTTTGGCTGAATGGAAACCTTGTCTTTATGGAAGCTAGTTTTTCGAAGGTTTGTTCAGATGAATGTCATCCTTTTCTTTTTGGAAGGTAGTTTATCGAAGATTTATTCCGATGAATGGCAACCTTGCCTTTATGGAAGGTAGTTTATCGAAGATTTTTTACGATGAATGGAAACCTTGTCTTTATGGAAGGTAGTTTCTCGAAGATTTGTTCCGATGAATGTCACCCTTGCCTTTATGGGAGGTAGTTTATCAAAGATTTGTTCTGATGAATGGAAACCTTGTCTTTATGGAAGGTAGTTTATCGAAGGATTATTCCGATGAATGCAAACCTTATCTTTATGAAAGGTAGTTCATCGAAGATTTTTTCCAATGAATGGAAGCCTTGTCTTTATGGAAGGTAGTTTATCGAAGATTTGTTTGGCTGAATGCAACCTTGCCTTTATTGGAGGTAGTTTATCAATGATTTATTCTGATGAATGTAAATCTTGTCTTTATGGAACGTAGTTTATCGAAGGTTTATTCCGATGAATAGAAACCTTGTCTTTATGGAAGGTATTTTATCAAAGGATTGTTCCGATGAATGGAAACATTTTCTTAATGGAAGTTAGTTTATCGAAGTTTTATTCTGATAGATTGTAACTTTGTCTTTATGGAAGGTAGTTTATCGAAGGTTTGTTCCGATTAATGGCATCCTTGTCTTTATGGAAGGTAGTTTATGGAAGAATTATTCTGATCAATGGAAACCTTGTCTTTATGGAAGAAAGTTTATCAAAGGTTTGTTCCGATGAATGGAAACCTTGTCTTTATGGAAGGTATTTTATCAAAGGATTGTTCCGATGAGGGGAAACCTTTTCTTAAAGAGTGGTAGTTTATCGAAGTTTTATTCTGATAGATGGAAACCTTCTCTTTATGGAAAGTAGTTTATCGAAGATTTGTTCCGATGAATGGTTACCTTGTCTTTATGGAAGGTAGTTTATCGAAGATTTGTTCCAATGAATGGAAACCTTGTATTTATGGAAGGTAGTTTAGCGAAGATTTGTTCTGATGAATGGAAACCTTCTCTTTATGGAAGGTAGTTTATCGAAGGTATGTTCCAATGAATGGTATCCTTGTCTTTATGGAAGGTAGTTTATCGAAGATTTGCTGGGCTGAATGACAACCTTGTCTTTATGGAAGGTAGTTTATCAAAGATTTGTTCTGATGAATGGAAACCTTGTCTTTATGGAAGGTAGTTTATCGAAGGTTTATTCCGATGAATGGAAACCTTGTCTTTATGGAAGGTATTTTATCGAAGGATTGTTCTGAAGAATGGAAACCTTTTCTTAATGGAATGTAGTTCATCGAAGTTTTGTTTCCATAGATGGAAACCTTATCTTTATGGAAGGTAGTTTATCAAAGGTATGTTCCAATGAATGAAAACCTTTTCTTAATGGAAGGTAGTTTATTGAAGATTTGTTCCGATGAATGGTAACCTTATCTTTGTGGAATGTAGTTTATCAAAGATTTGTTCCGTTGAACGGGAACCTTGTCTTTATGGAAGGTAGTTTATCGAAGATTTGTTCCAATGAATCACAATGTTATCTTTATGGAAGGTAGATTATCGATGATTTGTTGGGCTGAATGGCAACCTTGTCTTTATGGAATGTAGTTTATCGAAGGTTTGTTATGATGAATGGCATTGTTGTCTTTATGGGAGGTAGTTTATCGAAGGTTTGTTCCGATGAATGGAAACCTTGTCTTTATGGAAGGTAGTTTATCAAAGATTTGTTTGGCTGAATGGAAACCTTCTCTTTATGGAAGCTATTTTTTCGAAGGTTTGTTCGGATGAATGCCATCCTTGTCTTTATGGAAAGTAGTTTATCGACAATTTTTTTTTATGAATGGAAACCTTGTCTTTATGAAAGGTAATTTGTCAAAGATTTATTATTCTGATAGATGTCCATCTCGTCATTATGGGAGGTAGTTTATCGAAGATTTGTTCTGACGAATGGAAACCTGGTCTTTATGGAAGGTAGTTTATCAAAGATTTGTTCTGATGAATGTAAACCTTGTCTCTGTGGAAGGTAGTTTATCGTAGGTTTATTCCGATGAATGGAAACCTTGTCTTTACGGCAGGTATTTTATCAAAGGATTGTTTCGATGAATGGAAACATTTCCTTAATGGAAGGTAGTTTATCGAAGTTTTGTTCCAATAGATGGTACCCTTGTCTTTATGGAAGGTAGTTTATCGAAGGCATGTTCCAATGAATGGAATCCTTGTCTTAATAGAAGGTATTTTATCGAAGATTTGTTCCGATGAATGGCATCCTTGTCTTTATGGAAGGTAGTTTATCGAAGATTTGTTCCGTTGAATGGAAACCTTATCTTTATGGAAGGTAGTTTATCGAAGATTAGTTCCAATGAATGGAATCCTTGTCTTTATGGAAGGTAGTTTATCGAAGATTTGTTTGGCTGAATGCAACCTTGTCTTTATGGAAGGTAGTTTATTGAAGGTTTATTCCGATGAATGGTATCCTTGTCTTACTGGATGGTAGTTTATTGAACATTTATTCCAATGAATGGCAACCTTGTCTTTATTGAAGGTAGTTTTTTGAAGATTGGTTTGGTTGAATGGCAACCTTGTCTTTATTGAACGTAGTTTATCGAAGGTTTGTTCCGATGAATGTCATCCTTGTGTTTAGGGAAGGTAGTCTATCGAAGATTTGTTCCGATGAATGGAAACCTTGTCTTTATGGAAGGTAGTTTATCTAAGATTTGTTTCGATGAATGGAAACCTTGTCTTTATGGAAGGTAGTTTGTTGAAGATTTGTTGTTCTGATGGATGTCAATCTCATCATTATAGGAGGTATTTTATCTAAGGTATGTTCCAATGAATGGCAACCTTGTCATTGTGGAAGTTAGTTTATCGAAGATTTGTTCCGATGAATGGAAACCTTGTCTTTATAGTAGGTTGTTTATCAATGATTTGTTTCGATGAATGGCAACCTTGTCTTTGTGGAAGTTAGTTTACCGAAGATTTATTTGGCTGAATGGCAAACTTGCTCTGTAGAAGGTAGTTTATCGAAGGTTTGTTCCGATTAATGGCATCCTTGTCTTTATGGAAGGTAGTTTATTGAAGGTTTGTTCCAATGAATGGCACCCTTGTCTTAGTGGAAGGTAGTTTATCTATGTTTTGTTCCGATGAATGGAAACCTTGTCTTTATGGAAGGTAGCTTATCGAAGGATTGTTCCGATGAGTGGAATACTTTTCTTAATGAAAGGTAGTTTATCGAAGTTTTATTCTGAAAGATGGCAACCTTCACTTTATGGAAGGAAGTTTATCGATGGTTTGTTCCGATGAATGATATCCTTGTCTTTATGGAATGTAGTTTATCGAAGTTTTTTTCCGATGAATGGAAGCCTTGTCTTTATGGAAGGTAGTTTATCGAAGGTCTGCTCCAATGAATGGCAACCGTGTCTTTATGGAAGGTAATTTATCGATGATTTGTTGGGCTGAATGGCAACCTTGTCTTTACAGAAGGTAGTTTATCGAAGGTTTGTTCCAATGAATGGAAACCTTTTCTTAATGGAAGGTAGTTTATCAAAGATTTGTTCTGATGAATGGTAACCTTGTCTTTGTGGAAGGTAGTTTATCGAATATTTGTTCCGTTGAATGGAAACCTTGTCTTTATGGAATGTAGTTTATCGAAGATTTGTTCCAATGAATGGCAACCTTGTCTTTATGGAAGGTAGTTTATCGATGATTTGTTGGGCTGAATGGCAACCTTGTCTTTACCGAAGGTAGTTTATCGAAGGTTTGTTCTGATAAATGGCATCCTTGTCTTTATGGAAGGTAGTTTATCGAAGGTTTGTTCCGATGAATGGAAACCTTATCTTTATGGAAGGCAATTTACCGATGATTTGTTTCGATGAATGGAAACCTTGTCTTTATGGAAGGTAGTTTATCGAAGGTTTGTTCCGATGAATGGAAACCTTGTATTAATGGAAGGTAGTTTATCGAAGATTTATTCCGATGAAAGGAAAAATTTTCTTTATGGAAGGTAGTTTATTGAAGATTTGCTCCGATGAATGGAAACCTAGTCTTTCTGGAAGGTATTTTATGGAAGATTTGTTCAAATGAATGGAAACCTTTTCTCTATGCATGGTTGTTTATCGAAGATTTGTTCCGATGAATGGCAACCTCGTCTTTATGCAAGGTATTTTATCAAAGATTTTTTTGATGAATGGAAACCTTGTCTTTATGGAAGTAAGTTTATCGAAGATTTGTTCCGATGTATGAAAACCTTATCTTTATGGAAGGTAGTTTATTGAAGAATTATTCCAATGTATGGCAACCTTGTTTTATGGGAGGTAGTTTATCGAAGGTTTATTCCGATGAATGGCAATGTTGTCTTTATGAAAAGTAGTTTATTAAAGGTATGTTCCAATGAATGGAAACCTTATCTTAATGGAAGGTAGGTTAGCGAAGATTTGTTCCGATGAATGGTAACCTTATCTTTATGGAAGGTAGTTTATCGATGATTTGTTGGGCTGAATGGCACCCTTTTCTTTATAGAAAGTAGTTTCTCGAAGGTTTGTTCCGATGAATGACATCCTTGTCTTTGTGGAAGGTTGTTTATCGAAGAATTGTTGGGCTGAATGGCAACCTTGCCTTTATGGAATGTAGTTTATCGAAGTTTTATTCTGATGAATGGAAACCTTGTCTTTATGGAAGGTACTTTATCGAAGGTTTATTCCGATGAATGGAAACCTTGTCTTTTTGGAAGGTATTTTATCGAAGGATTTTTCCGACGAATGGATACCTTTTCTTAATGGAAGGTAGTTTATCGAATTTTTGTTCCCATAGATGGCAACCTTGTCCTTATGAAAGGTAGTTTAGCAAAGGTACGTTTACATGAATGGAATCCTTTTCGTAATGGAAGGTAGTTTATCAAAGATTTGTTCCGATGAATGGTAACCTTGTCTTTGTGGAAAATAGTTTATCGAAGATTTGTTCCGTTGAATGGAAACCTTGTCTTTATGGAAGGTAGTTTA
Source organism: Vicia sativa (assembly GCA_021764765.1). Lineage (NCBI taxonomy): Eukaryota > Viridiplantae > Streptophyta > Magnoliopsida > Fabales > Fabaceae > Vicia > Vicia sativa. The sequence continues at coordinate 84,502,711 of CM038793.1, read as the reverse complement.
TCGAAGATTTGTTCCAATGAATGGAAACCTTGTATTTATGGAAGGTAGTTTATCGATGATTTGTTGGGCTGAATGGCAACCTTGTCATTACCGAAGGTAGTTTATCAAAGGTTTGTTCCGATAAATGGCATCCTTGTTTTTATGGAAGGTAGTTTATCGAAGGTTTGTTCTGATAAATGGCATCCTTGTCTTTATGGAAGGTAGTTTATCGAAGGTTTGTTTCGATGAAAGGAAACATTTTCTTTATGGAAAGTTGTTTATTGAAGATTTGTTCCGATGAATGGAAACCTTGTCTTTCTGGAAGGTATTTTATTGAAGATTTGTTCAGATGAATGGAAACCTTTTCTCTATGCATGGTAGTTTATCGAAGAATTGTTCCGATGAATGGCAACCTCGTCTTTATGCAAGGTATTTTATCAAAGATTTTTTCTGATGAATGGAAACCTTGTCTTTATGGAAGTAAGTTTATCGAAGATTTGTTCCGTTGTATGGAAACCTTATCTTTATGGAAGGTAGTTTATTGAAGAATTATTCCGATGTATGGCAACCTTGTTTTATGGAAGGTAGTTATCGAAGGTATATTCCGATGAATGGCAATCTTGTCTTTATGAAAAGTAGTTTATTAAAGGTACGTTCCAATGAATGGAAACCTTTTCTTAATGGAAGGTAGGTTAGCAAAGATTTTTTCCGATGAAAGGTAACCTTGTCTTTGTGGAAGGTAGTTTATAGAAGATTTGTTCCGTCGAATGGAAACCTTGTCTTTATGCAAGATAGTTTATCGAATATTTGTTCCAATGAATGACAACCTTGTCTTTATGGAAGGTAGTTTATCGATGATTTGTTGGGCTGAATGGCACCCTTTTCTTTATAGAAAGTAGTTTCTCGACGGTTTGTTCCGATGAATGGCATCCTTGTCTTTGTTGAAGGTAGTTTATCCATGATTTGTTGGGCTGAATGGCAACCTTGTCTTTATGGAATGTAGTTTATCGAAGTTTTATTCTGATGAATGGAAACCTTGTCTTTATGGAAGGTACTTTATCGAAGGTTTATTCTGATGAATGGAAACCTTGTCTTTTTGGAAGGTATTTTATTGAAGGATTGTTCCGATGAATGTTAAGGACCAAATTGTAGTTATTTTATACATGATTTTGTGGTCCTTAACAATGCCTTTTTAATTAATTAGTAGTATTTATTCTAGTATTTTGGTTTAATTATGTTTTTATTTAGTCTTGTTTATAATATATTATTTAACTTAGTTTACTTCTAATTGTAGGTTTTTATTGATTAATTCTCCCAAGCTTGGATTCAAGGACATTTGAAGAGCTTTTGGGATGATTCTTTTTGAAGAAATTTTTGGATGAAGAAGCATGCTTGGTCGCTCATTGTGATGAGCGCCCAAGAACTAACCATGCTTTCACCTTTTTGGGCCACCAACTCCATCATTTCAGCTGACTTTTGGCTTGTAAAAGGGTGGAACTTCACTTCATCATAATTATCTTTCATTTGTGTAAAATTAGGGCAAGAATTTGTAAGAAAAACCATAGTTTTTCATCATTGATTCTTCATGTTCATCATCTCTACCAACAATCTTGAGAGCAAAGCAACCATGGAAATGAGTAGCTATGTTCTTTTTGTGTCAAGATTAGAGGTAGTTGATCTAAATAGTATGTATTTCTATTAATCCATTTGTGTATGAACATGGTTGATGATTAATATAGTTGAATATCTTTGTTCTTCATTTTTATTCTTTGAGTCTTGCTTGGAAAAGAATACTTCAAAGTAGACCTAGGATATTCATCCACTAATGAACAAATGCTAGGGATAGATTTGTGTGTTAGTGTTTACAAATATTGAACTTAGTGATTATCATGTCAATAGTTGTAGTGAGGGATCATACAAAGATTAACATGATAACATTCACAATCTTGGTGGGAAATCTACAAGATTGAGAGGATATGTATTTATAGAAATCATCTACTATGTTCATCACTTGATTAATAGAATGCATATGAAACTAGGTCAATGAAACTAATCTTGACATGCTTCCATCAATTGAAAACAAACTCCAACTCTCTTGAATCCAAACCATAACTCTCTTTTTAAAAGACTAATTTAGTTACTTGTTTGGAAATTCATGTTACTAGTAGATTAGGAAAAAAACCCTTTGGTTACTTTCATCTTAAAATACACTTTTCTATTGAAAGACTACAATATACACCAATCCCTGTGGAATCGATAATTAAAAATACTTGTTCGCGGATAAAACCTACAACAAAATGGCGCCGTCGGGATTACGCTTGATATTGCTAGTATAGCAATAGTTGTGTGTTTTAAGACATTTTTCTAGTAATCTCTCTTTGTTTCTTTTGTCTGGCTAGACTTTTTCAGGAATTAGTTTATGCGAGGAAGTATTCTGGCCGATCAACTCCTTTTCGATCCCGAAATTGAAAGGACGGCTAGAAGACTTAATAGTAGTGCTAAAAGAAGGAAAAGACTAGCTAGGCAAAGGCAAGAAAGAGGAGAAAGAGGAGAAACATCTACTTCTTCTACACCACCCGTGTTAGGAGAAGTCATCACTATGGCGGAGAATCAACCACAACCACCACCACCACCACCACCACGGGGGCCTTGTGTCAATAGCCCTCGTCACACCGCTCAATTTGCTCGCCAAGCAAATGCAAGGGTCGCGGAAATGAAGACGGGCTTGCTTCAACTTCTTTATGCAAGTCCTTTTCATGGCCATGACCATGAGGATCCTTACACCCACCTTACTAAGTTCTATGAGATCGCGGAGCGCCGGCCCTAAGACCAAGAAGAGCAATATTTTCAAAGGCTTTTCCCTCATTCTCTAGTGGGGAAGGCGAAATATTGGTATCTAGACCAATTGCAAGAGACAATGACAAATTGGAATGTTTTGGAGGAAAAATTCCTTGAAAGATTTTTCCCTCAATCACGTTTCATGGAGGCAAAGACCGCAATCTCGGTATTTTCACAAGGAGTAAACGAGCCTTTGAATAGGGCTTGGGAAAGCTATAAGTCTATGCTTAGGAAGTGTCCTAGCCATGGTTTTGACGAGCTCACCCAAATTCATATTTTTCGAAATGGTCTCCAACCTCAACACAAATTGTTGTTGGATGCTACGGCGGGAGGTTCTTTGATGGCAAAAACACCATATGAAGCAATCCAAATAATTGAGAAGATGGGGAGGAATGATCACCAAACTCAACATGATCAAGGAGGTGTACAAGTAAAAACGGGAGTTCTTGAAATTGGCACGAGTCACGAAGCACTTGTAGCGCAAAACAAATTGTTTGCGAAAAAGGTTGAAGAATTGACAAAACAAATGGCAAGACTTCCTCAACAAATCATGGAGTTGCAAGGAACATCAAGAAAGCAAGCTCACCAAATAGCTTGTTGTGAATTGTGTAAAGGGGATCATAAAACCAAATTTTGTCCTCCGGAAAATGAAGAAGCAAATTATATGGCCAACCAAGGGCAAGGATACCAACAACGAGCTCCTTACCCTTATCAAAATCAAGGCCAAGGTTACCAACAAAGGGGTAACCAAGGTTATCAAGGCGGGTGGAGACAAGACAACAACAATCAAGCTAGGCAAAATCCATATCAAACTCAAAATCAAAATCAAGCTCAACCTCAAAATCAAGTGAGATCTTCCAACATTCAAGACACTTTAGCTCAATTTATGCAAGCTTCTATGGAAAATCAAAAGAGCACGGAGGCATCTATCAAGAATTTGGAAACTCAAATGGGGTAACTAGCTAAGCAAATTTCCGAACAAAAGGCTTCGACCTCATTTTCTCCAACCACTCAAGCAAACCCGAAAGAATATTGCAAGGCAATTTTCACTATAAGTGGAAATGAGATGCCGAATGGTGAATGCGATGAAGTTGTAGAGGAGGATGAGTCGGAAGTTTTAGTTGAAAATGAAAGCGATGAATTTATAGAGGAGGTAAACTTAGTTGAAAAGGGGAAAGAGAATGGTGAAAGAAGTAAAAAGAAAGAAAAGAATGCAAGGAAGAGTAAAAAGGGAAGTAAAGAAGAAAGCTCAGCTCCCATTCAAAATTTACCTTACCCTCATGCTCCGTCAAAGAAGGAGAAGGCAAGACAATATGCTCGGTTTCTGGATATCTTTAAACAACTTCACATAAATATCCCATTTTCCGAAGCATTGGAGTAAATGCCGAAATATGTGAAATTCACGAAGGATAAGCTCACAAGGAAGAAGAAGCACAAAGATAAGGAGACAATTTTGCTTGATGCTAATTGCAGTTCCATAATCAAACAAGCTCTTCTAGTGAAGGAATTCGATCCGGGGAGTGTCACGTTGCCGGTGGCCATTGGAGATACATTCAAGGGTAATGGCTTGATTGATCTAGGGTCTCGCATCAATTTAATTCCGTTATCCATTGTTAAAAGATTGAGGAATGTTAGAATGAAGTCTACAAGAATGACTTTGCAACTAGCCGACAAGTAAACCATTTCACCTTATGGAGTTGTTAAAGACATGGTAGTAAAGGTGGACAAGTACTTGTTTCCTGTGGATTTTGTGGTAATTGACATGAAGGAGGATCGAGAGATACCATTAATTCTTGGAAGACCATTCATGAAGATGGCTCACATGATGATTGATGTCGACGATGGGATTATGCAAGTAAGAGTGCAAGATAAAGAGGTGACTTTCAATCTCTTTGAAGATGTAAAGCATCCCAAATACAAACAAGACACTTTCCATATGGATGCTACTGATGAGGAGATCATAGAGGTTTACCATGGAGGAGGAGTAAATCGTGTTGTTAGTGCAATTTTCTTCAATGATCCTTGATCATTCCGAACCGTCGAGCTCTACCGACGTTAAACAAAGCGCTTGTTGGGAGGCACCCCAACATTGTAAGTATTCTTTATTGCACTCATTTTGACTTATCCTTGATGCTAATTTGCTATTTTAAAGAAAAAAATCAAGATTCTGCAGGTCGCGCTTAGCGCGCATTTTGACCCATCTGGCAGAAACTTTCGCGCTCAGCGCGGTCTGGGTCGCGGTTAGCGCGATCTGGGAGATTTAAAAAAAATTTTTTTGAAAAAACGGGTTTTTCTTGGGCCCAACTCAATCTTGGGTAATTGTAAATAAAATAGGGTTAAAGTAAGTTTTCTTTTTCACTTTTCCCTCTTCTTTCAAACTCTCTCAAGAATCCCAAAAATACTCAACCCAAAATCAACAAGTTCTTGCGAATTTCTTTGGCTAATCATTCCCCCAAGCATCTAAGTAAGTGTCTCTATGTTTTTCTCCTTTCAATTTCGCAAATTTTGATGTTTAAGGTAGATTTTGAAAATCTAGGTTTAGGAATTTTTGATTTTTCTCTTAGGATTAGGATGTTTAGATCGTAGAGAAGGCTTAGATTAGGATTTTCGTTGCTATTAGGTTTGTTTGTGTGGAGAAATTTCTGTTTTTACAGAAGAATTTTTCTGGAAATCGTAGAGCGCGCTTAGCGCGGTCTGCAGAATTTTGAAAAATTCTTCTGCTGTGTTTTGCTGTTTTTTGATTAGTAGTGATGCTTTGATTGGTTGATTTGCACTGCTGTTTGCATGAATTTTCACTAACGGACATTTCGGTGTCGATTTTCGTTGATTTTTGGTGTTGTTTTCAGATGGCTCCGAAAAGACAAAGAGTTTCTTCCGCCGGGGCTGGGTCATCTCGCTCACTTCCTTTTGATGGAGATCGTTTCCGGGGGCCTGCTCAGGAGGCTAGATACAAAGAGCTTGAGGAGCGCAATATATGGACTGAGCGCTTTATCTGCCTCCGTGAGCAGGGTCACTACCACACACCTGATGTTATCCTGGATAACTATGGTTTGGGTGTTCTTTGTGAGCCCTAGACCAAAGTTAATGTTGAGTTGGTAAGGGAGTTCTATGCCAACGCCATTCCTGCTGAGGGGAGTGAATTTAGGTTTGCTTCTGTTGTGCGAGGCAAGTTGGTATCTTTTTCTCGTACTGATATCAACAGCTACCTGGACTTAAGTTGGACAGCCCCAGAGGATCAACTGGATGTTTACCATGAGCACCTGGCTCGTGGTAATTTGGACTTCGACATGTTGAGGAGGAAACTTTGTTTGTCTGGGCACTCATATGAACTGAACAGGGCTGGACAACCTTTGAAATTCAACCGGTCCAGCCTGAAGACTAGTGCCCGAGTGCTGATGTGTGTGGCTCTGTACAATCTGAGACCTCGAAGCCACACATCTTTTATTCCCATGGAGACTGCCGGCCTAATTGCTTATATGCTTGATGAAGCACCTATTGATTTTGGTCGGCTGATTGCAAATGAGCTGAAGAGGGTCACATTGAGTTATACCTCTAGGGGAGAGCGTATAAAGTGTGCCCTAACTTATCCTGGGTTGATTATAGGCCTTCTGAAAAGGGCAAAGGTTGTCTTTCCTGCTATGGGGCACCTTACTATTGATGGAATTATTGATGATCACTACTATGATCGATATTGTAGGGCCCTGGTGTAACACGGTGAACTGACTTTTTAGGTTTTTTGTATCGCAAATGTGCGGATAGCAAGAGTCGCCACCGACTTTTATTTTTATCCAATTAAGGGAAGGTAAAAGTACAGAAAAAGACCTTTGTTTAGATTCTGAGTTCGGGAGAATGGTTATGAAAAGGGAAGGTATTAGCACCCCTTTCCATCCGTAGTTATCTACGGGCTCTTAGTTGCTCTAGATCACCTTTTAAAATTGCTTCCTGTGTATTTGATAAAAAATGTTTTGAAAAAGGCATTTCGCTTTGACTTTGTAATGACTCATGTAGGAGTGTATACAAAGTGTTCGGAAATGTTTCGTTTTTGAAAAGAGTTTGAACTTTTAAAAAAAATGTGTGGTGTGAAAAGCATTTGGTTTAGAGCAAGCAACTAAAAGACTTATTTACCCACTCAGAATTGGTCGTTTTCATACTTTTACGTTCCTTTAGAATAGCGCTAGCCGTACCATTAGTTGGTAGGTAACTCCATTCGTTGGATGTAAGCGGGACATTCGAAGGGACATCAGATGGTCATCGAAGGCAACTTGTAGGAAGTATCCTAGCACATTCGAAGGGACTATCATCATTTTTCGTAGGCGGCAATCGAGGGTCAAGATCATGTATTCGGAGGCGACATCGTGGGTCTTATGATCTTTGTATCGAAGGGACTATGATGATTTGTTTTGAAGGCAACGGTGCTAGGATACCTCTACGTTCGAGGGACATGACCATTTTCAATTCGTAAAGGCAACGAGAGAGAATTACCCTAAGGGGTGCATGTGTGAAAGAAGTGTGTTGATTTCAAGTATTTTATCTTGCAAATTAGTGGGCTATGTTCGTTATTATCTTGCCATACACGCCTAGTTACTAGCAATTTATAGGGTGCGGAAATTAAAATGCGGAATGTAAAGATGCGGAAAGATAAATCCTACGATATTACACGGCTTTGGGGCAGATACATAATTTTAAAATGCAGAAAATAAAGCCTAATTTAAACTATTACAATCCATAGACAGTTACATTATTGGAAAAATAAAATGATAAAGAAAGAATCGTCTGAATCGGATCAACATGTAAAGGAATGAGAAATCGGAAAATACGATATGAATCGAACAAGAGAAAAAATGTTAGAAAAATGCAAATTTTAAAATGAGAAAAATATTTCATGCTGGAAATAATATAAATATGCTAAAATAAATTTTTGGGATTTTTTAGATGCAATTTAATAATTAAAAATGAATTAAAAGTGATTTAAATGCTAAATTATGAATAAAAATAAATATGCATGCAAAATTATATTTTTTAATTTTATAAATTAAATAAGTATTTTATGAAAATAAATGCAAAAGGAAAATAATTTTTGATGATTTTTAAATGCAGAAATAAAATTATGAAAAGAATTGAAATAAATGCAAAATATTAAAATAATTAGAAAATAGAAAATAATGCAAGTTTGGAAAAAAGAATGAAAACCGGTCCTGGCAGGGATCGAACTCATGACCCTGGAGCGAAATCTTAAGTCCACATGCCTTGACCAACTGTGCTAGCGTGCTTCACTATTTGGAAACAGAGTGAGTGGAAGAAAACACGCGCTCGTTGCTTTCTCGCTCGCAGACTTCGTCTCCTACCTTTTGAATTTTTGAAACTTCAGCGTCGGCTTTTGCTCGACGCTACATGCCCTGGCAAAATCAAAAAGCAAGCACGCATAATATAAATACATTCTAAAGCCATGGTTCGATTCCTGAGATCATTCCGAATGCATTGGTATAGGTCTCATGGTCCAATTTTTCCTATTTTGTGAAACCCTAAATCGATCTCAGAAACCCTAACAATGGTGTTATGCATTCCTGGCCATGGAAATTCAATTGGAGTGCCCAGAATGCTTGCAAACACATCACTAATCACAAAAACAAACACAAAACATGTTAATAATGCATGAATGAAAGAATACGATTTTGAAATTTCAAGAACAAACCAAATTCGTTTTCACGATTCTTGATGGTTTTGGCAAAGTAAAGGTCCTGAATGCTTCCGTGGATGTCAAGGAATATGTTTGAATCCTCAAAATCGCTTGAAACCGGATCGATGGTCGCTAGTTGCTTCAAGTGCATGAAATTTTTGACTTTAGGTTAGGGTTCTTGAGCCAATTTTTCTGTTCTTTCTTGATAGGTATGCATCATATATTTATACTGGATGGATTTGGAATGGTTTTGGGAAAGAATCAATCAACATTCAAAGCAAATCAAATTTGATTTTTGTACAAAATCAAATTTTCAAAATTTGATTAATTTCCAATCCAATCTTGCCATATTGATCAAATTTCGAAATTTGCTGGCCTTTGTGAGTTGTTTGGGTCTCAAGGAAAGAATAAAAATCAACTTTGTAATTAATTTTGATTTTATACTTTATTTTTAAATTTAATTTGTATTTAAATGAATAAATTTCAAATTAAATAGAAAAATAAAATAAAAATTCATGGCATTGGGCTTGGATATTCCTAATTGTAGGAGGAATAAGTTTGGATGAAGAAAAAGCAAGCCCATTTGCAAAAAAATTGATTTTTAGAAGTATCTCTCTTTGTGCATTCCTTCAAAATTGCCCAACTTGTGAATGGTGTATCTTGCTCAATTTTACACATTTTTGAGTGTTCTTAGACTTTTTGGAAAGCTCTAAGAGTCCTCTAACCAACCTTTTTGGTCTCATCTCAATTGGAGTTTCCATGCTCAATATATCTTCAAAACAAAAAGTTGACTTTTTGTTGACTTTGAAAATGACCTGTAACGTTTTGAGCTATACCTCTCAAATGAAGCATTTTTTGGACATTCTTGTGAGACATGAAGTTGTAGAGAATTGAATTTCCTTCAAAAAAAGAGGTGGTGGAAAAATTTCTAAGAAAGTATGAGAATGTTATGATCAATCAAAGTTCAGTTGACTTTTCATCTAGAAACCCTAATTTAGAAAGTTTGACTTTTGAGCAAATCTTGAGTTTTCTTGATGAATCATGATCAATCCTTGATCAAATGATGAATGTAACTTCAAAATGAGGATGTTGACCAAAAATTATGAAGTTTGACTGTATGTTGACCATAGTTGACTTTTTGTCCAATACAACCGATATTCAACCATCCGAGCAATTGTCCGAGGAAACTTGATCCGTGAAGCTTGAAACTTGGCATGGAGAATCTTTGAAGCATATGAGGAGGCATGAAGACCATTGAGATGTTGGAAGCCCATCTTGGCTCGAGAGATACCAAACCCTAGTTTGGGTTGATTGTCTAGAGAGAGTTTGTCCGATCAACTCTTGAGGAATCCTCGAGTATAGATGTATGAAATCTCTTGAGTAAATGGAGGGCAAATTTTGGGTATGACACTGCCCCTGCTCAATCTTCTTGTACGAGGGTTAGATTGACACGCTTGTCTTTCGTGACCGGAGGTAGAAGATGATTGAACACCGAGTACACCAAAATTTGCACTCGCGTTGGTGATGATGCGGAATGGGCTTATAGATGCCATTTGGAGAACGGGGAATGAGTCGACGTTAGACTCGAGATTATTGATAGGAGGATTGCTGGAAAGTAAGTCGTACGCTAGGCTCTCAGACGTTTCTGGAAAAGAGAGGAGCATGGAGATGGGCTTAAGATGCCGTCTGGAGGGAGTCGTATGTTAGACTTCGTGTTCATTTCCTTGAATGAAGTTATTGGTTTGTATTGATTTTTAACCATATATGCAGCATTCTGAAAGTGAAGAAATGTTGACAAGCAATGGAGATGGGCTTAAGATGCCATCCAAGGCAATCGAGTCGACGCTATACTGAGTCGCTGATAATAATAAGGATCGTAATAAATCTTCGTCGATTATTCGAGGGAGGTTGTAGTTGGCAAATGGGGATAGCTTCGTTGTGCATCGGTGTTGATCCATTGCTCGTTATCGGAGGATAACCAGAGGCGGTCTTTCGGATAGTTTTCCGCCGATTCGGGCTTAATCTCGACTATTCGTCGGAGGACAACCAAGGGCGGTCTTTCGATAGTTTTCCCATCGATTCGGGCTTAATCTCGACTGCTTGCGGAGGATCACACTGCTTTGGAGAAAACAAGAGGAACTTTGATAGAATATTGGTTAGTTTTATGCAAAGTATGATGCATGACGTTGTATATGAATGACATATGCATGAATTATGACTTTATGAGTAATGTATGAATGATAGATGTTGTGGTATTTCAAAACATATCCATCTTGAAGAAGATGCGGATATTCTGTTTGAGGATTTCTGACTTCTACTTGGGGAATTGAGTAGGTGAGAACCCCGCTTTTGAAGGAGAAGAAAGATATCCTGGATTCCTCCGATGCACTATCTGACCAAGTCTTGGGCCTAGATATTGTTGAGGAAGGTAGAGATTTGAGAGGCTCGTTGTTGGAGATCTCATATATAGACCCTGCTGAGGAGAATCTGGGAGGCGATCCGTTGGGGACCTTGTATGTAAATCCTGCTGAGGAAATTTAGGACGCGTTCTACTGGGGATTCTGGGTGTAGATCTCGCTGGAGAGCATTTGATAGTGGCCGGGAGACCGGGTTGGAAGAGTCAGGAGCCCGTTGTAATCTCCGGCCGGGGATGAAGATGTAGTTTTTCCGATGCACTATCGACCAAGTTTCGGTCCGATACTCTGGGGGAAAAGGGAAAGGATCGAGATATCCAGGGATAAATACTTGATTGGGGTGAAGTGTTACCGCTGAGACCGATGTAACATCGCTCGGTTGAGTGGAATCACCGCTGATTAATACATACTCGGAGGAAGATTTGTAGGTAACACTTTTGTGGGGATCATGCTCTATGGGGAATGTTTTGGTGACTTTCGTCGTCCCAATTCGGAGCAGTAAGTACTTTTGTATGTTCACTTTCCGCATGTTTGCGATTAGATTTTTATTGTCAAATGCATATAATCATTCAAAGCAAACGTTGGACTTTATGCAAACAACAATATTGTAAAGAGAAAGAACTTGCATTTATTTGAAATGTGGCGTATGGCCAAGTAGTTTGTACACAAGAAAGGTAAAAAGCCATGCGAAACAATCTCGTTAAGTTCCAACTATGCTAGTACTCATATATTTCAACTATCTCATCTCCTTGTCACGAGAAAGTGAGTGAATTGATCTTCGCCATTTGAATCTTGAATCTTGATAGTAGTCCGGAAGTAGGTGATCCGAAGAGGCATAGTCGTACGCTTAAATCCCTAACTTTTGCCTAGACCGCCTTTCGGTTTTCACCATGATACCCTTTTGCCCAAGCCGCTTTTCGTGTTTTCGACTTGCGGTGTACATGTTTTGTATATATCCTTAACTTTTGCCCGAACCTTTGGTTCGCCAGATGCCCTTATTTTTGCCTAGGCCACCGACCTAGCGGGTCTCTTTGTAGTATTTTTGACTATGTCTCGTTCACGGGTGTGGGAAGTCCTCTCCATCCATGGTGCTAAGTATCATAGCTCACGGAAAACTGCTTTGACTACAAATGGTCCTTCATGGTGGGAGTCCATTTGCCCGATCACCTTGTGGAAGAATGATGCGCTTGACTACTAGATCACCGACTTGGTAGACTCGATGCTTGACCTTCTTGTTAAATGCTCGATCATTCATTTCGATAAATGTCCATGGCGTATGGACGCGAGTCGCTTCTCATCAATCAAGTTAATCGGTCAAGGCGAAGTCCGACCCAATCGCTTTCGCTAACTCGCTTGGAGGACTCGTTGAGGGTATCTCAACCTCGATGGGTAGAACTGCTTCCATACCGTATACAAGAGAGAAGGGGGTTGCCCCTGTGGATGTCCGTGCTGTAGTGCGATAACCATGAAGAGAAAATGGTAACATCTCATGCCAATCCTTGTAAGTCACAGTCATCTTCTGTATAATCTTCTTAATGTTTTTGTTGGCGGCTTCCACTGCGCCATTCATCTTAGGCCGATATGGAGAAGAATTGTGATGCTTGATCTTGAACTGCGTGCAGAGTTCGGTGATCATCTTGTTGTTGAGATTAGAGCCGTTATCTGTGATAATCCTTTCGGGAGTGCCATACCGACAGATAAGATTATGCTTGATGAATCGAGCCACAACGTTCTTGGTAACAGATGCGAACGAGGCTGCTTCTACCCACTTGGTAAAGTAATCAATTGCCACAAGGATGAAACGATGTCCATTGGAAGCTGTGGGCTTAATTTCTCCAATCATGTCAATGCCCCACATTGCAAAAGGCCAAGGAGTTAGAACATTGAGGTACCGAGGTACGTACTTTGTCGGCATAACCGCACTTGTGACAAGATCGAGCATAGCGGTGACAATCGCCTTCCATGGTTGACCAATAGTAACTGTTCTCAAAATCTTCTTAGCCATGGTGTGTCCACCGGAGTGGGTACCAAATGCGCCTCGTAACTCTTCCATGACACGCATTGCGCTCGTCTACACTGAGTAAACACAAGTCGTGGTTGCGTTTGTATAAGATGCCGTTGCTAAGGAAGAATTTGGATGAGAATCTTCTCATGAACTTCTTATCATTAACAAATGCCCCTGCGGGATATTCCTGAGTCTCAAGATACCTCTTCACGTCATAGTACCAAGGTTTCTCGTCTGTATCAAGCTCATAACAATACGTTGGTTCGTCAAATTTCTCAATGATGATCTGGGGAGCCTCGTTGTCTCATCTAACCTTGAACATAGACGACATAGTAGCCAATGCGTCTGCCAGCTGATTCTCTTCTCGTGGAATGTGATCAAAAGTAATCTCTTCAAAGTAGGGGATCAAACTCAGAACATGCTCTCGATACGGAATGAGATTCGGATGCTTCGTATCCCACTCGCCCTTAATCTGACTGATCACTAAAGCTGAGTCTCCATATACTTGCAAGAACTTGATTCTTAAGTCAATAGCAGCTTTGATACCCATGATGCACGCTTCATATTTGGCCATGTTGTTAGTGCAACTGAAACATAATCTGGCGGTGAAAGGAGTATGTCCGCCTGTGGGAGATGTAATGATGGCGCCAATGCCATTGCCAAGTGAGTTTGAGGCTCCATCAAAGACCATGGTCCATCGGGATCCTTGTTCAGGTCCTTCGTCCGGTCCTGGTTCTTCGCAATCAGTGACTAGTAGAACATCTTCGTCTGGAAATTCGAACTGCATAGACTGATAGTCATCTACGGCTTGAGGAGCCAAATGATCGGCTACTACACTTCCTTTGATCGCTTTCCGAGAAGTGTACTGATGTCATATTCGGTCAAGATCATTTGCCATCTTGCTATTCTTCCGAGAGAGTCGGCTTTTCAAATATGTATTTTATCGGATCCATCTTGAAATCAACAAGGTAGTGTGAGTCAACATATCTGCCTTAGTCGGCGAGTAAGCCAAAGCGTTGCAAGTTTTCTCGTGTGAGTATCTTGTTTCACACCGGTAAACTTTTGCTAAGGTAGTATATTGCATGCTCTTTTCGACTGACTCGCCATGTTGCCCCAAAGACACACCCCATTGAATTCTCTAACACCGTAAGTACATGATAAGAGGTCTTCCTTCGGTGTGGCATCGATGGGAGGATTCAGGTACTCCTTGATCTTGTCAAAAGCGACCGGCAATCGCTGCTCCATTCCACTACTTGATCTTTCTTTAGTAACTTGAAGATTGGCTCACAAGTAGCGTGTGTGCAATGAACTCGCAATGTAGTTTAGTCGGCCCAAGAAACCTCGACTTCTTTGTGCGGGGCGCTGGCATCTCTTGAATAGCTTTGACCTTGGCGGGGTCAACCTCAATACCTTTATTATCGACAACAAACCCTAAGAGTTTTCCGATCGACTCAAAGGTGCACTTATTGGGATTGGTCTCAATCAGATTTCTTTAACTCGAGCAGTTTCGCAAATGATCTAGATGTTCTTCTTCGTGAGCAAGCTATCATGTCGTCGACGTAGACCTCTATCTCGTGATGAATCATGTCATGAAACAATGTCACCATAGCACGCTGATAAGTGGCGCCTGCGTTCTTCAGTCCAAATGGCATAACCTTGTAGCATAAAGTACCCCACTGTGTAACAAAATTAGTCTTCTCCATGTCTTCGGGAGCCATTTTGATCTGATTGTAACCGGAGAAACCATCCATGAAGGAGAAGACCTTATGCTGAGCGGTGTTGTCAACCAGAACATCAATATGAGGAAGTGGGAAATCGTCTTTCGGACTTGCTTTATTCAGGTCTCTGTAATCCACACAGATTCGTACCTTGCCATCCTTCTTAGGTACGGGTACCACATTTGCAACCCACTCGGGATAAGAGGTGACAGCTAAGAAACCGGCGTTGAACTGTTTCATAACTTCGCTTTGATTTTCTCGACATTTCGGACGCATAACCTTCTGCTTTCACGGGAGAAAACCTTCTTTTGTCAAATCGTGTACCACAACATCAATGTCTAAACCGGCATGTCTTCGTATGACCAAGCAAAACCTCAATGTAGTCTCGTAGCATCCGAACCAACCTTTCTTTAACACGTTCTCAAGACCCGCTCCTATCTTGATCTCTTTTCTCTTTTCGGACCCAAATTCACAACCTCAACTTGCTCTTCGTGGGTCGTATAACTTGCTCTTCTTCTGTAGCGCAAGTTCTCCGGCACTTCACAATCTTCCTCACCTTCGCTTCGCTTGGTAGATCGGATTATCAAGTCATATTTAGCAATAGCATAGTGTTATTAACGAGATTCGAGTATTGCAGTTGTATCACGTGGGTGTGTGTAAGAACACATAGCTTTTGAAGGGGTGATAAAGTAAAAGAAAGAAAACAAACAATTGAATGCAAAAGTCCAACGATTTTATTGAATGAAAACGCAAACAACAGATAATAACCTCGAACGAGCCATGATGCCCGGAAAGGCACTAGGCTTTCAAAGTTTATTGTTCAAAACATAAAGAAATACGAAAAGCAAAACAAAACAAGAGCAATTACTCGACTAAAGGAGATTGGTATGACGTCTTGCCTTCCAATTGATGAGCCCATGATCCGAGTTGGAAGATCCACTTGCGATGTCGAAGTCGTTGTCGCCGTTTCTATAGCATGGATTCCACTGGCCGATGCGGAAAGGAAGTTGGCCGCACGCTCGCGCGTATCATCTTCGACCTTGATAGTGAAGCCTAAACCGGTCTTGTCAAATTTGAAAGGAAGTTCGGGAGATGACCCCAAATAGTACTACCTTCTTCAATTGAGCATCTTTCGAGGCCATCCTAGGCGGAGCTTGTGTAACTGGAGTGATAGGAGAGTCAACATGCGTGACTGGGTATTGTTTCAAAAGCTTGACAGGAGTCTCAAGAATTCTCCTTCCATCTCAAGGTATGAATGATCAGATGATCCATATATTCCTCTTCACCACATATGTAACAACCTTCCTTTCACTGTATTTGGCGATGCGGGTGGAAGTACCGCCCCCATGTATCCAAGGGCGTCCAAGTAGGCAAGAGTAGGTCGGACGGATGTCCATGACAAAGAAAGTGGAGTCAAAAGTCCGGAACCGACTTTAACAGCAGAGTGAGCTCTCCAAGTACCGCTCGCTTAGAACCATCAAAAGCTCTCACAATTATGTCACTGGGTCTCGTAACCAACCCTCGACATCAAGCCGATCAAAAGCTTCGAAGGATATTCGAGGTAACCGGTATCCACCAAAACATGGATAGTGTAATGCCCTTGCATTCAATGAGATGTGCAAGGCTTTGTTATGTTTCTTCCTAAGGAATTAAATCAAGATCGAGATGCCTAGGCCGTGTTGGCAGCCAGCTAGCAATACAAACTTCAAATTGGTCGTAGTGTGTCTTGCGGTACATGAGCATTCTTGAAACTTCACCAAGGCGTTAGCATGAGCCTCGAGCACAAGAGCAAGCATGGAGATCTTGGACGAGTCTGCCCCAACTGCTCCACAACATTGTAGTCACTCTTCTTGATAATCTTGAATTTCCTCCATTTCTTGTTTGAGGTGTCTTCATAACTTCCTTTGGTACTTGGCAGATGAGTCAGGTTCTTTCCTCTAGCTTGGGAATGGATTGAATAGCGGAATGCGAGTTGGAGTCGCGGTGTCTTTTGGAGGAGAGATATCTGGAGAGAATACCCTTCCGGTTCTGGTCACTTTACTAGATCCGGTGATGTTGTCAATGTTAGGAATGGTAGCTTCAACAGTAAGATCTTCAATGGTCAGAGGGTCTTGCTTGACGCCATGATAGTATACATCAGCTCCATAGTTCCAAGGGATAGCCTTGTCAGAGGAATATGGAACTGGTCTTGGAAAAGTAATGATGAGAGGCGCCACTCTAGGCACAGAATCAGCAGAGGAAATCCTTATGGTGTTAACATCAGCATAGTCTTCTGGGAAATCGTCACCCCATCTGGTCGCCTTAACATCTTCAATAGGAATCTTGTAACTCTCAGGAACAGTGTACTTCACCATGTAATCATACTTTCCACTTGGCTGCCCCAAGGTGTCCCACACAGGTGGTACTGTTTCATTCACATCTTCGATCTTCAGCTTAGACATATCTTCACACAACTTCTGCACAGGTGGTTTCAGAAATAGTATTTCACGGTTATTCATCATGCACTGAACGCGTCTTCTCAACCAAGCACAACCATCAGGTGCAGACGGGCACCAACAACAATTCTCTGGGCATCCTGGGTTGACACCGGCTTGCAATAAATTCTTCTTAACAATCATCAGAGGAATGGTCAAGTCATCTATGTTGAAAACATAAGTATCGTCACCAACAGCATTGGAACTCTTGTCATGGTTATTCATAGGCGCATTGATCACATTCGGAGTCTCAACAGGAGGATCAAACTCAATCTGCTTAGATTCAATCATATCTTGAATCTTGTTCTTCAGAGCCCAACAATCATCAGTGCTATGTCCAGGGCTATTGGAATGGTAAGCACACTTAGCATTAGGATTGTATCTCGGAGAAGAGGTGTTGACATTCTAAGGAGGATCCCTCAAGGTAATCAGCTCTGCTTTCAACATGTGTTGCAAGGCTTGCGACAATGGCATGTTGATCTTCAGAATGCCTCGTGGCTGCTCGTTACGCTGCTGTCTCACCGAGGTTGTCCGATGTAGGGTTGAGATCACAACCGCCCACGATTGAGCACGGTCGGTCTTGGCTCGGCTTTTCGACCATACACAGATTGGCTTCTTTCTTACCACCAAAAGATCTCTTCGCAAGATTTGAAGATGTCTCTACCGAATCTTCCCACTTTTGATACCACCCGATACGCCGTCAAATATCACTGAATCCGGTGAGGAGTTTCCAATCGATGATTGAAGAACGGGCCTATCGTTCCCATAAACATATCAACCAACTCCCTATTGGACAAGGGTGGTGAACTCACCGCTAGGTCTCTCCATTTCGAGCATACTCCTTGAACTTCGTCACGACCCATAGACATGCTTGTAGTTGCATGCGAGTGGGTGTCAATTCAAGATTGTACTCATATTGTCTCAGAAAGCATCCGCCAAGTCACCTGTACGATACGGTCATTCTCTAGCGATAGTACCATTCCAATTGGGTTCGGACAAACTCTCTTGAAAATAATGCATCCACAACTTTCTATCATCGGGGATTGATCTTTTGAACATAAGACTTCAAATGCACTTAGGGCAAGACATGCCATCATACTTAGCAAAAGTTGGAACTTTGAACTTGGGAGGAATCACAACACTGTGGACTAGACTCAAATCATCAAAATTCAGCCCGACATCTTGTGTTTTCCACAAGATTCAGACGGTCTTCAAGTTGCTTGTACTTGTCATCCTCATCGAGTATTGGCCATCATCATAGTTCTTTTCAAGCTCAGCCGACGCCACCATCCCCTTTTACTTTGTTCGCCTTGACACTTCCTTGAGAGCTCTATCCGATCGACCCTCTTAGGACCACCTTTGTAGCGCCTACCCATGTTGAGGAGACCAACAACCTTCTTCTTTATGTTGATGAGCTTCTTCGATCTTCTTGGCCTTGGACCAAGTGGTGAACATCTGCCGAGCATTCTAAGCTTGAAGATCTTTGGCGATCGTTCAAGAGCCATTTCGCTAAAATAAATAGCGAGCAAATGAGAAAACCAATCTCCAATGTACCGTGATGCAATGTTATGCTATGATATGCAATGTTTATGCGAATGCAATGCAATGTTTTCAAGGACCTTAGAGATTTAAATTTGTTAAACAAGCAAGAACAAACATTTATTAGTACTCTTTTATTATTCTTTTTCTTTTAAGTACAAAAGATAGTTCAAAACAATAACAAAAGAAAAGCATAAAATCCCAAAGCTCTAAGTCTCCCATGGGCGCTTCTCTTGGTGCCGAGGTAGGCGTGATGCTTCGCTCCTCGTGAAGTAGCTTGGTCAACTCTAGCACTTTCTTCTCACTTGCATAGCAGAGCTTCAAAGGTATCCCTTTCTTCCTTGAGTGAATCCGTGATCTCTTCAAGTCTTCAAAATCGTGAGGCATGTCGGGATGGAGAACGGTATAGGTACGCCACCTATAGCAACAGTTCCACAATTACGGTAACACGGGTGTAAATGGCATCATGAGGTTTTGAGCTCGAGCTCGCACCCATTTGAGGTAAGGTTCCCAAGGAATGGATTTTGGTGCCCCAAAGTCTTGGTATCGCCTTCTTTACCATGCCCCAAGCGTATGAACCTTCGTCGATCGAGATCGTGATTGTAGTCGAACACAACATCTTGGAGAAGCATATCATGTGGACCATCTTTTCGAGCAAAACCAAACTGACGTAGAGCTAGAGAAGGGTTGTAAGTAATACCTCCCCTTATACCGAGTAGCGGCACATTAGGGAATTCTCCACAACGCTCGATGAATGTGAAGTCCTTTTGAGAGAAAAGACTCCAACGGATATCTGAATGAGAGAGTGACATTAACCTTTGAGACCACTTCAACCTTTGTTCGTTCCTCAAAACTGATGGAGGAAGGTGCGAAATAAACCACCTTGAAAGTAACGGTATACAACACATGAGAGTTCCTTGTCTCTTAGTAGTACGAGTGTGGAGAGAATGTAGGATGTCTCCAAGTAAAGTAGGCACTGGATTGCGAGTGAGGAATAACTTGATGGCGTTGACATCTATGAATTGATCCGAGTTAGGGAATAGAACCAAACCATAGATTAGCAAGGCCACAATGTCTTCGAATGCGTGGAAACTCATAGCTTTGAGGAATTCTCGGGCTTTCTTAATTAAGAACTTGGCAAGTAAACCCTTAACTCCACTTCTAGTTTCCCAATTGGCTTCAATGTCTGAGCGCTTAACATGTAAGGCGGATGCAATGTCTTTGTACCTAGGAACCTTCTCTAGACCGGTGAATGGCATTTGATCAAGAATAGGTATCCCAAGTAGCTTAGAGAACTCTTCCAAGGTAGGAACCAACTGATAATCTGGGAATGTAAAGCAATGGTGTTTCGGATCAAAGAACTGAAATAGGACATGCATCATATCGTCTTCAAAACTGGAGATAACCAAATCAAGTAGATAACCATGTCTTTTGATGAACTGAGCATGGTCGGGAATTTCTGAAACCAATTCTTTGAGCTGAGAAGGTATACCCATGAAGTTGATTCGGATAGTCTTTCTAGAAGCCATAATTCTCTCCTACAAAACAGAGCAAAGATAAATCCCTAGGTCCTTGAAATAGTTAGAAATGATATGCAATGCGAATGATGTCATGATGTCATGTTTAGCACGCACAAACAATTCACACAATGAGCCTAGGTTTAAGGCTTGCATGAGGTATAGGTGATTACCCTACCAAAAGTTTGAGTTGGTTCATCCTGTCCTATAATAGTAATCGGGTTCTAGGAATCTCACATCATCGATCTTTCTCGTAGGCATTTATGTCAATACGACTGCCAAGTGGTCGATCGAAAATATCCCAAAAGTCTGATCTCAATGAGCGTAGCATCGAGTATCAACCAACCTTAGTCTGCACCAAAGCCGGCCATCTCACTACCTTCTAATGGCTAAGATGGGTCAATTAAGGTTCTAAAAGTTTAGTTAGCGCTTGATGACACCACGCAGAAGCCAAATACTATCTTCAACTTGGGAATGAAGAGTATCGGGACAACCAAAGTGTCACGCTAACGTAGCCATCATGTTGACCGTTTAGTTATACGTCTAGCGGTCGCGATGATTTATTGCTACTTACCTAAAAGGAAACCCGGATCCGGGTGTAGGATCCCCCACAAATATAATACCCAAGCAACCCTTAAAGATAAAGCATACAAATCAAACAGAAAGCGGTAAAGGTGATTTAGAAATCCCTAAGGTAATTCTCTCTTTAGGGATTCTCCCCAGCAGAGTCGCCAGTTCTGTAACACGGTGAACTGACTTTTTAGGTTTTTTGTATCGCAAATGTGCGGATAGCAAGAGTCGCCACCGACTTTTATTTTTATCCAATTAAGGGAAGGTAAAAGTACAGAAAAGACCTTTGTTTAGATTCTGAGTTCGGGAGAATGGTTATGAAAAGGAAGGTATTAGCACCCTTTCCATCCGTAGTTATCTACGGGCTCTTAGTTGTTCTAGATCACCTTTTAAAATTGCTTCCTGTGTGTTTGATAAAAAATGTTTTGAAAAAGGCATTTCGCTTTGACTTTGTAATGACTCATGTAGGAGTGTATACAAAGTGTTCGGAAATGTTTCGCTTTGAAAAGAGTTTGAACTTTTAAAAAGTGTGGGGTGAAAAGCATTTGGTTTAGAGCAAGCAACTAAAAGACTTATTTACCCACTCAGAATTGGTCGTTTTCATACTTTTACGTACCTTTAGAATAGCGCTAGCCGTACCATTAGTTGGTAGGTAACTCCATTCGTTGGATGTAAGCGGGACATTCGAAGGGACATCGGATGGTTATCGAAGGCAACTTGTAGGAAGTATCCTAGCACATTCGAAGGGACTATCATCATTTTTCGTAGGCGGCAATCGAGGGTCAAGATCATGTATTCGGAGGCGACATCGTGGGTCTTATGATCTTTGTATCGAAGGGACTATGATGATTTGTTTTGAAGGCAACGGTGCTAGGATACCTCTACTTCGAGGGACATGACCATTTTGAATTCGTAAAGGCAACGAGAGTGAATTACCCTAAGGGGTGCATGTGTGAAAGAAGTGTGTTGATTTCAAGTATTTTATCTTGCAAATTAGTGGGCTATGTTCGTTATTATCTTGCCATACACGCCTAGTTACTAGCAATCTATAGGGTGCGGAAATTAAAATGCGGAATGTAAAGATGCGGAAAGATAAATCCTACGCTATTACATGGCTTTGGGGCAGATACATAATTTTAAAATGCGGAAAATAAAGCCTAATTTAAACTATTACAATCCATAGACAGTTACATTATTGGAAAAATAAAATGATAAAGAAAGAATCGTCTGAATCGGATCAACCTGTAAAGGAATGAGAAATCGGAAAATACGATATGAATCGAACAAGACAAAAAATGTTAGAAAAATGCAAATTTTAAAATGAGAAAAATATTTCATGCTAGAAATAATATAAATATGCTAAAATAAAATTTTGGGATTTTTTAGAAGCAATTTAATAATTAAAAATGAATTAAAAGTGATTTAAATGCTAAATTATGAATAAAAATAAATATGCATGCAAAATTATATTTTTTAATTTTATAAATTAAATAAGTATTTTATGAAAATAAATGCAAAAGGAAAATAATTTTTGATGATTTTTAAATGCAGAAATAAAATTATGAAAAGAATTGAAATAAATGCAAAATATTAAAATAATTAGAAAATAGAAAATAATGCAAGTTTGGAAAAAAGAATGAAAACCGGTCCTGGCAGGGATCGAACTCATGACCCTGGAGCGAAATCTTAAGTCCACATGCCTTGACCAACTGTGCTAGCGTGCTTCACTATTTGGAAACAGAGTGAGTGGAAGAAAACACGCGTCGCCTTCTGGTTGCTTCGTTCTCGCGCCAGACTTCGTCTCCTACCTTTTGAATTTTTGAAACTTCAGCGTCGGCTTTTGCTCGACGCTACATGCCCTGGCAAAATCAAAAAGCAAGCACGCATAATATAAATACATTCTAAAGCCATGGTTCGATTCTTGAGATCATTCCGAATGCATTGGTATAGTCTCATGGTCCAATTTTTCCTATTTTGTGAAACCCTAAATCGATCTCAGAAACCCTAACAATGGTGTTATGCATTCCTGGCCATGGAAATTCAATTGGAGTGCCCAGAATGCTTGCAAACACATCACTAATCACAAAAACAAACACAAAACATGTTAATAATGCATGAATGAAAGAATACGATTTTTGAAATTTCAAGAACAAACCAAATTCGGTTTTTCACGATTCTTGATGGTTTTTGGCAAAGTAAAGGTCTGGAATGCTTCCAGGGATGTCAAGGAATATGTTTGAATCCTCAAAATCGTTTGAAACCGGCTGGATCGATGGTTGCTAGTTGCTTCAATTGCACGGAATTTTTGACTTTAGGTTAGGGTTCTTGAGCGAATTTTTCTGTTCTTTCTTGATAGGTATGCATCATATATTTATACTGGATGGATTTGGAATGGTTTTGGGAAAGAATCAATCAACATTCAAAGCAAATCAAATTTGATTTTTGTACAAAATCAAAATTTCAAAATTTGATTAATTTCCAATCCAATCTTGCCATATTGATCAAATTTCGAAATTTGCTGGCCTTTGTGAGTTGCTTGGGTCTCAAGGAAAGAATAAAAATCAACTTTGTAATTAATTTTGATTTTATACTTTATTTTTAAATTTAATTTGTATTTAAATGAATAAATTCCAAATTAAACAGAAAAATAAAATAAAAATTCGTGGCATTGGTCTTGGATATTCCTAATTGTAGGAGGAATAAGTTTGGATGAAGAAAAAGCAAGCCCATTTGCAAAAAATTTGATTTTTAGAAGTATCTCTCTTTGTGCATTCCTTCAAAATTGCCCAACTTGTGAATGGTGTATCTTGCTCAATTTTACACATTTTTGAGTGTTCTTAGACTTTTTGGAAAGCTCTAAGAGTCCTCTAACCAACCTTTTTGGTCTCATCTCAATTGGAGTTTCCATGCTCAATATATCTTCAAAACAAAAAGTTGACTTTTTGTTGACTTTGAAAATGACCTGTAACGTTTTGAGCTATACCTCTCAAATGAAGCATTTTTTGGACATTCTTGTGAGACATGAAGTTGTAGAGAATTGAATTTCCTTCAAAAAAAGAGGTGGTGGAAAAATTTCTAAGAAAGTATGAGAATGTTATGATCAATCAAAGTTCAGTTGACTTTTCATCTAGAAACCCTAATTTAGAAAGTTTGACTTTTGAGCAAATCTTGAGTTTTCTTGATGAATCATGATCAATCCTTGATCAAATGATGAATGTAACTTCAAAATGAGGATGTTGACCAAAAATTATGAAGTTTGACTGTATGTTGACCATAGTTGACTTTTTGTCCAATACAACTGATTTTCAACCATCTGAGCAATTGTCTGAGGAAACTTGATCTGTGAAGCTTGAAACTTGGCATGGAGAATCTTTGAAGCATATGAGGAGGCATGAAGACCATTGGAGATGTTGGAAGCCCATCTTGGCCTGAGAGATACCAAACCCTAGTTTGGGTTGATTGTCTAGGAGAGAGTTTGTCTGATCAACTCTTGAGGAATCCTTGAGTATAGATGTATGAAATCTCTTGAGTAAATGGAGGGCAAATTTTGGGGTATGACACCTAGATGATAACTCTGCTGCCCAGGCTGTTCCCATAGCTGCTGCACTTCCTCAGGCCAGTCCCTCTGAAGAATGGAACCGGTAAATGCATCTTGCTCACCAGAGAGCATTTATGTATATGCACGAGAGCATGGAGCACCTTGCTTTGCAGATCAGAGAGTCGGGGGTGAACAACTTCACTCGCACGAGCGAGCAGCTTAGTGCTTATGCTGGTTGGCCCGGGGTCGGGCCAAATGTAGAGGAGGAGGTGGGCAATGCTGATGGTGATGATCAGAGTGAGGATGATGGAGAGGGTAGTTCGGATTCTGGTTCTGACACTCCTGGAGACTCTATCCTCGAGGCCTCAGATTGATGATGATCTTTTATCTTTCTTGTTTTTATATTACTTTCAGCACTTTCTAGTTTTTAGTTTTTATTTTCGCTTTTAGTTTTAAACTGTTGGATTTTGTTGGTTGCCATCCATTTTTGGGATAGGCTTGTAATTCCAATTGATATTTTGTAGGCATGGGGCCTAAGTACTTTTTAGTTTTAAACACCATTTTGGGGTGTCTTTTATTTTATTTTAGTTTGTTTTAGTTATTTTATTTTATTTTATTTTGTTCTACTTTATTTTTATTTTTAGATTATAGTTTATTTATTTTGTATATTACTTCTTGTGGTTTGTCCGATTTCTCAACGGTACTCCAAAGCAAGTAAGTGTGTTTCACCAAAGTGATGGTGATGATAAAATTCTCGACTCAATCCACAAATAAGGTACATATTTAATCGTTTTGTAGAATAATAACATGTCTATGAAATTTGTGCTTTATGCAAAATACCTTGGCATGTACAAAAAAATTTTGTGTTCACATTCGAATCATTAGGATTTAAACTACATAGGTGAGAAACTTCCACTTTTTACCAAATATAGAGTGTCTAATAGTTTTGTTAACTCGTGTGATTCATGCTTAATCTTTATTTGTTTGTGATAATTTGGAAACTTAGAGATGATCAAGGCAATTATTTGTGCATTATGAGAAAAACCATCAATTCCAAAAGGGCTTCAATTAACCGTGAGTGAGTGAATCCTTGTGAACCCTTTTGAGCTTAAACAGTATTTGTAGGATGAATTTATCAAATCAACTAATTGTTAAGTAGGCCACTTAATAGTTGTTGATAATCTTTGAAAATTCAATGATAATTCATTCTATAAATTTTTCTTGTTTGTGAATACCAACCCTTTTTGTTGATTAACCCTTGAAGAGCATGTTCTTGAATAAAAAAGGATTCATATAAATGAAGTTGGGGAGGTGGATCAAAAAGAACCTAGAATTGATGACACAATGATCCTAAAGAAAGAAAAAGAATAGAGAAAAGAAAAATACAAAAGAAGAAAAATTTGTATATGAAAAGAAAACAAAAAAAGAAAAGAAAAAGAGGATCATTGTGTGGAAAAGAAAAGAGGTTGTGAATAATGAGAAGAAAGTGGGAAGTTGTGAAATGCTCTTCATATTCTTTAACCCAATTCGTTTCAATGGCTTGTACTTAAATATCCCTTGTTTCTAACTTAAGCCAAGTTACAACCTTGAAAGTCCTTAGTGATCTTTGTTTCCATTTTGTCATTTCACTTGTTTCGATGAATGCATGAATTATTCTGGATGTGCATGACTATTAGTGAGAGTGTTTAGTCCTTTGTAAATATGCATTTTGTTCTTCATGAATTTTGAAGAAATGATTAGGTGATTCAAGTGTGAACATATCTTTTATTTTGTTACATGTGTTGATATATTGTGTTTAGAACTTAATTCATATCCATGTTGTGTTTCGAAGAAGCGATCGATGTGTGCTTTTGCCGGGTATGTCGAGTTTGAACCATCATTCTTGTGTGAGTTGCATGCTTACATTTTGTTTCTTCTTGCTTTGTGAGATTATTGACTTTTGTTTGGGGACAAACAAAGAAGTAAGTTGGGGAGAGTTGTTAAGGACCAAATTGTAGTTATTTTGTACATGATTTTGTGGTCCTTAACAATGCCTTTTTAATTAATTAGTAGTATTTATTCTAGTATTTTGGTCTAATTATGTTTTTATTTAGTTTTGTTTATAATATATTATTTAACTTAGTTTACTTCTAATTGTATGGTTTTATTGATAAATTCTCCCAAGCTTGGATTCAAGGACAATTGAAGAGCTTTTGGGATGATTCTTTTTGAAGAAATTTTTGGATGAAGAAGCATGCTTGTGTCGCACGGGATGAGGCTCAGCAAGAACTAACTGGCTTAGCGGTCTCAAAATCGTAAAAGGACAGACCCATGCTTTCACCTTTTTGGGCCACCAACTCCATCATTTCAGCTGACTTTTGACTTGTAAAAGGGTGGAACTTCACTTCATCATAATTATCTTTCATTTGTGTAAAATTAGGGCAAGAATTTGTAAGAAAAACCATAGTTTTTCATCATTGATTCTTCATGTTCATCATCTCTACCAACAATCTTGAGAGCAAAGCAACCATGGAAGTGAGTGGCTAAGTTCTTTTTGTGTCAAGATTAGAGGTAGTTGATCTAACTAGTATGTATTTCTATTAATCCATTTGTGTATGAACATGGTTGATGATTAATATAGTTGAATATCTTTGTTCTTCATTTTTATTCTTTGAGTCTTGCTTGGAAAAGAATACTTCAAAGTAGACCTAAGATATTCATCCACTAATGAACAAATGCTAGGGATAGATTTGTGTGTTAGTGTTTACAAATATTGAACTTAGTGATTATCATGTCAATAGTTGTAGTGAGGGATCATACAAAGATTAACATGATAACATTCACAATCTTGGTGGGAAATCTACAAGATTGAGAGGATATGTATTTATAGAAATCATTTACTATGTTCATCACTTGATTAATAGAATGCATATGAAACTAGGTCAATGAAACTAATCTTGACATGCTTCCATCAATTGAAAACAAACTCCAACTCTCTTGAATCCAAACCATAACTCTCTTTTTAAAAGACTAATTTAGTTACTTGTTTGGAAATTCATGTTACTAGTAGATTAGGAAACAAACCCTTTGGTTACTTTCATCTTAAAATACACTTTTCTATTGAAAGACTACAATATACACCAATCCCTGTGGAATCGATAATTAAAAATACTTGTTCACGGATAAAACCTACAACAATGAATGGATACCTTTTCTTAATGGAAGGTAGTTTATCGAAGTTTTGTTCCCATAGATGGCAACCTTGTCTTTATGAAAGGTAGTTTATCAAAGGTATGTTCCAGTGAATGGAAGCCTTTTCTTAATTTAGGGTAGTTTATCGAAGATTTGTTCCGATGAATGGTAACCTTGTCTTTGGGGAAAGTAGTTTATCGAAGATTTGTTCCATTGAATGGAAACCTTGTTTTTATGGAAGGTAGTTTATCGAAGATTTGTTGCAATGAATGGCAACCTTGTCTTTATGGAAGGTAGTTTATCGATGATTTATTGGGCTGAATGGCAACCTTGTCTTTACGGAAGGTAGCTTATCGAAGGTTTGTTCCGATAAATGGCATCCTTGTCTTTATGGAAGGTAGTTTATCGAAGGTTTGTTCCGATGAATGGAAACCTTGTTTTTATGGAAGGCAGTTTACCGATGATTTGTTTCGATGAATGGAAACCTTGTCTTTATGAAAGGTGGGTTATCGAAGGTTTGTTCCGATGAATGGAAACCTTGTATTAATGGAAGGAAGTTTATCGAAGATTTATTCCGATGAAAGGAAACATTATCTTTATCGAAGGTAGTTTATTGAAGATTTGTTCCGATGAATGGAAACCTTGTCTTTCTAGAAGGTATTTTATTGAAGATTTGATCAGATGAATGGAAACCTTTTCTTTATGCATGGTAGTTTATAGAAGATTTGTTCCGACGAATGGAAAACTCGTCTTTGTGGAAGGTATTTTATCAAAGATTTTTTCTGATGAATGGAAACCTTGTCTTTATGGAAGTTAGTTTATCGAAGATTTGTTCCGATGTATGGAAACCTTATCTTTATGCAAGGTAGTTTATTGAAGAATTATTCCGATGTATGGCAACCTTGTTTTATGGAAGGTAGTTTATCGAAGGTTTATTCCGATGAATGGCAATCTTGTCTTTATGAAAAGTAGTGTATTAAAGGTTTGTTCCAATGAATGGAAACCTTTTCTTAATCGAAGGTAGTTTATCAAAGATTTGTTCCGTTGAATGGAAACCTTGTCTTTATGGAAGGTAGTTTATCGAAGATTTGTTTCAATGAATGGAAACCTTGTCGTTATGGAAGGTAGTTTATCGAAGATTTGTTGGGCTGAATGGCAACGTTGTCTTTACGGAAGGTAGCTTATCGAAGGTTTGTTTCGATAAATGGCATCCTTGTCTTTATGGAAGGTAGTTTATCGAAGGTTTGTTCCGATGAATGGAAACCTTGTCTTTATGGAAGGTAGTTTATTGATGATTTCTTTGGTTGAATGGAAACCTTGTCTCTATGGAAGCTAGTTTTTTGAAGGTTTGTTCCGATGAATGTCATCCTTGTCTTTATGGAAGGTAGTTTATCGAAGATTTTTTCTGATGAATGGAAACCTTTTCTTTATGGAAGTATGTTTATCGAAGATTTGTTCCGATGTATGGAAACCTTATCTTTATGGAAGGTAGTTTATCGAAGAATTATTCCGATGAATAACAAACTTGTTTTATGGAAGGTAGTTTATCAAAGTTCTATTCTGATGAATGGCAATCTTGTGTTTATGAAAGGTAGTTTATTAAAGGTATGTTCAAATGACAGGAAACCTTTTCTTAATGGAAGGTAGTTTACCGAAGATTTGTTCCGATGAATGGTAACCTTGTCTTTGTGGTAGGTAGTTTATAGAAGATTTGATCCGTTGATTGGAAACCTTGTCTTTATGGAAGGTAGTTTATTGAAGATTTGTTCCAATGAATGGCAACCTTGTCTTTATGGAAGGTAGTTTATCGATAATTTATTGGGCTGAATGGAAACCTTGTCTTTATTGAAGTTAGTTTATCGAAGATTTGTTCCGATGAATTGAAACCTTGTCTTTTTGGAAGATAGTTTGTCGAAGATTTGTTTCGATGAATGGAAACCTTGTCTTTATGGAAGGTAGTTTATCGAAGGTTTGTTCCATGGAATGGTAACCTTGTCTTTATAGAAAGTAGTTTATTGAAGGTTTAATCCGATGAATGGCAACCTTTTCTTTAAGAAAGGTAGTTTATCGATGTTTTGTTTTGATGAATGGAAACCTTGGCTTTAAGGAAGGTAGTTTATTGAAGATTTATTTCGATAAATGGCAACATTGTCTTGATGGAAGGTGGTTTATCAAAGATTTATTCCGACGATTGACAACCTTGTATTTATGGAAGGTAGTTTATCGAAGATTTGTTTCGATGAATGGCAACCCTGTCTTTATGGAAGTTAGTTTATCGAATGATGTTCCGATGAATGGCAACGTTGTCTTTATGGAAGGTAGTTTATCGAATATTTGTTTCGATGAATGGAAACGTTGTCTTTTTGGAAGGTAGTTTCTCGAAGATTTGTTATTTCGTGGATGTCAATCTCGCATTATGGGAGGTAGTTTGTCGAAGGTATGTTCCAATGAAAGGAAACCTTGTCTTTGTGGAAATTAGTTTATCGAAGATTTGTTCCGATGAATCGTAATCTTGTCTTTATGGAAGGTATTTTATCGAAGGATTGTTCCGATGAATGGAAACCTTTTCTTAATGGAAGGTAGTTTGCCGGAGATTTGTTTGGCTGAATGGCAACCTTGTTTTTATGGAAGGTAGTTTATCGAAGATTTGTTCGCATGAATGGAAACCTTGTCTTTATGGAAGGTAGTTTACCAAAGGTATATTCCGATGAATGGCATCCTTGTTTTATGGAAGGTAGATTATCGAAGGTTTGTTCCGATGAATGGAAACCTTGTCTTAATGGAAGGTAGTTTATCTGAGTGTTGTTCCGATGAATGGAAACCTTGTCTTTATAGAAGGTAGTTTATCATAGATTTGTTCTGAGGAATGGAAACCTTGTCTTTATGGAAGGTAGTTTATCGATGGTTTATTCTAATGAATGGAAACCTTGTCTTTATGGAAGGTATTTTATCAAAGAATTGTTCAGATGAATGGCAACCTTTACTTAATGGAAGGTAGTTTATCGAAGTTTTGTGCCGATAGATGGCAACCTTCTCTTTATGAAAGGTAGTTTATCGAAGGTATTTTCCAATGAATGGCAACCTTGTCTTAATGGAAGGTCTTTTATCGAAGATTTGTTCCGATGAATGATAACCTTATCTTTATGGAAGGTAGTTTATCGAAGATTTGTTCTGATGAATGGCAACCTTATCTTTATGGAAGGTAGTTTATCAAAGATTTGTTCCGATGAATGGAAACCTTGTCTTTCTTGAAGGTAGTTTATCGAATATTTGTTTCGATTAGTGGCAACCTTGTATTTATGGTTGGTAGTTTATCGAAGGGTTGTTCCAATGAATGGCAACCTTATCTTTATGGAAGGTAGGTTATCAAAGGTTTGTTCTGATGAATGGAAACCTTGTCTTAATGGAAGGTATATTATCAAAGTTTTGTTCCGATGAATGGCAACCTTGTTTTTCTAGATGGTACTTTATCGAAGATTTATTCCGATGAATGGCAACCTTGTATTTATGGAAGGTAGTTTATCGAAGGTTTATTCTGATGAATGGCAAACTTGTCTTTATGAAAGGAAGTTTATTGAAAGTTTATTCCGATGAATGGAAACCTTGTCTTTATGGATGTTAGTTTATCGAGTATTTGTTCTGATGAATGGCAACCTTGTTTTTATAGAAGGTAGTTTATCGAAGATTTGTTCGGATGAATGGCAACCTTGTATTAATGGAAGGTAGGTTATCAAAGGTTTGTTCCGATGAATGGTATCGTTGTCTTTATGGAAGGTAGTTTATCGAAGGATTGTTCTGATGAATGGAAACCTTGTCTTAATGGAAGGTAGTTTATCGAAATTTTGTTCAAGATGAACAACAAGATTTACCATAATTTCAAAAAATGGTGGAGGAAAATACATTTCAAGGTCACACAAAGTAATAATTTTTTTTTGCAATACTGGTAAGATCTCAGGATCGATCACCTTACTGCAAATTGACATGAAGAAAAAACACAATTTAGTTATAGCGCTTCTTACTTTTTCTGGAAAATAGAATGTATACCTATTAGTAGAGAATGTTCCATTATGACATGGCAATCACAACGAAACATGCGTCTAAATCTTAGAATAATAGGAAAATACCATAGGACTTTTGTTGGAGATAATTTTTTCTTATATTGAGATAAATCGCACTAAGGGAACTCATTCAACGATGCATATTCATTTCGAAACAAAATGAAATCATTTAGACATGTATGTATCTTATCATAGCTCATGCCAATAGAGCATAACATTTTTTTGGCCTCCTAGGTTTGATTAGGAAGAACATTATCCTCAAGAACCATATCTCTCAAAAGGGCTAATAACTCTGGGAAAGTTTTATTCAACCATCCATTGTGCACCTTTAAGTTGTACAACTTTAATATCGCAGATAGTCTTGTGAATTTGGTGCAATGTTTATACAACGGTTTCTCTACATCGCTTACTAACCTCTCAAACATTTTGTGACAATCCTGAAGATCTTCTTCAAGCGCTTCTGCAATCTCTTCGACTCGAGTACAATTGTATGTATCTATGACATTGTCGTATGAAGCATAGGTCGCCTTACTTTTCACCTCTGATTAAACATTCTCGCAACTTTTCTCACCATGAAATATCCAACACGTATAACTTCGATCAATTCCACGCATCAGAAAATGCGATTTCAATCCATCTGCGTTAACCTGACCCACATAGCAACAACCCAAGTAAGGACATTTCATTTTAATGGGGTCTTCGGCGTGTTCAACATCAAACTTAACAAATTCTATTACCCCATTCTCGTACTCTTTTGACAATCGATCGGAAGACATCCAGTTTTTATCCATGGTTTTACTATTAAGTAAGCTAAACAAAAACACTAATTATGGCACAAAACGGTATAATGCGTTTTTGTCAAACATATGTGACTTATGTTATCAATCTCGGATAATGGCACGACTTAGACATCTTTGTCATACCCCAATTTTTGACCTAAGATACCACCTTACATTATTCACATATGCATCACTGCATCACTAATAGTTTTAGAACAGGATAGATCGTGCGTGTGCTACTAAAGTCAAAGTTAGGGTTTCATCAAAATTTCATCTGTTCAAGATATGATTAATTAGGGTTTGAGTCTCCACTCACCTCAATTTATCTATCTTAATCAATCATCAACATTTGATCTTCAGATTCTCAACTTTTTCTCATGATCTACCATGAATCAACCAATTAGGGTTTTGATCGAAGATAGTGAATCATTGACTTTCTGCTCAATGGATGACCTATTTGATTGATTGATCTTAACATCTTCAATGCAACATCTTGAACTAATTTCTTGGTTCAAAACATTGCAAAATCCATGTTTCTTCATCAGACAAATTCTGAACCATCTAATGAAAATTCATCTGCTCAAAAAAGTCAAACTTTGACTTTTGGTCAACTTTTTCAAGACTAAACTTTTTCAATCATAAAACATTTCAAATAATCCATCATGATCATAAAAATCAAGAAATGTGAGAAAGTCAACAAAAGTCAAGATTTGAATTTTTCTAACACTTAGAAAAATTTCAAGTGTTAAGAAACATGGTTTTTCCTTACTTTCATGGCCATTTTTCACCTAGATCCATTTAGATTCAGAAAAAACTCAAAACATGAAAGTTGTAGGTCTTGTTACAAGCTTTCCAAAATGTCCAAGAACTTGCAAAAACACTTTGTATAGCTAGGCTTTTGATTTTGAAACATAGAGCTCCAAAACCATGGAATTCTAAGATCATGTATCAAAATTATAAGTCATTTTTCACAAATCTCTCTTCCAGAAGCCTTGTCATCACTTAGAGATAGGTTACAACTGATAAATATCAGTTAGGAATGATTGAAGAAGAGGATTGAATCAAAGAAAATTTTTACCATGGTTAGAAAGTAACTTTTGCATTAAATGCAAAAGATTCCTTTTTACCACTTAAGCAAGTTGCAAAGCTCTCTCAATGATAACCTTGCCTTGTCATTCAGATTTCTTGGCCTATAAATAGAGTTCATTTCTTCATCTTGAAACGATACCAAAGCGATCATAATCAAGATTTCCTTCTTTCTTTCTTAAATTCAAAGTTTCAAAGTTCAAAGAGAGAAATTTTGCAATCTTCAAATCTTGCAAGATCTGGGCAAACTTAAGTTTCTAACACGTTCTAAACATCATTTAGAAGTTTTTTAAAACTTAAAACCACCAGAAAAACTATCCAAACTCAGAATCATACTCCAAAATCCATAAACTTGCAAATTGAGCCTTAACTTGCCATCTCTCAATCCACTCGTGCACTTTCCAAATTATCACTTTAAACATCATCCATACACTTCATAGAAGTGATCCAAGCACTTAGATCACATCTGTAACAACACCAACTTCAAATTCGAAACTCATTTCAAGAAACTAAAGTTGGACTTGGGTAGGAAGTTTCAGACCATTTCAAAGCAAGCTTAGAATTCAAACACCTTCCATAAGGTCTAGTGAAGCTATAACAATCATCAAACAACTTCTGGAAACACTCTAACTAAGAATTCGATTTCAGTTCGAAGAGGTAAGTTGCTCAAACTTTGAACTCTATGATTCGTGCATTACAAAAAATGAAAAATTGCTTGTTCATCTTGTTTCTGCACTCATACTGAATGATAACCCTCAATCAATTGCATAAATTATGGTTCATACATGATTTAATGATCAATTCTTAAAATTAGGGTTCATCTATTTTTCTTTGAAATCAGTCATCTTAGGCTTAAAATAAATGCAATTAATGGTCACCATCATGTTCCTGGGTAAAAATCGAGCAAGTTTCATGTTTACATCTTTCAATTTCATTGAGAAATGAAGAATCCATGGCTGGAGGAAGATTGGAGGAAGAAGATGAAGTTGCGCGCGTTTTCTAATTTTCTTAAAATTCAAATTTTCGTTTTATATTATATTTAATGGTTGTTGTCTTATGACCGAATGAAACAGCCACCCCAATGGCAGCCAGCGCGCTCTTAAGTCTTTGCCTTGCCTATGGTCCAGGGTTCGAATCCCCCTGAGACCATTTTTTCATGTTTTTCACTTTTCCTTCCATTTTCACTATTTTATACATTTTCAAAAACTTGTTTTTAAATATAATCAAATGAACGCGTGTAAATGACAAGTCAAGCACGTGGCTCAGTGGTAAAACTTTTCACTTCTAAGCCAAGGGTCCTGGATTCAAACCTCCTTAGGACCAAAACTTTCTTTTTATCACTAATTTTCTCAAGTTTTTTAACAAACTTCAACATTTTCAAAACCCAATCAAAAGTTCTCATTTTGAGATGATTTTTGCACACTTGTCATTTAATATACCTATTTTATGATTATGTCAAAAAAATCCAAAAATATTTTCTTTTGATTATATTTTTATTAAGTTAAAAATGAGACATTTTAAGTATTTTAATACTTACAAAAATGTTTTCTTTCCAACTTTCAAACTTAATCTTTTTTCAAAAACTTCTAGTGAATATCCTTCACTTTTCAAAATCATTTTCAAAACCTTTTCGAAAAATTTTCAATAAACTTACACACCTTTTTCCATGATCGGTTAGATTTGAAGACAGAACCGAACCAGTTTCTTCTTAAAATTTGTTAATTGATCATGGGCCTCCCTCACAGTGTAAGTCCCAACCTTCCTATGTACATATTCATTTCCTTGTACATAACCAACCCTCGTATGTACATATTCATTTCCTTGTACATAATCACCCCTTCGTGTACATATTCATTTCTTTGTACACATTCATAAACCTTGTATATATTCAAGTTACACTTGCTTTAATTGCTTGTTTTATACACTTGTTTATATATTTCCTTCATAAACTCCTGTGAATACACATCACACACTTGTTTATATAACTGTTCAGTTATAACATAACTATTAGCCTAACAACTAGGTTCCCCTTTAGCCTCCTCTTAGGCTTCGTATAAGATAACTCATTCATCTGAGTTTAGCCTCCTCTTAGGCTTCATATAAGAAAAACTCATTTACTGAGTTTAGCCTCCGCTTAGGCTTCATATAAGACAACACTCCCCTGCTGAGTTAGCCTCCTTTTGGGCTTCATTCAAAAGAACTCCCGCGTTGAGTTTAGCCTTCTCTTGGGCATCAAACAAGAAAGAGACCAGGAAATCTCTTAACAGCCTCCTATTGGGCTTCCAATACAAAGAATCACCCGTGCTAGGATAGAACCCTGAGAGTATGATTTCTCGGTGAAATCACTCTTGAAATCCTAAGAGGATGGTTCCCCTTGAGCTTCATACAAGGACCCTCGATGACCCTCAGAATGCCTTCTCTTGGGCTTACGATACAACGACCCTCGATGACCCTCGGAATGCCTTCTCTTGGGCTTACAATACAAGGACCCACAGGCTTCTTAAAAGCATCCCCCTAATCCAATCAACTTCTCCTCGAGATTTAGACATTTATCATCTCTATGGAAGAAGTATCTCATCTATCACATCACATACAATTAAATTTTCAATCAAACGCTTTTTTCAAACAAAAACATCTTTTAATCTATATGTGGTAATGCTTGTACACTCAAGCAAAACACCCAATACTTACAATTAAAGATTCAATCATCTTTCAAACATCTTTCTTAAACTGTAAGTGGTAACGCTTGTACGCTCAAGTAAAACACCTATAACTTACGATGAAAGATTTAATCAACCCTTCAAAATGTATGTGATGAAATAGATTAGATACATTTTTTATTAAGATGACATTTGTCTTTGTCTCTTAATAAATCTCGTTGCTTCCACTAGCATAAGTGGGAACTACGATTGCTCTGACTTTCTCAACATTCCTTTGAGAATACGTAGGCACAAGATCTCATCCTTGGCGAGCATACTTCTTTCTCCCTCAAACCAAACAAAACCATAGCTCCCCTTAGATCCGAGCTACAAATGCTCTGATTCCCATTAAGGGATATGTATGCAGAAGATCCCAATGATCTTTGCGAGCACAATAATAACAAAACCTAGGATCCCACAAAATCTACCTTTCTTAAAATCCAAAGGAGAAACTTTCCCAAAAATAGAAATAGCAAATTAAAACACACAAACATATCAAACTATTCATATATAAAGCTATAGATAACTATATATATTTAGGGCGTCACATCTATTCCCTTTATATAACAAACTCCCTTGCCCAGAATCTCTCCAATGCATTGCGTCTAGTTCGCGCTAGTCGTAATGCATATCATATTTATTGAGGGTATTGCAGCTTTCTCCTTTTTCATCTCATTTTTCTTGTCTTGGAAACAATAAAGCTTGATGCTCGCGACATCTTTATAAACAAATCAAAAGAGTAAATCGTTTCGAGTCAGAGATTCGAATTCAGATTCGATTCCCTCGCGCATCACTTTTTAACGCGAACAATCTTCAAAATAGTAAAGTACCAAATAATAGGATTTAAAAAATATCATTATAGTATACTCCCTCTATTCCTATATATAAGCAAAAAAATTACAACTTTTTTTATTCTCTAATATAAGCAAATTTTACCATATTTATTATTCATAATACTTAATTTACCTATATTTTACCATATTTATTATTCATAATACTTAATTTACCTATACTACCCTTCATTAACTTATTTGTTGTCTTAATTACATTTACTACTAGTTACAAATTTCTAAGCTAATGAGTGGAATAACCACTTTACTAGTAGTAGTTGGATACGTAAAGTAGGATAGCTCAAAGATTAGAAAACTATCTATAAAAAGAAACTAATTTCTTTTTCTTTCTTCTATTAGTCATGTTATTATCCTTCATTTCCTCTAACGATATATACAGTAATAATGGATGCTACACAGGAGCTCTTCAATGGTCCATCATTTGATCTAGGCATTGATGATGACTTGAGGAATGAAGATGCAACACACATAGACAAGTCTATGAAACATTGTGACCTCAACAAACTCCCTAATGAAGTTGTGTATTCAGTGAATGCATGCTCTGAAGATGCAAAGAATTCAAGTATGTCTAATGAAGTTGTTCAACCATATGAGAGAGCATTTTCCGACCTCAACAAAGTTGTTATGGATCTGAATAAATTTCCAAATGAGTGGCTAGTCTTTGGCTTAGAGAATGAAAAGTTGGGAAAAGAGATCTATGACATGTTGAAGATTTTATTATACTCTTTGAATTAGAAGTGCCTAAAAAATGAAAAGAAAACATTAGTTTTCATGTTAGACTTTATGATTAAGGTATTGTCTCATGTTCATCATTTTTGTTAGTAATGAGAACAAATTTTTTTGGTTAAATTAATGTTATTGAAAAACAATGGTCTGCTATTTTAATTTTATTAAGAAACAAATGTTTGAGTTTCCATTTTGTTTTAAAAAAATAATGGTCTTTAAAACTCATAGAAGTATCATCACTTGGTTTCCTTCCTTTTATATAAGACTCATAAAATAAGATACTAAAGCAACATTTTCCTTCAATCTAGCGAGTGAGTTCTAAGATAACTTCTATATACCCCGACATTTCTTTCATTTGGCTATTTACAACTTTAAAACCAAAAAACCTAATAATGAAAAGTACAAACAAACAACACCAGTTATTCACGGATAAAGACTTATCAAAAAATAAGAAATGATGATGGCAATGTTTTCTTCATGACAACATAACAACACCTATTTGAACCAACACAACAACACGATAGGGGACGGAGGAGAACAGCAAAGATGGAGGACGATGAGGATGGAGAACGACACGGCTTGGTGAAATAAGGCGATGATGGAGGATGGCGAGGAGAATGGTGCGGCTTCGTGAGAGACGACGAAGATGGAGAACGGTGAGGAGAAGAATAAAGTTTTCAGGGGACGGAGGGTTTAGGGGTTTTCAGGAGGAAGGAGACACAAACAACTCTGAGAATAGAAAATGGGTAATATAATCTAATTTTAAATTTTAGTTTTTCACGGGTTTTGGTAGCAGTTTTGTAAAGCGATGTCTCATGTGGACCTTTACCAACACTTTCTCTTTCTTGAGTAGCGCTTTCTAATATGCCCCTTTAGCTGCACTTTATACATTGACCTTTAGCAGCGCTTTTAAAAAGCATTGTCTAAGATGGGCCTTTAGCAACGCTTTTAAAAGCGCTTTCCAATATGCGCCTTTAGCAACGCTTTATACATGGGCCTTTAACAGCGCTTTTGAAAAGCGCTGTCGAAGATGGGCCTTTTGCAGCGCTTTTGAGAAGCGTTGTCTAAGGTGCCCCTTTTAGCAGCACTTTTACACAATTTCGTTTATACTTTCCGTGTTTTTCTTTATTTAACTTATAGCAGCGCTTTTGGGGAAATGCGTTATCTAAGGTGCGCTGCCTAAAACCCTTTTTGGCATAGTGTGTTACTTAGTATACTTTTTGAGGCTGTAGAAATTGAGTTTCCCCTTATACTTATTATCATGGGGAGACTCTTTCCTATTATATAAAGTTATCATAACATCATGACATATTTTGCTGCACACTTTTGGGCCTTGTTCACTTCCATCTCGTGTTGGGAAGCTCATATGAAGGTATTATGAGTGCAATCTAACTGGTGGTCAGGTTGAATTTAAAAGTGTTGATTTCATCTATCTCATCACAGAGGATGGTGAGAGTTTCTTGATTTGCAATACAATTATGGCCTACTCTTTTTGTGTAGGAAACCATGCAAGGTAGTTTAACCCTCGAGTTATGTTCCTTGGGCACATAAGTAATCTCTAACGCTTTAAACAAATTATAGAACTCCCGTTCCCTTATCAGATATTAGAGAAGTTGGGCCTTCTTTGCCTTATATTCCTCAACGACCTAATTTGTCACCAACTTTGAATCACTTATAGATTTAAGGCTTGAAACGCTGATTTTAAGGGAAAGGACCATGCCGACTACGAAAGTTACATACTAAACTTGATTTTTATTGGCCTTATATTCAAACTACAGACATGTTAATCAAGAGGTCATCGATTCCTTCTATAACAATTCTTACCATTTAGTTTTATGCCTGAGGTGTCATCCACGTCTGGTATCCATATGTGGGGGGTCTCCTCACTTATGGATATTGGCTATGTACATGTTGTTGGTTATGCACTCTTTTGTAATTGGCTTGTTGTGCCTCACTTTGGTTTACTTTCAGCTATGCCAAACAGAGTTACCCTATTACATATTCGTATATATTTTTGAATTTGTGTGCATAGTTTTTAGATTAAGCTTCATTTACGTTTTATATTTTTATTTTATTTTATAATAATAATCTAAAATATTATTTAATATGAATCATATTAAAGACATATCTTTTCAATTATACAACTTAAGTTATATCAGGTCATCAAATGAACTTTTAGATCAGATGAATAATTAGAATTCTAGAGAACTTTTAAATTAATAGTATCTAGTTTTTAAAGAGGAGAATTTAAAATAAAAATTGAAAAATAGAACTAAAAATGCATTTAAGTCATTATTTAAATATTTGTATATTATATCTATTTGATAAAAAAATTATTTATAAAATAATTTTAATATCATTAGATATCCCATTAGTCCAACTCAACTTTAAGGGTGCATAAACAAAACTATAAAATCCTACGTATTTATTTATATTTATTTTTAGGTGTTAAAATTTTGACCATTCGCCTTCTAGACCAAAAATAAATATAGAAAAAGAATAATTTTTTTTTTAACTAAAGAAATCATTAAAAAAATATTTATAAACTACAATATATTTGTATAAATGAGAAATGACATGCTTACTATAATACTCTTTATGCTTTCCTATCAAAAATAGATTAATTTTTTTTAATATAGAATAAGATAAGTTGTGGTGTTGTTTTATCATTAAGTAAGAACATTATAAAAATAAAATGTTTTTGATACTTATTTTAAGCCTTAAATAGTATAATGTTCTTTATAAGTTAGTGTAATTTTGTTTTACTGTATAATCTGTTTTTCTTCTTCTTGAAAATAGTCCATAAATATTAATTTTTCTTGTTGTAGTCTTATTTTAAAATGTAATTTTATTTACAATAATTTTGAAAGATTCATTGTATAGGACTACCTCTTTAAAAATATGACTTGTCTAAATATAAAAAATTTACTATAAAACAGTGTACAAAATACACTTAATGGATATTATTGACAAAAAATTATTTTTTTAAAACACTAGTTAAAATTTAAACTTTATTCTATCAACTAAAAACGTAAAGATTGACCAAATACTTGGACTCTTGTGGAAAAATAGTTTCTACTAAGAACGAACCTTTTGTGTACTACTCGAGTTTGATTTTTGGTGGAAACAAGACTTGACCAATGAATCATCTCTTTGAACTACGAAATCAGATTAGTCGGTTCACTATATAGATTAAAACTAGTTGACAAAACCCAAAAAAAAAATGTAAGGAAAAAGTCAAGAATTTTTATTTTTTGTTTTGAAAATAGAATAAACAAATGATCTTTTTTTTTGTATATTTTAATATTCAATCCTTTCCATTCATATTTAAATGCTTCCTCTTAACAAGATATCTCTACTTGTCTTCTACATTTTACGTTAAAGGCAAAAGAGCGCCCTATCATTTCCCTCTAAACATGGTGTTAGAAAATTCAAACAAGTTACAAGTGCTCACTAATTTTAGTCCACAGAGAATAGCTGAAGTGAAAGCTTTTGATGATTCAAAAGAAGGTGTTAAAGGTTTGGTGGAGTCTGGAGTGTCAAAGATCCCACGTATTTTTCATACTGGGAAGCTAGAAAACAATGAAAATGCAACTAGAGATATCAACTTTAGTGTTCCCATTATAGATCTCAAGGACATACACAACAATCCAGCTAGGAGGTTAGAGGTAATTGGAGAAATTCAAAGTGCCTGCCGCGAATGGGGATTTTTTCAAGTGATTAATCATGGAATTCCCGTTATTGTCTTAGATGAAATGATCGAGGGAGTTCGTCGGTTTCACGAACAAGATCCTGATTTAAGGAGAGAGTTTTACACGCGTGATTCAAATAAAAAGATTACGTATTTCTCAAACCTTTCCCCTTTTAGTGGACAACCTACAAATTGGAGAGATTCATTTGGTTTTGTTGTTGCCCCTAATCCAATCAAACCAGAAGAAATACCATTACTATGCAGGTAATAAAATACATACTCCTTTGACTCTGACTTTCCAAACCATAATAATATTTATTTGTATATATATAGTCATTAAAATTATTTCAACCATTGATGATTTGATTTCATATTTGCAGAGATATTGTGATTGAGTATTCCCAAAAAATTAATGATTTGGGTTTCATTATGTTTGAGTTATTGTCAGAGGCAATAGGACTTCACCCTTCTTTCCTTAAAGAGTTTAATTGTGCTGAAGGACACGTTATTCAGGGTCATTACTATCCACCATGCCCAGAACCAGAACTAACTTTGGGGGCTTCCAGTCACACTGATGCTGACTTCATAACATTACTTCTACAAGACCATATTGGCGGACTTCAAGTTCTTCACGAGGGTAAATGGGTCAATGTTCCTGCAATTCATGGAGCTCTTGTGGTAAACATAGGAGACCTTCTACAAGTATGTATTATAAGTTGTTATTATCCTTTATCAATAACTAGTAGCCTCGTATAAAATTCTTTTACTAGAATAATCTAATTTTATATCTTTGTTACA
Organism: Vicia sativa; assembly: GCA_021764765.1. Taxonomy (NCBI): domain Eukaryota; kingdom Viridiplantae; phylum Streptophyta; class Magnoliopsida; order Fabales; family Fabaceae; genus Vicia; species Vicia sativa. The sequence goes on along the minus strand of CM038793.1, from coordinate 84,460,583 downwards.
CTTTGTATTAGTATGTGATGCAATTTAGTGAATTTATTTGATACTACTGCAGCTTATCACAAATGGCCGGTTTGGAAGTGTTTATCACCGAGTTATAGCAAAGAACATAGGTCCGAGAATTTCTGTTGCGAGCTTCTTTTCAAATTCGGAAGGTGAATCAAAGACTTATGGCCCTCTTAAGGAATTAATTTCAGAAGAAAGCCCACCGATCTACAAAGACATCACTTTTAAAGAATTTTTGGCACATTATCGTGCAAAAGGCCTCGATGGGAATTCTTCCTTGGAGCCCTTCAAGTTGTGAGTACAACATGACAACATATTTCTTATTTTCATTGAGCTGGTCATTATCTATTTGAATAACAAATCTCGATTTCTGCTATAAGCAGGATTTATATGTATCAAGTTTTTGAGATTGAAATAAATGAATTATCTATGTTCGTTGGCATATTATAAAATATTTGGTAGAATATTTTAAAAAATACTTTTTAAATTAGAGGAAATATGTGACTGTATTTTCTGACAAAAAAGTTATGTACCAACTCCACGGTGAGAAAATATAGTATTGGAGACAAATTGGATGATAATTTTGATTATATGTATATATATATATATATATATATATATATATATATATATATATATATATATATATATATATATATATATATATACGACAATTATATTTTCTTCAATAATTAAAATTTTAAGCGAATGTTGATTTCTTCTCAAAACTAGGTTGATAAAAAGAATACGGTTTTGGTGATATCTGCACTAATTGACATTTTTCAACTCTATGGGCCACTTTATAAAACTCTATGAATCTTTGATTTCTTTCCAGTTATACCATTTAAAAATAGCTCACAATTATAAATAGCTGTGAAAGTTCTAAAAAGTAACAATTAAGTGGATTTTTCAAGTTTGATTTTGAAAATTAAAGGTTGTTCTAAAAAATTAATGTTGTCAAAATCGAGATTTTACATAAGATCGAAAAGATAGAACAAGATCGTAAAATATAAAATCATATTAAAATTGAAAAATTCTACTCAATTAATTTTATAGAATCGATCGGAGATATCAAAATCGTAAAATATAAAATCATAATTAAAGTCGTAAGATTCTACCAAAATAATAAAACAAACATAAATATGGACACTTTTAAAGTAATGTTGAAAACTTGAAAAGAAAATACAATTAGATTAACAGCTGGCTTAACAGTTGTCATCACATCATGTGCAAAAAGCAAACTAGGTGAAAAAACAAAAAAAAAACTAATATAAAAAATGCAGAAGGTGACGCAAGAAAGCCAAAACTTAAAATGGAAGAGATGAATGTCGAAGCCAAAACTCAAGTCGCGAAGATGAACGACAAAACCTTCTATTCATATGTGTTAAAAAATCCATTTTTTTCGTTGCGTTTATAGAACCCAGGTTGCAAATTCGGTAAAAAATTCAACGAGTAACAAATCTCAAAATTGTATGATTTTCTCATATTTATTGCAATTTCACAAAATATCTTGCTGGCAGAAATTTTCGGCATGATTTTTGGGTAGTTACGATTTTACTTGCGAGCTAGATCGGTGAAGGCTATTTAAATCACAAAATTGTACGATTCCACGATCTGGATCACGATTTTGACAACATTGCTAAATATAATACGAAAGTGACAGGGTTTTGCATAAAATCCCTTATTTCTCTTCCGTTGATGTTTAATGCACTGCATGAATGATAAAGTCATTATATTTCCAGGTGGATTAACATACCACTATAACTAATTGCTTGGTGTATAGCTCACTAATTTTTACTAGAGATCTCATATCCTTATTCAAACAACATAAGTGAAATCAGGCGATGCAACCCGAGTTTAATTTATAAAACAAATGTTCCAACAAGTTCAAAATAAGTTCACCGTACAAAACCTAAACTAGAAGTTTTTAGCTATTCATACTGATACAAACAAATACTAAGTGATGGAATTAAGATTGCATGAGAAAATCCTTGAAGAACTGACCTCCAATGACTTCTAATGCTCTCGAAATCTCACTCTCGCTTTTCTTTTTCATCACTTTTTGTCAAAATTTGCATAACCTTCACAAAGATGTCAAACATCCCCTTTTAGAACACTCATAACTCGTCAAAACGCATTGGAAAAAAAGCTGAAAAATGGACCATTACGTGCGTCATAGATTACATCGCGTGCGTGATGTTGTTTGCATAACTCTATCATGCATGTGACAGCGCGTGGTGTTCAACGTGATTATTCCAATAACTTTGTTCTTTTTTCTCCATTTTTAGTCAATTTTCACCAAGTCCCTATTTCTTCAAACTTTGTTCATTTTCATCATTCTTTGGCCTTTATACTTCATATTTGCTCATCCTTGACTAGTTTTTTTTTCTTCTGATTCTTCAATAAATTATATGTAATGGCAATGTGTCATCAAGCCACTATGTGGATATTTTTTCTAGAGGCAATTAACACAAACACCATAGTCAACTAAGTTTGGAAATTTGTTTATTTTACTACTAAAAAAAATTATTGAAACAGTAGCAACACAAATTGTCTCATGAATTATAGGATTAAAGTTTGATAACAAAATAACGTCGAAAGCACATAATTTTGGCAACAAAATCCTTAACTTATATGTTTTTTAAAAAATAAAAACCATAAGAATACACATGAAGACATAAGCATCTTTATCATATAACCACTAAGAGGTAGCTGTTGGAACTTTTATTTAGGGTTGTTAAAAAACCTATAAATTGAGTTGGACCGTTGAACTGAACCAAATTAAAATTAAAATAATCCTAAACCGTCATATTTGGTTAGTGAATCAAACCATATTACATAAATTGTTTTAAAACCGAAACAAAATTAAAACCAAACCAAACCTGAATTGTAAACAAACCAAACTAAAGGTGAAAATGAAAAATACTAAAAATAACCTCTACGAAAAACATACGCAAAGTGCGTTAGTATAAGTAATTTAAATAATAATCGTAATTTAAAGACATAATTTAAAGTACCTTTATATCACTCCAGATTTTGTTTTTAGCGTCATCCAACTTTTCATCTCTCCACTCAACACAAGTAATTGGAATTTCTCTCCTTACAACTGTACCAACATAACTTGTCAATTTAGAACCGTTAGGCTCAATTAGTTGGTCACTTGGACTCCAATGCATATCATACTTTTTTCCTCTATCTCTATTACGAACGATATTCTTCATAATAGTTTTTCCTCATTTAATTTCTCTTTCCACTCCCTTAGCGGATTTTCCTCCACCATTGTCTCCATTATTAATAGAATCATCATGTGGGTGATCCTCATTACTAGCCATCTAACATGTAATAAATAAAAACATAAGTATCTAATGACAAATATTTAATTCCAAATATATAATTCCAAATATCTAATTCCATAATCAATTGAGTATATAAAATGACAAATATATAATTTTATTGAAAATGACGGAATATATAACATTTTACTATATTACCTCTTTCACTAACATCTCTTTCTTTTATTGGTTGGTGTAATACGGTGGGAGAACTGACTTTGGAATTTGTTTTGCTTTTTATCGCAAATGTTGCGGATAGCAAGAGTCGCCACCGACTTTTCTTTTATCCAATTAAGGAAAGGTGAAAAGAACAGAAAAAGACCTTCGTTAGATTCTGAGTAAGGGAGAAGGTTATGAAAAGGGAAGGTATTAGCACCCTTTTCCATCCGTAGTTATCTACGGGCTCTTAGTTGCTTTTAGCTCACTTTAAAATTTGCTTTCTCTGTGTGTATTTGAAAAAATGTTTTGAAAAAGGCATTTCGGTTTGACTTCGTAATGATTCACGCTGGAATGTATACGAAGTGTTTGGAAATGTTTCTTTTTGAAAAGTGTTTGAACTTTGACAAAAGTGTGAGGTGTGAAAAGTATTTTGATAGAGCAAGCAACTAAAAGTCTTATTACCTACTCAGAATGGTCGTTTTCGTGTTGTTTTACCTTCCTTTAGAATAGTGCTATCCATACCATTAGTTGGTAGGTAACCTTATTCGTTGGATGTAAAGGGACATTCGAAGGGACATCGGATGGTCATAGAAGGCAACTTGTAGGAGTATCCTAGCACATTCGAAGGGACGATCATCACTTTTCGTAGGCAACAATCGAGGGACGAGATCATGTTTTCGTAGGCCACGTCGAGGGACTCATGATCTTTGATTCGAAGGGACTATGATGATATGTTTGTAGGCAACGGTGCTAGGATACCTCTACGTTCGAGGGATTTGACCATTTAATCGAAAGGCAACAAGAGAGAATTACCCTAAGGGGTGCATGTGTGAAAAAAGGTGTGTTAAGTTCAGATATTTTATCTTGAAATTAGAAGTGATCTACGTTTATTTTTTACCTTGCCATACACGCCTAGTTACTAGCAGTTTATATGGTGCGGAAAGTAAATTGCGGAAAGTAAAGTGCGGAAAGTAAATGTCCTACGCTATTACATGGCTTTGGGGCAATGACATAATATAGGAGTGCGGAAAGTAAATCCTAATTAAACTATTACATCCCATGAGCAGTTACATAATATCGGAAAAAGAATGCGAGAAAATAAATCCTAATTATTACAACCTGTAAGCAAATACATAATAATCGGGAAAGATGAAAAATTCGCATAAGAGAAAATATGTTAGTAAAAAAAGATTTTAGAGTTAGGACAAAGGTTTTAGGTTAGTAATCCTAATTAGATGATAGAACAATGTTTTGGGAATTTTCTGGATTGGTTTTAATAGAGAAAAATAATTAAAAGTCAATTTTATGGTTAATTAACAATTAATTAAAATATGCATGCAAAAATATTAATTTTTATGCCAAAAATTAAATAACATTTTTATAACCTAAATGCAAAAAGAAAATATTTTTTGGTGATTTTTAAATGCATGAGAAAATTGTTTGAAAAGAAATTAAATTAAAAGGAAAAAATATGAAAAGAAATAGAAATGTGTTAGTTTTGCAAAGTGTAAAAAAGAATTGTGGAAGCCAAGGTTTGAACCCATGCCATTCCTCTCTCACGCGCGCGCTTCTACCACTGGACCAACCTGCGTTTGGTGTTAGTAATATGAAACAAAAACGTTTTAAAGGGAATTGAATTCTGATAATCCAAAAACCGCGCCAAGAACTTCATCTTCCTCGTTTTGAATATTTGAAACCCAGGCTTTTACCTACGGTTTTTGTCGGTAGCTTAAGCCTTTACCCACGGATTATTTCCGTAGCTACATCCCTGCGAAATCAAAACTCAAGAAATATGTAATATAAATTAACTTTGAGGGCACCAATTGATTGGAAATCGTCCCCTGAGCGTGATGGTGGCACTGGTTTCCCCTAATTTTGCCTAGAACGCAAAGCCCTAAATCGGAGCTATGAACCCTAGCAATGACATCTCATGATTCCTGTACTCAAAACACAATTAACCAATGCAGAAAGTTTCAAAACTCCATTCTAAACACAAACAAACAATCAAAACATGTTAAATATACATGAAAATCAAAAATCGAATTTGAAAATTGGAAGCAAACCGTGATCTGGATTTCGTGATTCTTGATGTTTTTGAGGTCTGTAAGGGTCTGGAACGGATCAGTGAACCTCTAGGAACGTATTGGAATGCTTGGAATCGTCTGAATCGAAACAAAACCAAGGCTGCCAATTGCTTGTATCACACGGTTTTTTTTGAAGTTTTTAGGGTTCTTGGAGGCAAGAATTTCGTCTCTTGTGCTTGTGGATGTATCATGTACTTATAGTGGAAGGATTTAGGTCAAGAATTATGAAGAAATTATATGCCAATCAATGAGAAAATATTTGATTTGGTATGAAACCAAATATTGCCTTTTTTGATCAAATCTCATTCAATTCCTTTGCCAATCAATGCAATTTCGAAATTGACAGCTTGTATGGCTTGCTTGGACCTCAAGAATGAGAGAAAAATCCAATTTGCAATTAATTTTGATTTTCTATCTTTTATTTTAATTAAATTGGCTTTTAAATAATTAAAATCCAAAATAAATAGAAAAATAAAAGATAAATTCATAGACTTGGGTTTGGAGGTTCCAAATTAGCTAAGGAACAAGTTTGAACCAAGAAAAGTTAGGCCCATTTGCAAAATTTTGGATTTTGTCAAGTATTTCTCTTTGTGCACCTCTTCAAAAATGCTCAACTTGTGCAACGTGTATCTTGCTCAATTTTTAACATTTTTGGGTGTTCTTGGACTTTTTAGAAAGCTCAAGATGTCCTATAAACAACCTCTTTGGTTTCATCTCAATTGAAGTATCCATGCTCAATAACACTTCTTTACAAAAAGTTGACTTTTTGTTGACTTTGAAAAGGACCTGTATTGTTTTGATCCATAACTTCCAAATGAAGCATTTTTTTACCAAGATTGTGAGACATGAAGTTGTACAGAATTGAATTCTCTTCAAAATGAGATGTGGTGGAAAAATTTCTGATAAAGTATGTGAAAGTTATGCCTGGTCAAAGTTCTATTGACTTTTGTCTAAGGAAAGCCCAATTTGGAAACTTTGACTTTTGATCAATTCTTGAGTTTTCTTGATGAATCATGATCAAACCTTGATCAAATGATGAATATCACTTCAAAATATCGATGTTGACCAAAAATTATGAAGTTTGACTGTATGTTGACCACAATTGACTTTTTGTCCAATACAACTAATTTTCAACCATCTAAGCAATTGTCTGAGGAAACTTGACTTGTAAGGCTTGAAACTCGACATGGAGATTATTTGAAGCATATGATGAGGCATGATGACCACTGGAAATGTTGGAGGCTCACCTGGACTTGAAGATAGCCAAACCCTAGTTTGGGTTGATTGTTTAGGAGAGGGTTTGTTTGGTCAACCCTTGTGAAATCCTTGAGCATGGATGTGTGAAATGTCTTGAGAAGTAGGAGGGAAAATTTTGGGGTATGACAGTTTCCCCTGTTCAATATTCTTGTACTGGAAGGGTTAGATTGGCATGCTTGCCTTTCGTGACCTGATGGTAGAAGATGATTGAACACTCGAGTACACCTGAAAATTTGCACTCGCTGTTAGTTGATGATGCGTTGGAATGGGCTTATAGATGCCATTTGGAGAAGCTTGGGACTTTACTGGGGAATGAGTTGTACGTTAGACTCGAGAACGTTGTTTGAATAGGAGAATCGTCGGAGATGGGCTTAATATGCCATAAGGAGAGACTGGTGCTAGGGGACGAGCCGTACGTTAGACTATGTAGGTACTATTGAAAATAGCAGGAAGCACGGAGATGGGCTTAAGATGCCATCCGGAGCATATGATGTTGAGTCGAACATTAGACTTCACGCTCGTCTTTGAATGAAGTTATTGGTTTGTATCGGTTTTTAACCAAATATGCAGCATTCTGAAGGTAGAGAGATGTCGACAAATAGTCGGAGATGGGCTTAAGATGCCATCCAGGGCAATTGAGTCGTACGCTAGACCCTGTAGTTGCTGTTGGTAATAAGAGAGAGTCGGAATAAATCTTCGTCTTGATTATTTTGAGGCAGATAGCTGGCAGAATGTGGATAGCTTTCCCGTCTCGCTTCGGGTGTTGATCCAATGCGTGTTGCCGGAAGACAACTTGGGTGGTCGTTCAGATAGGGTTTCCCGTCTTGTTTCGGGTATTAATCCTAGACCTTTCATTTGGAAAAGATTAAATGGTCTTTGATTGGGTTTCCGTCTTACTTGGTATTAATCCACGGACTGTTGTCGATCGTTCGAGATAGGTTTCCCGTCTTGTTTCGGGCATTAATCTTTGACATTTCATTTAGAAGTAATTTTTACCTGCTGGGGAAAAACAAGAAACTTTGACAGAATATAGTTAGCCTTATGCAGATTATGATGCATGCGAGCAAAGGACAATGTGTATGAATGATATATGCACATGCTATGACTTTTATGAATAATGTATGAATGTATATGTTGTGGTATTTCAAAACATATCCATCTTGAAGCACATAAGAATGCCCTGCTGGAGATTTCTGACTTCTGCTTAGGGATGAAATCGTTGAAAACCCTGATTTGGAGGAGAAAGAGATGTCCTTGATTCCTCTGATGCACTATATGACCAAGTTTCGAGCCTAGATATTAGCGTTGTTGGGAATAATATAAGCTGAGAGGTTCTGTGCCAGGGATCTTGTGCGTAGACCTTGTTGAGAAGCATTTGATTGCTATCTGGAGTTGAGGTCCGAAGATTCCTGAAGTTTGTTGAAATCTCTGGCTGGAGAATAATGGAGATGTAGGTTTCCTCCGATGCACTATCTGACCAAGGTTTGAGTCGGGATGCTGCTGCCGTCGGGGAATGATAATCATTGAGAGATATTATGCTGGGGGATAAATACCTCTGCGTATACGATACGAACCGTTGTTGCTTGGAGACAGAGGTAACAGGGAAAAGCTGATTAAGACCGCTGCTCGGGGGCTAATGTGATGAAGCTCGAAGTGTTGGTACACCAGCGGGAAAAGATAAATAATTCGTCGAAGAAGGTTTGATGACTCTGTGGGGATGATACTCTGCAGGGGAACGTATTGGTGACTTCAGTCGTCATCTCTATTCCTAGAGCCTGTAGTAATTATCTTTGTTCGTTCGTTTTTCATATGTTTGTGAACAGATGTTTATTGTCAAATGCATATAATCATTCAAAGCAATCATTGGACTTTATGCAAAAACAATAATAGCGAACACTGTAAAAGAAAGAATTGCATTAATTTGGAAAGGTGGCGTATGGCCAAGCAGTTTGTATACAATAAAAGTAAAAAGCTATGCGGAAATAATCTCGTAGAGTTTCAACTATGCTAGTGCTCATATATTTCGACTATCTCATCTCCTTGCTGTCAGTAGAAAGTAGAGTTTCAACTATGCCCTTATTTTTGCCAAGGTCGGTCGACCTAGCGGGTCTCGTTTATGCGTAGTATTTTTTGACTATGTCTGCGTTCACAGGGTGTGGGAAGTCTTCACCATCCATGGTGCTAAGTATCATAGCTCCGCCGGAAAATATTGTCTTGACTACAAATGGTCCCTCATAGGTGGGAGTCCACTTGCCCTAGGATCACCTTGTGGAAGGATGATGCGCTTGACTACTAGATCACCGACCTTGTAGACTCGGTGCTTGACTCTCTTGTTGAACGCTCTGATAATTCATTTCTGATAAATCTGTCCATGGCAGATGGATGCGAGCCGTTTCTCGTCGATCAAGTTAATCTGGTCGAGGTGGGTCTGGACCCATTCGTCTTCGTCTAACTCTGCGTCCTGGAGGACTCTGGTTGATGGCATCTGAATCTCGATTGGCAGGACTGCTTCCATACCGTATACAAGAGAGAAGGGGGTTGCCCCTATAGATGTTCGTACTGTAGTGCGATAACCGTGGAGAGCAAATGGCAGCATCTCGTGCCAATCCTTGTAAGTCACTGTCATCTTCTGTATGATCTTTTTGATATTCTTGTTGGTGGCTTCCACTGCGTCATTCATCTTAGGCCGATATAGAGAAGAGTTGTGATGCCTGATCTTGAATTATGTGCAGAGTTTGGTGACCATTTTGTTGTTGAGATTGGTACCGTTATCTGTGATAATCCTTTCGGGAGTGCCGTCTGATAGATGAGATTATGCTTGATGAATCGAGCCACAACATTCTTGGTAGGATCGACGCTACCCACATGGTGAAATAATCAATTGCCACATGGATGAAACGATGTCCGTTCGAGGCAGTAGGCTTCATTTCTCCGATCATGTCAATGCCCCACATTGCAAAAGCCCAAGGAGCGATCAGGACATTCAACGGTCTGGAGGTCGTGCACTTTGTCGCATATATCCTACATTTGGGACAAGACCGAGCATAGCGGGACAATCAGCTTCCATGGTGGACCAATAGTAACTCTGTTCTCGAATCTTCTTAGCCATTGTATGTCCATTGGAGTGGGTACAAAATGCGCCTTCATGTAATTCTTCCATGATCTGTTCTGCAGTTTTCTGATCTACACAGCGGAGTAAGCACAAATCGTGATTGCGCTTGTATAAGACGTCGTTGCTGAGAAAGAATTTGGATGCGAATCTTCTTAAGAATTTCTTGTCATTGACAGATGCCCCTGCGGGATATTCTTGAGTCTCAAGATACTTCTTCACTTCGTAGAACCAAGGTTTCTCTTCTGTATCAAGTTCACAACAATATGCGGGTTCGTCAAATTACTCGATGATGATTTGGGGATCCTCGTTATCCCATCTGACCTTGAACATAGATGACATAGTAGCTAATGCGTCTGCCAACTGATTCTCTTCTCGTGGAATATGATTGAAAGTGATCTCTTCAAAGTAGGGGATCAGACTTAAGACATGCTCTCACATTGCAAAAGCCCAAGGAGCGATTAGGACATTCAACGGTACTGGAGGTACGTGCACTTTGTCTGCATATATCCTACATTTGTGACAAGACCGAGCATAGCGGGGACAATCAGCTTCCATGGTGGACCAATAGTAACCTGTTCTCAGAATCTTCTTAGCCATTGTATGTCCATTGGAGTGGGTACAAAATGCGCCTTCATGTAATTCTTCCATGATCTGTTCTGCAGTTTTCTGATCTACACAGCGGAGTAAGCACAAATCGTGATTGCGCTTGTATAAGATGTCGTTGCTGAGAAAGAATTTGGATGCGAATCTTCTTAAGAATTTCTTGTCATTGACAGATGCCCCTGCGGGATATTCCTGAGTCTCAAGATACTTCTTCACTTCGTAGAACCAAGGTTTCTCTTCTGTATCAAGTTCACAACAATATGCGGGTTCGTCAAATTACTCGATGATGATTTGGGGAGCCTCGTTATCCCATCTGACCTTGAACATAGATGACATAGTAGCTAATGCGTCTGCCAACTGATTCTCTTCTCGTGGAATGTGATTGAAAGTGATCTCTTCGAAGTAGGGGATCAAACTCAAAACATGCTCTCGATATGGAATGAGATTCGGATGCTTCGTATCCCACTCGCCCTTAATCTGACTGATCACTAAAGTTGAGTCTCCATATACTTGTAAGAACTTGATTCTTAAGTCAATAGCATCTTTGATACCCATAATGCACGTTTCGTATTCGGCCATGTTGTTAGTGCAGCTGAAACATAATCTGGCGGTGAAAGGCGTATGTCCGCCTGTAGGGGATGTAATGATGGCGCCAATGCCATTGCCAAGTGCGTTTGAGGCTCCATCAAAGACCATGGTCCATCGGGATCCTTGTTCAGGTCCTTCGTCTGGGCCTGGTTCTTCGCAATCAGTAACTAACAGAACATCTTCGTCTGGAAACTCGAACTGCATAGACTGATAGTCATCTACGGCTTCATGAGCCAAATGATCGGCTACCACACTTCCTTTGATCGCTTTCTAAGAAGTATACTGGGTGTCGTACTCGGTCAAGATCATTTTCCATCTTGCTATTCTTCCGGAGAGAGCTGGTTTCTCAAATATGTATTTTATCGGATCCATCATGGAGATCAACAAGGTAGTGTGAGTCAACATATATTGTCTTAGTCGGCGAGAAGCCCATGCCAAAGCGCTGCAAGTTTTCTCGAGTTGTGAGTATCTTGTTTCACAGTCGGTAAACTTTTTGCTAAGGTAGTATATTGCATAATCTTTTCGACCAGACTCGTCATGTTGCCCCAACTTACACCCCATTGAGTTCTCTAATACTGTTAAGTACATTATAAGAGGACTTCCTTTGGCAGGCGGCATCAGGATAGGAGGATTCTGTAGGTACTCCTTGATTTTGTCAAAAGAGATCTGGCAATCTTCATTCCATTCCACTACTTGATCTTTCTTCAGTAACTTGAAGATTGGCTCACAAGTAGCAGTTAGATGTGCAATGAATCTGGCAATGTAGTTCAATCGTCCTAGGAAGCCTCTGACTTCTTTCTGGGTGCGGGGCGCTGACATTTCTTTGATAGCTTTAACCTTGGCGGGGTCAACTTCAATACCTTTACCACTGACAACAAACCCTAGGAGTTTACCAGATCTGACTCCAAAGATGCACTTGTTGGGATTAAGTCTTAGTCTGTACTTCTTCAGTCTGTCAAACAGTTTCCGCAAATGATCGAGATGTTCCTCTTCAGTCTGTGTTCAAGCTATCATGTCGTCGATGTAGACCTCTATCTCGTGATGAATCATGTCATGAAATAGTGCCACCATGGCACGTTGGTAAGTGGCTCCAGCGTTCTTCAGTTCGAACGGCATGACCTTGTAGCAGAAAGTGCCCTACTGTGTAACAAAAGTAGTCTTCTCCATGTCTTCAGGAGCCATTTTGATATGATTGTAACCGGAGAAACCATCCATGAAGGAGAAAACCTTATGTTGAGCGGTGTTGTCGACTAGAACATCAATATGAGGAAGTGGAAAATCGTCTTTCGGACTCGCTCTATTCAAATCTCTGTAATCCACACACATTCGTACTTTGCCATCCTTCTTAGGTACAGGTACCGCATTCGCAACCCACTGTGGATAAGAAGTAACAGCTAAGAAACCGACGTTGAACTGTTTCATGACTTCGGCTTTGATCTTCTCAGACATCTCAGGACGCATGCGACGAACCTTCTGCTTTACTGGGAGAAAACCCTCTTTTGTCGGTAATCGGTGTACCACAATGTCAATGTCTAGACCTGGCATGTCTTCGTATGACCAAGCAAAAACCTCGATATAGTCTCATAGCATCTGAACCAATCTTTCTTTGACACTGTTCTCAAGATCTGCTCCTATCTTGATCTCTTTTCTGTCTTCGTCAGTACCTAGATTCACAACCTCGACTGGCTCTTCGTGTGGCTGTATAACTCGTTCTTCTTTCTTAGCAGTCTGACTAGTTCTCCTGGCACTTCATAATCTCCCTCACCTTCGTCTTCGGCTTGGTAGATCGGATTATCGAAGTCATATTTAGCAATAGCATAGCTGTTATCAACGAGATTCAGAGTGAATCTGCAGTGTATCACGTGGGTGTGTGTAAGAACACATAGCTTTTGAAGGGGTAGCAAAGTAAAATAAAGAAAGCAACACTTAAATGCAAAAGTCCAATAATTTTATTGAATGAAAATATGCAAATGACAGATAATAACCCTCACAAACGAGCCATGATGCCCCGGGCAAGGCACTAGGCTTTAAAGTTTATTGTTCAAAGCATAGAAAATGAAAAGCAACACAAAACAAAAGTAATTACTCCTATTTAAAGGAGATTGGTATAACATCTTCGGTCTTCCAATTGTTGAGTCCGTTGTCGGGAGTTGGGAAGATCCAATTGCTGATGTCGATGTTGATGTCGTCGTCTTCTATAGCATGGACTCCATTTTTGCTGATGCAGAAAGGAAGTTGGACGGCAGGTTCGCGGCGTATCATCTTCTGACCCTTGGTGGTGAAGCCTAAACCAGTCTTGTCAGATTTGAAAGGAAGATCAAGGAGTTAACCCCAAATAGTACTACCTATTTCTTCAACTGCAGCTTGAGCATCCTTCAGTGAGGCCATCCTAAGCGGAACTTGTGTAACTTTAGGAGTGACGGGGGAGTCAACAGGCATGACTCTTGGAGCTGTTTTGAAAGCTTGACGGGAGTTTGAAGAATTCACCTTCCATTTCGAGGTATCGGGTATTGGATGGCTTACCATGTATTCCTCTTCACATCTGTAACAACCTTCCCTTCACTGGGTACTTCACCGATGCAAGGTAGAGGTAACAACGCGCCCATGTATCAAGGGCGTCAAGTAGGCAAGAGTAAGCTGCACGGATGTCCATGACAAAGAAAGTGGGTCGAAAGTCGGGAACCGACTTTAAGCGGTAGGATGAGCTCTCCAAGTACTATTCGTTTAGAACCATCAAAAGCTCTCACAATTATGTCACTGGTCTGTAAGACCAATCCTTCAACATCAAGTCGATCGAAAGCACTCTTCGGTAGGATATTCAGAGCAGAACCGGTATCTACCAAAACATGAGACAATGTAATGCCCTTGCATTCAACAGAGATGTGCAAGGCTTTGTTGTGTTTCCTTCTGGTAGAAATCAAATCAACATAAGAGAAGCCTAGACCGTTGTTGGCAGCCAGGCTAGCAATACAAAGTTCAAATTGATCAGTAGTAGTGTCTTGCGGTATGTGAGCATTCTTCAGAAACTTCACCAAGGCCTTAGCATGAGCCTCAGAGCACAATAGCAGAGCAAGCATGGAGATTTTGGACGGAGTATGTCCCAACTGTTCCACAACATTGTAGTCACTCTTCTTGATGATCTTCAGAATTTCCTCCATTTCTTGCTTGGAGGTGTCTTCAGCAACTTCCTTTGGTACTTCTGTCTGAGCAAGATGAGTCACTGGTTCTTTCCCTTTAGCTTCGGGAACTAGTTGAATAGCTGGAATGCGAGCTGGAGTCGTAGTGTCTTTTGGAGGAGAGATCTCTGGAGAGAACACTCTTCCGGTTCTGGTCACCTTACTAGATCCGATGATGTTGTCGATGTCAGGAATGGTAGCTTCAACTGTAATGTCCTCAATGGTCAAAGGGTCTTGCTTGACGCCATGATAGTAAACTTCGGCTCCATAGTTCCACGGTATAGCTTTGTCGGAGGAGTATGGAACTGGTCTGGGAGAAGTAATGATGAGAGGTTCCACTCTAGGCACAAGATCAACAGAGGAAATCCTTATTGTGTTTACATCAGCATAGTCTTCCGGGAAATCGTCTCCCCATCCGGTTGCCTTAACATCTTCAATAGGAACCTTGTAGCTTTTAGGAACAGTATACTTCACCATGTAATCGAACTTTCCACTTGGCTGCCCCAAGGTATCCCATACTTCTGGTACAGTTTCGCTCACATCTTCGATCTTCAGGTTATTAGTCATGTCTTCACACAGATTCTCCACAGGCGATGGTTTCAGAAATAGCACTTCTCAATTATCCATCATACATTGAAGACGTCTTCTCAACCAGGCACATCCGTCAGGTGCTAAAGGGCACCAACGACAATTCTCTAGGCATCCTGGATTGACACCGGCTTGCAGTAGATTCTTCTTAACAGTCATCAGAGGAATAGTCAAATTATTCACATAAAAAACATAAGAGTTCTTGTCAATAACATTGGAAATTTTTCCGTGATTAGGCATTGGTGCATTGATCACATTCGGAGTCTCGACAGGAGGATCAAACTCAATTTCTTTAGCTTCAATCATGTCTTGGATCTTGTTCTTCAGAGCCCAACAGTCTTCGGTATCGTGCCCTGGGCTGTTGGAGTGGTATGCACACTTGGCATTAGGATTGTATCTCGGAGAGGAAGTGTTGATGTTTTGAGGAGGATCCCTCAAGGTAATCAGCTCTGCTTTCAACATGTGTTGCAATGCTTGCGACAATGGCATGTTGATCTTCGTAAACTGTCTTTGTGGCGCGTTCCGGTTACGCGTGTTGTTTCGTTGAGGTTGTGCTGGTGTAGGATTGGATATCACAACTGCCCCTACAGATTGAGTATGATCAGTTTTGGCTCGGCTCTTCTGACCATATCCAGCATTGACTTCTTTCTTACCACCAAAAGATCTCTTTGCAGCATTTGAAGATGACTCTACCTGAATCTTTCCGCTCTTGATTCCAGCTTCAATACGTTCTCCTGTAAGTATCAGCTCGGTGAATCCGGCTGAAGAATTTCCAATCAGATGATTGAAGAATGGGCCCATCAGTGTTCCCATAAACATATCAACCAACTCCCCTATTGGACAAGGGTGGTTGAACTCTGCCTGCTAGATCTCTCCATTTCTGAGCATACTCCTTGAACTTCTCATCACGACCCATAGACATGCTCTGTAGTTGCATGCGAGTGGGTGCTAATTCAGCATTTTACTGGTACTGCATGTAGAAAGCATCTTCCAAGTCATTCCAAGTATGAATGTGGGTACTCTCTAGCTGATAATACCACTCCAACTGAGCTTCGGATAAACTCTCTTGAAAGTAATGGATCCACAGCTTCCTGTCATCAGTGTGAGGATGGATCTTCTGAACATAGGACTTCAAATGCAGCTTTGGACATGAGGTTCCATCATACTTGGCAAAAGTAGGAACCTCGAACTTGCGAGGAATCACCACACCAGGAACTAGGCTCAGATCATCAATTCAGTCCAGACATTTTCAGATTTTCCACAGCATTCAGACGGTCTTCAAGTTGTTTTATTTGTCATCCTCAAGCGAATACTGCTCGTTCTCATAGTCTTCTTCTTTGTTTTCAGACTCACGCTGGCCTTCTTCGTTGTTCTTGATACTTTCATCAGTTTCAACACTCTTGTTTGAGAGTTCCAACCGGCTGACCACTCTAGGTCCCCCTTTGTGACGTCTGCCCATGTTGAGGACACCAATGACTTTTTCCTTTCTGGCGATGAGCTGCTTCAGGTCTTCCTGGCCTTGGACCAAGCTGGGGACCACTTCCTGGAATTGAGCACTCTGAGCTTGGAGATCTTTGACAGTCTGTTCAAGAGCCATTTCTGCTAAAATAAATAGCGAGAAAATGAGAAAACCAATCTTCAGTGTACCTGTTATGAAATGTTATGCCATGATATACGATGTTTATGCAAATGCAATGCAATGTTTTCAAGGACCTTTAGGAATTTAAATTTTTTAAACAAGCATGAACAAACTTTATTAGTTTCTTTCTTTTTCTTTTTCATTTTAAGTGCAAAAGATAGTTCGGAAAATAAAAGAACAAAATCCTAAAGCTCTAAGTCTCCCATGGGCGCTTCCTCTTGGTGTTGAAGTAGGCGTTGATGTTTCGCTCCTCGTGAAGTAGCTTTGTGAACTCTAGTACCTTCTTCTCGCTTGCATAGCATTGAGCTTCGAATATACCCCTTTCTTCTTTAAGTTGAATCCAGGATCTCTTCAAGTCTTCAAAATCAGTAGGCATGTCGGGATGGAGAATAATATAGGGTACGTCACCTATAGCAACAGGTTCCATAATTAAAGGTAACACGGGTGTAAATGGCATCATGAGGTTTTGAGCTCGAGCTCGCACCCATTTGAGGTAAGGTTCACAAGGAATGGAGGTTTGGTGCCCCAGAGTCTTGGTATCAGTCTTCTTTACCATGCCCCAAGCGTGTATGAACCTTCGATGGTAATTCTGGAGATCGTGGTTGTAGTCGAACACAATATCTTGGAGAAGCATATCATGAGGACCACCTCTTCAAGCATAACCAAATTGACGTAGAGCTAGAGAAGGGTTGTAAGTGATACCTCCCCTTATGCCAAGGAGTGGTACATTAGGGAATTCTCCACAACATTCAATGAATGTGAAATCCCTTTGAGAAAAGAGACACCAACGTATATGTGACTGAGAGAGAGACATTAGTCTTTGAGACCACTTCAATCTTTGCTCGTTCTTGATTACTGATTGAGGAAGGTACGAAATAAACCACCTGGAAAGTAACGGTATGCAACACACGAGAGATCCTTGTCTTTTGATAGTACAAGTGTGGAGAGACTGTAGAATGTCTCCAAGTAAGGTAGGCTTAGGATTGCGAGTAAGGAATATCTTGATGGCATTCATGGCTATGAACTGATCTGGATTAGGAAATAGCACCAAGCCGTAGATTAGCAAGGCCAAGATATTTTCGAATGCTTGGAAACTCATAGCTTTGAGGAACTCTCGGGCTTTCTTTATTAAGAACTTAGCAAGTAGACCCTTAACTCCACTTCTGGTTTCCCAATTGGCTTCAATGTCTGACCACTTTATATGTAATGCTGATGCGATGTCTTCATACTTAGGAGCCTTTTCTGAACCGGTGAATGGCATCTGATCAAGAATAGGTATCCCAAGTAGCTTAGAGAACTCTTCAAGGTAGGAACCAAGCGATAATCTGGAATGTAAAGCAATGGTGTTTCGGATCGAAGAAGCTGGAATAAGGCGTGCATCATATCTTCTTCAAAAGGAGATAACCAAATCAAGTAGATAACCATGTCTTTTGATGAGCGAGCATGATCGGAATTTAAAACCAATTCTTTGGTGAGAAGGTATACCCATGAAGTTGATTCGGATAGTCTTTGGAAGCCATAATCCCTACAAAAGAGCAAAGATAAATCCCTAGGTCCTTGAAATAGTTAGAAATGATATGCAATGTTATGATGTCATGATGTCATGTTTAACAAGCACAAGCAAATCACACAATAGTCCTAGGTTTAAGGCTTGCATGAGGTATATGTGTCTACCCTTCAAAGTTTGAGTGAGTTCATCTTGTCCTATAATAGTAACGGGTTCTAGGAATCTCATATCATTGATCTTTCTCGTAGGCTTTATTTCAATACGACTACCAAGTGGTCGAGGAACATCCGAAAGTCGATCTTAATGGCGTAGCATCGGTATCAACCAACCTTAGTCTTCACCAAAGCCGGCCATCTCACTACCTTCTAATGGCCAAGATGGGTCAATTAGGGTTCTAAAAGTTGAGTTAGTGCTGATGACACCACGGAGACGCCAAATACTATCCTCAACTTGAAAATGAGGAGCATCGGGACATCAAAGTATCACACTAATGTAGCCATCTTGTTGACCGTTTTGATATCGTCTAGCAGTCGCGACGATCTATTGCTACTTACCTAAGAAACACGGATCCGGTGTAGGATCCCCATAAGTATAATACTCAAGAAACCCTTAAAGATAAAGCAAGCAAGTCAAGAAGCGATAAAGTGATCTAAAATCCCTAAGGTATTCTCTCGAGGTGTCTCCCGGAAGAGTCGCCATTACATGTCTGATGGGAGAACTGACTTTGGAATTTGTTTTGCTTTTTATCGCAAATATTGCGGATAGCAAGAGTCGTCATCGACTTTTATTTTATCCAATTAAGGGAAGGTGAAAAGAACAGAAAAAGACCTTCGTTAGATTCTGAGTAAGGGAGAAGGTTATGAAAAGGGAAGGTATTAGCACCCCTTTCCATCCGTAGTTATCTACGGGCTTTTAGTTGCTTTTAGCTCACTTTAAAATTTGCTTTCTGTGTGTGTATTTGATAAAATGTTTTGAAAAAGGCATTTCTCTTTGACTTCGTAATGATGCACGTTGGAATGTATAAGAAGTGTTTGGAAATGTTTCGTTTTGAAAAGTGTTTGAACTTTGACAAAAGTGTGAGGTGTGAAAAGTATTTTGATAGAGCAAGCAACTAAAAGTCTTATTACCTACTCAGAATGGTCGTTTTCGTGTTGTTTTACCTTCCTTTAGAATAGTGCTATCCATACCATTAGTTGGTAGGTAACCTTATTCGTTGGATGTAAAGGGACATTCGAAGGGACATCGGATGGTCATAGAAGGCAACTTGTAGGAGTATCCTAGCACATTCGAAGGGACGATCATCACTTTTCGTAGGCAACAATCGAGGGACGAGATCATGTTTTCGTAGGCCACGTCGAGGGACTCATGATCTTTGATTCGAAGGGACTATGATGATATGTTTGTAGGCAACGGTGCTAGGATACCTCTACGTTCGAGGGATTTGACCATTTAATCGAAAGGCAACAAGAGAGAATTACCCTAAGGGGTGCATGTGTGAAAAAAGGTGTGTTAAGTTCAGATATTTTATCTTGAAATTAGAAGTGATCTACGCTCATTTTTTACCTTTCCATACACGCCTAGTTACTAGCAGTTTATATGGTGCGGAAAGTAAATTGCGGAAAGTAAAGTGCGGAAAGTAAATGTCCTACGCTATTACATGGCTTTGGGGCAATTACATAATATAGGAGTGCGGAAAGTAAATCCTAATTAAACTATTACATCCCATGAGCAGTTACATAATATCGGAAAAAGAATGCGAGAAAATAAATCCTAACTATTACAACCTCTAAGCAGATACATAATAATCGAGAAAGATGAAAAATTCGCATAAGAGAAAATATGTTAGTAAAAAAAGATTTTAGAGTTACGAAAAAGGTTTTAGGTTAGTAATCCTAATTAGATGATAGAACAATTTTTTGGGAATTTTCTAGATTGGTTTTAATAGAGAAAAATAATTAAAAATCAATTTTATGGTTAATTAACAATTAATTAAAATATGCATGCAAAAATATTAATTTTTATGCCAAAAATTAAATAAACATTTTTCTGACCTAAATGCAAAAAGAAAATATTTTTTGGTGATTTTTAAATGCATGAGAAAATTGTTTGAAAAGAAATTAAATTAAAAGGAAAAAATATGAAAAGAAATAGAAAAGTGTTAGTTTTGCAAAGTGTTAACCATAAATTACAAGTCATTTTCAAGTTTTAGGTCATTTTGGCAAACATTCTCTTCTAGAAGCCTTGTCACCATTGAGAGATAAGTTATAACTTGATAATATCGATAGAAATGATTAAGAGAAGGATTGGATCAAGAGAATTTTAACCATGTGCATTAAATGTAAAAGATTCTTTCTTGCCTCTTAAGCCAACTTGCACACTCTTTTAATTAAATCATTTCCTTGCCATTCAGAACTCTTGGCATATAAATAGATGTCACTTCTTCATTCAAAATCACACCAAAGCATTCCTAAATAAGCTTTCCTTCTTTCTTTCTTGTTTTTCAAGTTTTAAGTTTCAAGTTTCTAAGTGGGAGAAAATGCAAAATTCCAAGCCTTGCAATTTCTGAACAATCTTAGGCTTCAAACACTTTCTAAATATCATTAGAAAGTTGGTGGAATCCTCAATCTAGCCCAAGAACTAGCCAAACTCAGAAATCTCTACCAAACCTCATGTATGCACATATTGAGCCGTAACTTCCAAATTCTCAATCCACTCGTGCATCTTCCAATTTTTCACTTCAAACACCTTCTATACATCATATAGAAGTGATCCAAACTATCTTTTCATCACTGTAAACTCAGAATCATCAAACTCGATTCTCACTTCAAGTGACTGCAGTTGGACTTGGTCAGAGTGATCCAGGCCATTTCAATCCAAGCTAAGCATCCATACACACTCTATAAGGTCCAGTGGTGTTGTAGCAATCATCAAATCAGCTCTGTAACACCACCTTTGAAGAATCAGAATTCAACTTGAAGAGGTAAGAGCTTGAACTTTGAACTTTTTAATTCTTGATTTCTAGTTTAAAAATGGCTTGGCCATTTTTTCTACTATCACGATCATTAACCCTCGATCAATTGCTTAATTCCATATCCATACGATTTCATGATCAATTCTTAGAACTAGGGTTCTTCGTGTTCTTGCGAAAATGAGTTCTAAACTAAAAATATATAAAATTATTCATTACCATCGTGTTCTGGGCTTGAAACGAGCAACTTTGATGTTTAAAACTTTCAAATTCATTGAGAAATGAAGGAGATAAGAATGAATGAAGATTGGAGGTTGATGATGAAGCTACACGCGTTTTCTGATTTCTGAAAATTTCAAATTCTCGTTTTAAAATATATTTAATTGTTTATGTTTTATTCACGGATATATTACCGCATTTCAGCACACTCTTAAAACTCTTTCCATGCCTAAGGCCGGGTTGAATTCCTTGGGACCTTTTTTCAAAACTTTTCTTAAAACCTTCATTTTCACTTGTTTTCAAATATTTTTCAAACTTGTTTTTAAATATATTTAATTCAAGGTGATTAAATGACAAGCCACACACATGGCTCAGTGGTAAAAGCTTTCACTTCTAAGCCAAGGGTTATGGGTTCAAACCTCCTTAAGACCAAAACCTTCTTTTTATCACTAATTTTCTTAAGTTTTTCAACAAACTTCAACATTTTCAAAAACCAATCAAAACTTCTCATTTTGAGATGATTTTTTGCACACTTGTCATTTAATATACCTATTTTATGATTATGTAAAAAAATCCAAAAATATTTTCTTTTTGATTATATTTTAATTAGGTTTAAAAGTGAGACGTTTTAAGTATTCTTAATACTTTTCAAAAATGTGTTCTTTCCGATTTTCAAACCTAATTTTTTTCAAAACTTCTTGCGAATATCCTTCACTTTTCAAAATCATTTTCAAAAACATTTCAATTAACTTACACACCTTTTTTCCATGATCGATTCGATTAGAAGATAAACCGAACTAGGTTTTTTCTCGAATTTCTTTCAAATTGATCATGGGCCTCCCTCACGGTGTAAGTCCGAACCCTCCTATGTATATATTTATTCCCTTGTACATATCCACCCTTTTTGTGTACATATTCATTTCCTTGTACATATTCAATCATCTCTATAAATATTCAAGTATAACAAACTTCGTTCGTTTGTTTTCATCCACTTGTTTATACACCGATTCCATTGGTATTAAGAGGAGCATTATTCCCGGTGAAACTGCTCTTAAACCAATGGGCCTCCCTTAAGGTGTAAGTCCCAACTCCATTGTATATATTCAAGTTACAATTGCTTTAATTTCTTGTTTTATACACTTGTTTATATATTTTCTTCATAAACTCTTGTGAATACACATCACACACTTTATCATATACTTGTTCATATAATTATTCATTTATAACATTACAACTAGTTTAACAACTAGGTTCCCTTATAGCCTCCTCTTAGGCTTTGTATAAGACAACTCACCTGTTGAATTTAGCCTCCTCTTAGGCTTCGTATAAGACAACTAACCTGTTGAGTTTAGCCTTCTCTTAGGCTTCGTATAAGACAACTCATCTGTTGAGTTTAGCCTCCGCTTAGGCTTCGTATAAGACAACTCCCCTGCTAAGTTAGCCTCCTCTTGGGCTTCGTTCAAAAGAACTCCCTCGTTGATTTTAGCCTTCTCTTGGGCATTAAACAAGAAAGAGACCTGGAAATCTCTTAACAGCCTCCTATTGGGCTTCCAATGCAAATAATCACCCGCACTAAAATAGAACCCTAAGAGTATGATTTCTCGGTGAAATCACTCTTGAATCCTAAGAGGATGGTTTCCCGGTGAAATCACTCTTAAAGCCAAAGCCATCCATACCCTATAGCCTCCTCTTGGGCTCACAATGCAAGGACCCTCGATGTCCCTCGGAATGCCTCCTCTTGGGCTTGCAATACAAGGACCCACGGGCTTCTTAAAAGCATCCCCCTAATCAATAATCAATTTCTCCTAGAGATTTAGACAATTATCATCTCTATGGAAGAAGTATCTAATCTATAACATCACAGACAAATCAAACACTTTTTCAAACACTTTTTTTCAAACAAAACATCTTTTAATTGTAAGTGGTAACGCTTGTACACTCAAGCAAAATGCCCAATGCTTACAATTAAAGATTCAATCATCTTTTCAAACATCTTTCTTAACTCGTAAGTGGTAACGCTTGTACACTCAAGCAAAACACCTAATACTTACGATGAAAGATTTAATCAATCAACCTTTCAAAAATGCATATGATGAAATAGATTAGATATATTTTTCATTAAGATGACATTTGTCTTTGTCTCTTAATAATACCCTTTGCTTCCACTAGCATAAGTAGGAACTACGATTGCTCTGACTTTCTCAACCTCCCTTTGAGAATACGTAGGCACAAGGTCTCATCCTTGGCGAGCATACTTCTTTCTCCCTCAAACCAAACAAACTATAGCTCCCTTAGATCTGAGCTACAGATGCTCTGATTCCCACTGGGGGATATGTATGCAGAGGATCCTAATGATCTTTGCAAGCATAATAATAACAAAACTTAGGATCCCGCCTAACCTACCTTTCTTAAAACTCAAAGGAGAAATCTTCCCAAGAATAGAGTAGCAAATTAAAACACACAAACATATAAAAAATATTCATATATACAAAAGCTATTATAGGTAACTTTATATATAGGGTGCTAATACCTTCCCTTTATATAACAAACCCTCTTACTCAGGTCTCTCCCCAATACGTTGCATCTAGTTCACGCTAGTCGCATCGCATATCTTTATTTATTTAGGGTATTTCAGCTTTCCCCTTTTCCATCTCATTTTCTTGTTTGGAAACAACAAATCTTGATGCTCGCGATATCTTTTTTAAAACAACTCAAAAGTGAAAATCGTTTTGAGCCTGAGATTCGAATTCGATTTGATTCCCTCATTCGTCACTTTTCTTTGTGAAGAGTAAGGTCAAGGTAACTCTAGGGTCAAGTTCTCCTAGAGAACCTACCATCGTAACACCAGCGTGAAGATGATAGCCCCTGATTGAACCTCCATGAAGCATGGACGACATGCGGACTATAAGATCTGACGGTATCTAACTTGCTCCACTCTATTCTTATGTGTCCTATATGTCTCTCGGCGGTATGGGGCCTTTTACCTCTTGTAACTCCCACCGAAAAAAGCAGGCACATCACAACAATCTAACGGTATATGAAAAAATTAAATATTCCACATAGAATGCAATGCAAACATACGAAGGATGATGCAATAGAGAGTAAATAGATAAACACCTAATAAACTTGAAAATAAAATCTAGGATCAACTCTTGGATGGACCAGCAATAGATCAATTGCCCCGATTGAGTCACCGTGAAACCACACAGCGAACTTGGAGAGGGGTGTATCAATGGAGTCGCCATCGAACGTCTTTTATCTCACGATGGATAAAGGAAAACATCGAGTAAACACGAAGGGAAAAATCGTGGTCCTTCATTGAGAGATCGAGAGAATCTAGGTAAGGGAGTTAGTTACACGAGGGGAAGGGATTAGCACCCATGCAGTAGTACTCTATGGTATCCACTTCTATTTTCTAGCTAAAGGGTGTGTTATATCTATCTATTGCTCAATCGCTACAATGCATGCAAATGAAAAGGAAAATAAAGAAACCATGGGGAAAAGAAGGAAATTTTTACAAGTTGTGCTCGATCGTGCCTCATGAAAAGAGGCCTACGTATTCCTACGTGCAATGGGAAAGTCAGAGCGCCGTAGTTCGGCTCACTTGTTTTGGTGGGTTTTGTGTATTTTACTTGTCAAAAAGGTTTTAAACACAAAATGAAAATGCGTAAAAAGTCGGAGAGAGTTTTCCTTGGTTTGTTGTTTTTACCTTGAAAAATGAGTTCAAACCATTATTAAGTGTTTTGTTTTTAAAAGAAAAAGAAAGCAAGTTTTAGTTTAAGTTACATGCAAGGATGCAAAAAGAAACTAGCAAGACAAAAGGGAGACTAGCTAGTACTAACCCTAATGTTGTCATGCAAATATTGGACCTATGGTTGATGATGTAAGGGAATCTCTACCTATGTCAACATGCAAAGGATGTAAATCCTAATGTCTAGGCTCGAGAATTATCCTAACCGAGAGGTCCTAACAGAAATCTACCCTATATCCGTCATGGTTAAAGAACCAAGGGATGCAAGGGGATGAAGCAATCAAGTGCTTTAGCAGAAGCACACAAGCAATGCAATATGCAAACAAAGGTCAAACCATTGCAGGCATAGCCTATGGAGCAAATGATGCGAGTTCAACAGTAAATGCGAGCCCCGGGAATGAGTGGAGAGTCAGAATAGGGAACTCTGGCCACTTTTGTGATCGACTCGATAGAAATAGTAACACGATTCGCGTGCACCATAGAAGACACGAACTAGAACTGTTGGGGACAACTGTCGACCCTTTCCGCTTGCCCATATATCAATGACTCGATAGCAGGAAATATAAAAAGAGGGACTTTGCTTGGTGGTGTCACGTCGGGTGTCCTAACCACTTTTGACCTATGCAAGCACAACTGTAAACACACAATGAAAAGTGCCTCCCTATGCACAGATGAGGACTTTAAACAAACCAAACACAATTAGCAAACAGAAGTGCCCTAAACGGGTCTTTAAATAAACTAGAGGGGTTCCTGAACACGCTCTAACTACGGAAGCCCCATCATGCATCTCTATTCCTACTTCTCATGGAAAAAGAAAGATGTAAAGTCCTAGTTCTCATGATATCTAGGAAAGTTATAAGAGAATGCGATAAATGGTGTAGAAACTACCAAACGGATATAGAATCCGAAGAGAACTGCGAGCTAAAGAAATACTCCGGAAAACTTCAAGTACTGCATTCACGCAATAAGAGTAAACCGGTGAGAATAGATCAAGGTATCAGAAACAAGCAGAGTACGAGTTTATGCGTATCCGAAGTAATAACACCTGCAAGAAGGGAGTTAGACCCAAAAAGCAGATAATAGAATGTATCATGGGTATCAAGCGCAAAACACACAATAAAGGAGTTAGACCAAAAAGCAGATAATAGAATGTATCGTGGGTATACAAATGCAAAACACACGCAGAAGAGTTAGACCCAAAAAGCAGATAATAGAGTGTATACGTGGGTATACAAGCGCAAAGCACCTGTAAGAAGGGAGTTAGACCCAAAAAGCAAGCAAAAGGAATGTATACGTGGGTATACAAACGTAAAACATCAAAGTATTGTGTCATATGCATTTACAACACAAGCTCCTGCATCAAACAAATCAAACAATGTCTAGGAATGTTAGAACACATGATGTTTGCATTTGGAATAAAGAAAGAAGAGAAAAAATAGTTCCAAGTCACGCTAAGCACAGTATACGGCGCTAAGTGCGACAAATAGAAAGTTTGGCGCTAAGTCTGCTCCTAGTGGCGCTAAGCACAACCTGTAACACAAAAGTCTGTGAATTTGGTGCTTAGCAGATTACGGTGGCGCTTAGCGATAATCTTTCGATTTCTGTTTTGATCCGAATCACTTTTCCGTGATGTGCTCATGCCAAAATCCAGTCTATACAGTCAAGCAATATGAAGCAACTTGATCTTCAAAAATCATTTAAATTTCGAAAACTAGTGAAATCTCCACCTAATTTTATTTGTTCTAAAAGGAATGGAAAAATATAGATAAAACCCCACAGATGCGGATAAGGCGGTCTACGACCAAAATTTTTGGAATCGGGAGTCGGTTATGCAAGGGGAAGGTATTAGCACCTCTTACATCCATCGTACTCGATGGGACCCATTTAGTTCTAAGTGTTTGTGTGTGTGTTTATTGCTAAGTTATGAATAAAGGAAAAAAGGATTTGTTTATTATTATTTTGAGTTTGGCACGGTTTCAGAACCGTGTGCCTACGTATTCCCTTGTGCAATGGGAAATTTAAAACTTCGTAGTTCCTCTCAAAAAGGTTTTAAGTTTGTTGTATTGATTTTATAAGAAAAATCGTGCATTTAGACATTTCAAATGCTTGAACTTGGACTTGTTTAGTTTGTCTGAAAATCTTAAGTCCTCGTTCTTGTTTGAAATGGCTATTGCACACTCTTTGTCGAAAAAGAGTTTGATAATCGCATATGGCGAAAAAGTTTTGAGTGAGTTGAATTGATTTTAGGTGGGTGAAAAAGTACCAAACAATAGGACTAACGTCTTACGATTCAAATACTAGAAACCCGAGGAGCTAATACTCAGACGAGTCGTCTATCACCCAAAAAAGTTTTCTTATGAAAAAGTGAGGTGAAACAAGTTTCACGTTTTTAGAAGTCTTTAAGCAACTGGTCTAGCGTCCAACGACTTAAAGAATAAGAGTTTATTTGGGGACAAGTTTTTAAACAATTGGCCTAGCGTCCAACGACTTAAAACTTAGATTTTATTATGAAAAGGTTTTGAAAATGCACTCGACGTTGGATCGAGGTTTGTAGGTTAATTATGAAAGTGTTTTGAGATACGTGCTGAGATGAAACATGAAATCGGGTTATGATTAATTAAGTATGTGGACTTAATTAACCTCGTGAGGATAGGTGCTCCTATCCCCAACCATGAGACCTTGGTGCATGGAAGATTGGTATATAGACCAATGTTATTTTCGGGTTATGATTAATTAAAGCAACAAGGGCTTTAATTAACCTCGTGAGGATGTCCATGCCCATCCCCAACTATGAGACCCTTTAAGAAATCGACATATGAGCCAATCAAAGTAGAATCAGATTAATTTTAACATCAGTTGTGTGCGAAGTGTACAATGGTGAATAATGCCGAATAAATAGATAATTATCACACAATACAACCAGAAATTTAAATAATTATTAGAAGCGGTTTTTACATTTGATGAAAAATCAACTAATAATTTAATCGATAAGTCATCAAATAGAAACTATCAGAGCTAATTATTACTTAGTACATCGCACAAACAAATATCATTTACATAAAAATAAATTAATTGAAAAGATCAAAGTTTAGAGTTAGCCTATATGAAGCAAGTGCGGACGGTAAGAAAAGAAGTCCATCGATCTTGTTGATTGGTCATAAGAGTTCATCATGGGCTAGAAATCTAGTGCGTTGGATCCCTCTCTGCAATACTCCAAGGGCCACAATAGTGTAGTATTTACCCAAAATATTTTTTTTTAAGAAAAAAGAAAATAATATCTAACTTAAAAAAAGAAAACAAGAAAATAAACTAAGGTGGTGACACTTGTCACCACCCAACCTAAACACCTATTACTAAATATAAACTAAAAATAAAATAATTAAATAAAAAACAGATTATGTTAATTAATTGAAATTAAAAAACAAAGAAAGGAAAAATGGGAAGACCCAACCCATCTGTCTCTCTCGTGAAACACGATCCTCATCTTCTTTCTCTCATCTCTCCAAACCCCGAAACTCATCTTCTTCTCACGGTACATGCATCCCTAACCCTCTCCTTCTCTCAAAATGCAAACGGAACAACAAAACTTCATCTCTCTCGCTGTTTTACCCAGAAAAACTTAACTCTCTCTCTCTCTCTCGCGGTTCTCACACTCATTATCTCTCTCGATCGCCCTCTGATGAAACCCTATCTCTATCGATTCTGTTTGGCTTATTTCTTTCGTTTTCTAACGCTTTCTAATGCTTGGTAACATTGGCTTTGCAGAAGTATAACAAATTTCGACCGAAAATCTAAGGGGTTTCTGAAACCCTAGACTTGAAACATTCGACGAAGGTGGCGGTACACGAGTCTCGAGGCAGCGTTTGGAATGGCTTCTGAGTTGTACTTCGGGTGAGATCGTTCCTTGCTTTATGTTTTTTCCTCTCTTCTTCTCTATTCAGAAACTTGATTTCTGAAACAAAAGATTTTGAAGGGTTTGTGTTTGGGGGAAATGATGAGCCATTGGTTTTGATTGTCACGTGTGTTAGCTATTTACGTGTTGAGCGATGCTTTGGTTTAGTTTCTTGGTTGTGGTTTTGAGCTGGTATGGCTTTACGGCGATATGGCTTATGGCTTTCAAATTTGTTTGTTAGAACAGATGCATCATTTGATTTTGCTATGGTTTCTTTTTAGTGTTTGTAAAGAACAGATGCTATGTTGGTCTTCTGCTATGGTTTTTCTCTGTTTTTTTTCTGTTCTCTTTGAATTGTGGTTGGAACCTCTTTTGAACAGATTATCCTTGGTCTTGGCTATCCTCTGATCAGATATTATACTTGTTTTCCTTGGTTATCTTTTGATCTCTTATGCTATTTTTTCTAATTGGTTTGAATAGATATCTGCCATGGTCCCTGTTTAGTGTTGTTTCTTTTATCTCTTTTGTGCAACTCTCATCTGTCTCTCCTTGGAAACATATCCTGTTGCCTCTGTGATTGCTTGTAGTTATTTCCATTTCTCCTATTTCAGCTATGATGTTTTAATCTGAACTTTGGGCACTTTAGCTTTTTCTGTGTATACCCTGCTGCTGCCTGCTATCACACTATATTTCTAGGTGAAAATTTTTCACTTATCTTGATAAGCATGTCGGTGAACTGACTTTGAGATTTTGTATATAAATGTGCGGATAGCAGTCGCCACGAATTTTCTTTTATCCAATTAAGGGAAGGTAAAAAGGAGAAAAAGACCTTCGTTAGATTACGATGCAGGAGAAGGTTATGAAAAGGGAAGGTATTAGCATCCCTTTTCATCCGTAGTTACCTACGGGCTCTTAGTTGCTCTTAGATCATTTTCAAAAGTGCTTTCTGTGTGTTTGAAAAAATGTTTTTGAAAAGGCATTTCGCTTTGACTTTGTAACGATTCACGCTGGAATGTATAAGAAGTGTTCGAAAATGTTTCGTTTTCGAAAATGTTTAGAAGGCAACTTGTAGGAAGTATCCTAGTACATTCGAAGGGACTATCATCATTTTTCGTAGGCGGCAATCGAGGGTCAAGATCATGTATTCGTTGGCGACATCGTGGGTCTATGATCTTTGTATCGAAGGGACTATGATGATTTGTTTTGAAGGCAACGGTGCTAGGATACCTCTACGTTCGAGGGAAGTAAAGTGCGGAAAGTAAATGTCCTACGCTATTACATGGCTTTGGGGCAGTTACATAGTAAGAGTGCGGAAAATAAAAGTCCTAATTAAACTATTACATCCCATAGGCAGTTACATAATTGAAAAAAGAAAAGCGAGAAAAATCGTCCAAAACGTTACAACCTGTAAACAGATACATAATCGGAAAACGAAAGAAATTGCATAAGAAGAAAATGTTAGTAAAAAGAAATATTTTTGAATGAGGAAAAAGGTTTTATGTTAGTAATGACATTAATATGATAAGATAAATTTTTGGTAATTTTCGGAATCGTTTTGACAATTTAAAAACAATTAAAAGTCATTTAAATGATTAATTAGTAATTAAATTAAATATGCATGCAAAAATAATAATTTTAATGCTAAAAATTAAATAAGTATTTTTCTGATAATAATGCAAAAAAGAAATATTTTTGGAGTTTTTTAGATGCATGATGAAAAATATTAAAGATAAATTAAATTAGATGAAAAATATTAAAGAAAAATAAGAAAATAGAATTAGTTTTGCAAACTTGTAAAAAGTATTTGGTCCTGCCCAGGCTCGAACCGGTGTCCCTCTGGTGACAGTTCATACTCCCTTGCCTTAACCACTGAGCCAACGCGCGTTTGGTGTCAAATAAATGAAACGAAGCGTTTTTGAATGGATTTGAATTCTGGGAACCAAGAACACGCGCGAAGATCTTCATCTTCTTCGTTTGAATTTTTGAAAAGTTCGCGTCGGCTGAGTTCGATGCTAAGGCCCCTGCAAATATCAAAAATCTAATACAAGCAATATAAATGAAATTCAAAGCCATGGTTCGATTGGAAACATCATTCTGAGCACGATGGTGGTATCGTTTTTGTCCAATTTTTCGTATTTAGAGAAACCCTAAATCGGTCAGAAAACCCTAACTATGGTGAATCATGTTTCAGGCCACGAAAATGCAATTGAACCATCCAGAAAGCTTGCAAACTTTGTTCTAAACACAAAACAAACATCAAAACATGTTAAAGATGCATGTATAACAAAAATCGATTTTGGAAAGAAGTTAACAAACCAAATTCTGAATTTCGTGTTTATTGATGTTTTTGAGAGTTGTGAAGGTCTGGATCGACTCTAGGGACTCCAAGGAATGCAATGGAATGCTCAAAACCAATTGAAACAAACTGGAACTAGGGCTGCAAGTTACTTCAAGAACACGATTTTTTGGCTTTAGGTTAGGGTTCCTCCTAGCAATTTTTTTGTTCTTTTTCATGTTGTATGCATTGTATATTTATAATGGATGGATTTTTGGCTGAATTGAAGAACAAATATTGATCAATCAATGCAAAAATTATTGGATTTTGTACAAAATTAAATCTTCCTTTTTTGATCCAATTTCAATCAATTTCTGCCAAATCAATGCAAATTTCGAAATTTGCCAGCTTGTATGAGTTTCTTGAATCTCAAGAATGAGAGAAAAATCAACTTTGCATTTAATTTTGATTTTATACCTTATTTTTTAATTTAATTTGTTTTTAAATGAATAAAATCCAAGTTAAATAGAAAAATAAAGACAAAATTCGTGGCATTGGGCTTGAAGGTTCCAAATAAGATAAGGAACAAGTTTAAACCAAGAAAAACTAGGCCCATTTGCAAAATTTTGGATTTTGACAAGTATTTCTTTTTGTGCACCTCTTCAAAAATTCCCAACTTGTGCAAGGTATATTTTGCTCAATTTTCCACATTTTTGAGTGTTATTGGACTTTTTAGAAATCTCTAGGTGTCCTCTAAACAACCTCTTTGGTTTCATCTCAATTGGAGTTTCCATGCTCAATAAAACTTTATTACAAAAAGTTGACTTTTTGTTGACTTTGAAAAGGACCTGTAATGTTTTGATCCATACCTTCAAAATGAAGCATTTTTTGAACATTCTTGTGAGACATGAAGTTGTAGAGAATTTAATTCTATTCAAAATGAGAGGTGGTGGAAATTTTTTTGAGAAAGTATGAAGAAGTTATGCTCAGTCAAAGTTCAGTTGACTTTTCATTGAGAAACCCTAATTTGGAAAGTTTGACTTTTGAGCAAATCTTGAGTTTTCTTGATGAATCATGATCAACCCTTGATCAAATGATGAATGTGACTTCAAAATAAGGATGTTGACCAAAAACCATGAAGTTTGACTGTATGTTGACCACAATTGACTTTTTGTCCAATATAGCTGATTTTCAACCATCGAGCAATTATGCGAAACTTGACTTGTAGGGCTTGAAACTTGACATGGAGATTCTTTGAAGCATATGAGGAGGCATGATGACCATTGGAGATGTTGGAAATCCATCTGGATCTGAGGATAGCCAAACCCTAGTTTGGGTTGATTGTCTAGGAGAGGGTTTGTTTGATCAACCCTTGAGGAATCCTTGAGTATAGATGTATGAAATGTCTTGAGAAGTAGGAGGGCAAATTTTGGGGTATGACAACTGCCCCTGTTCAATATTCTTGTACTGGAAGGGTTAGACTGGCATGCGTGCCTTTCGTGACCTGGAGGTAGAAGATGATTGAACACTCGAGTACACCTGAAAATTTGCATACGTTGTTGCCTGATGATGCGGAAATGGGCTTACAGATGCCATTTAGAGAAGTTGGAGAATTCGCTGGGGAATGAGTCGTATGCTAGACTCAAGAATGTCGTCTGAATTGGAGAGTCGTCGGAGATGGGCTTAAGATGCCATCTGGAATGATCGATGC
Organism: Vicia sativa; assembly: GCA_021764765.1. Classification (NCBI taxonomy): domain Eukaryota; kingdom Viridiplantae; phylum Streptophyta; class Magnoliopsida; order Fabales; family Fabaceae; genus Vicia; species Vicia sativa. The sequence continues at coordinate 84,427,719 of CM038793.1, read as the reverse complement.
TGGGGAGTGAGCCGTACGCTAGGCTCGATAGATGTTCCTGAAAGTAGAAGGGGGCACGGAGATGGGCTTAAGATGCCATCTGGAAGGAACGATGTTGAGTCGTACATTAGGCTTTGTGCTCGTCTTTGAATGAAGTTATTGGTTCGTATTGGTTTTTTAACCAAATATGCAGCATTCTGAAAGTGGAGAGTTGTCGATAAATAATCGGAGATGGGCTTAAGATGCCATCTAAGGAAACCGGGTCGTACGCTAGACTCGTGATTCTTGTTGATAATAAGAGAGTTAGAACAAATCTTCGTCTTGATTACTCTAAGAGGATAATAGTCGGCAAAATGCGGACAACTTCCTTGTTGTGCTTCGGGTATTGATCCAATGCTTGTTATCGGAGGATAACTTGTGTGATCGTTCAGATAGGGTTTCCCGTCTGGCTTCGGGTATTAATCCTGGATCTGTTGTCGGAGGACAACTAGGGTGGTCTTTCGGATAAGGTTTCCCGTCTGGCTTCGGGCATTAATCCTGGACCTGTTGTCGGAGGACAATTGGGATGGTCGTTCGGATAAGGTTTCCCGTCTAGCTTCGGGCATTAATCTTGGACCTGTTGTCGGAGGACAACTAGGGTGGTCTTTCGGATAAGGTTTCCCGTCTGGCTTCGGGCATTAATCCTGGACCTGTCGTGATTTTCACCTGTTTGGGAAAAACAAAAGAAACTTTGATAGAATATCGTTAGTCTTATGCAAATTATGATGCATGACAATGTGTATGAATGACATATGCACAAATTATGACTTTTATGAGTAATGTATGAATGATAGATGTTGTGGTATTTCAAAACATATCCATCTTGAAGAAGATGCGGACATTCTTCTTGGGGATTCCTGGCTTCTGTTGGGACGAAACGGATTAGAAACTCTGAGAAGAAAGATAACCTCGATTCCTCTTATGCATTATCTTACCAAGTCTTGAGCCTAGATATTGTTGAGGATGGTAGAGATCGAGAGACGCACTGCTGGGGATCTTGTGCATAGACCCTGCTAGGGGAAAAATTAGGAGGCGCTCTATTGGGGATCTTGCACATAGATCCTGCTGGAGAACATCTGATAGTTGCTGGGAGACCGGGTTAGAAGGATCTGGAGCCCGTTGAAATCTCTGGCTGGGGAATAAAAGATGTAGGTTTCCTCCGATGCACTATCTGACCATGTTTCAAGTCTGGATACTGCTGCTGCCGGGGAGGTGATGATTGCTGAGAGATATTTTGCTAGGGATACCTCTACTGGTGATGAATCGTTACTACTTGGAGACTGATGTAACATGGCTTAGTTTAATTGGGATCACTGCTCAGGGACCAACGTGATGAAGCTTGGAATGTCGGGACTAGTGGAAGAAAATGCGTACTCCGTTGGGGAAATTTTGTGATGAGTGACATCTCTGTGGGGATTGTACTTTGTAGGGGAATGTATTGGCGACTTTCATCGTCATCTCAATTCCTAGAGCACGTAGTAATTATCCTTGTTCGTTCATTTTCTTATCATTCAAAGCAAGCGTTGGACTTTATGCAAAACAATAGTAAAAATTGTAAAGAAAGAACTTGTATTAATTTGAAATGTGGCGTATGGCCAAGTGGTTTGTACACAAGAAAAGTAAAAGCTATCGGAAACAATCTCGTTAAGTTCCAACTATGCTAGTACTCATATATTTCAACTATCTCATCTCCTTGCTATCGGTGAAAGTGAGTGAATTGATCTTCGCCATTTGAATCTTGAATCTTGATAGTAGTACAGATAGGTGATCGGATGAGACATAGTCATCGCTTAAATCCTAACTTTTGCCTAGACCGCCCTTTCGGGTTTTGATCTAGGGATACCCTTTTTTGTCCAAGCCACCTTTGCAGGTTTTCGACTTGCCGGGTGTACATGTTTTGTATATATCCTTAACTTTTGCCCAAACCTTTTTGGTTCGCCAGGATGCCCTTATTTTTTCCTAGGTCAGTCGACCTAGCGGGTCTCTTTTATGCGTAGTATTTTTTGACTATGTCTGCGTTCACAGGGTGTGGAAAGTCTTCGCCATACATGGTGCTAAGTATCATAGCCCCGCCGGAAAATACTGTCTTGACTACAAATGGTCCCTCATAGGCGGGAGTCCATTTTCCCCTGGGATCACCTTGTGGAAGGATGATACGCTTGACTACTAAATCACCGCCTTGGTAGACCCGGTGCTTGACTCTTTTGTTGAATGCTCTGATCATTCGCTTCTGATAGATCTGTCCATGGCAGATGGACGCGAGTCGTTTCTCATCAATCAAGTTAATGGTCAAGTCAGTGCGGATCCATCGTCTTCGCTAACTCTACGTCTGGAGGACTACGGTTGAGGTATCTAAACCTCGATAGGTAGGGCGCTTCCATACCGTATACAAGAGAGAAGGGTTGCCCTGTTGATGTCCGTCTTGTGGTCGATAACCATAAAGCGAATGGTAACATCTCATGCCAATCCTTGTAAGTGACGGTCATCTTCTGTATAATCTTCTTAATGTTCTTGTTGGCGGCTTCCACTGCACCATTCATCTTAGGTCGATAAGGAGAAGAGTTGTGATGCTTGATCTTGAACTGTGTGCAGAGTTCGATGATCATCTTGTTTTGAGATTAGAGCCGTTATCTGTGATAATCCTTTCGAGTGCCATACAAGCAGATAAGATTATGCTTAATGAAGCGAGCCACGACATTTGTGGTAACATGACAAGCGCCTCTACCCACTTGGTGAAATAGTCAATTACCACAAGGATGAAACGGTGTACGTTGGAAGCTGTGGGCTTGATTTCTCCAATCATGTCAATGCCCCATATTGCAAAAGGCCAATGAGCTGTTAGAACATTGATCTTGAGTGCGTGCACTTTATCTGCATAAATCGGCATTTGTGACAAGATCGAGCATAGCGGTGACAATCAGCTTCCATGGTGGACCAATGGTAACCTGTTCTCAAAATCTTCTTAGCCATCGTATGACCACCAGAGTGGGTACCAAATGCGCCTTCGTGTAACTCTTCTATGATACGTGTTGCTATTTTCTGGTCCACATAGCGGAGTAAACACAAGTCGTGATTGCGTTTGTATAAGATGTCGTTGCTGAGGAAGAATTTGGATGCGAACCTTCTCAAGAATTTCTTATCGTTGACAGATGCCCCTGTGGGATATTCTTGAGTCTCAAGATACCTCTTCACGTCATAGTACCAAGGTTTCTCTTCTGTATCAAGCTCATAACAATATGCTGGTTCGTCAACCTTCTCAATGATGATTTGGGGAGCCTCGTTGTCCCATCTGACCTTGAACATAGATGACATAGTAGCTAACGCGTCTGCCAACTGATTCTCTTCTCGTGGAATGTGATTGAAAGTGATCTCTTCGAATTAGGGGATCAAACTCAAAACATGCTCTCGATATGGAATGAGATTCGGATGCTTCGTATCCCACTCACCCTTAATCTGACTGATCACTAAAGCTGAGTCTCCGTACACTTGCAAGAATTTGATTCTTAAGTCAATAGCAGCTTTGATACCCATGATGCACTCTTCGTATTCGGCCATGTTGTTAGTGCAACTGAAACAAAGTCTGGCGGTGAATGGCGTGTGTTCGCTTGCAGGGGATGTAATGATGGCGCCAATGCCATTGCCAAGTGCGTTTGAGGCTCCATCAAAGACCATGGTTCATCGGGATCCTTGTTCAGGTCCTTAAATGCGGTCTGGTTCTTCATAATCAGTGACTAGTAAAACATCTTCATCTGGAAATTGAGCTATAGGTGATAGTCATCTATGGCTTGATGAGCCAAATGATCGGCTACTACACTTCCTTTGATTGCTTTACGAGAAGTGTCTTGGATGTCGTATTCGGTCAAGATCATTTTCCATCTTGCTATTCTTCGGAGAGCTGGTTTCTCAAATATGTATTTTATCGGATCCATCTTAGAGATCAACAAAGTAGTGTGAGTCAACATATCTTGTCTTAGTCGTGACAGCCCAAGCCATGCAAGTTTTCTCATTGTGAGTATCTTGTTTCACAGTCGGTAAACTTTTTGCTAAGGTAGTATATTGCATACTCTTTTCTACCAGACTCGTCATGTTGCCCCAACACACACCCCATTGAATTTTCTAACACTGTCAAATACATGATAAGAGGTCTTCCTTCGGCAGGCGGCATCAGGATAGGAGGATTTTGTAGGTACTCCTTAATTTTGTCAAAAGCGATCTGGCAATCGTCGTTTCATTCCACTACTTGATCTTTCTTTAGTAGTTTGAAGATTGGCTCACAAGTAGCAGTTAGATGCGCAATGAATCTGGCAATGTAATTCAATCGGCCCAAGAAATCTCTGACTTCCTTCTCGGTGCGGGGAGCTGGCATTTCTTTGATAGCTTTAACCTTGGCGGGGTCAACTTCAATACCCTTACCACTGACGACAAACCCTAAGAGTTTATCGGATCTGACTCCAAAGGTGCACTTGTTGGGGTTAAGTCTCAACCTGTACTTCTTCAACCTATCAAACAGTTTCCGAAAATGATCAAGATGTTCTTCTTCAGTCTATGATCGAGCTATCATGTCGTCGACGTAGACCTCTATCTCGTGATGAATCATGTCATGAAATAATGCCACCATGGCACGCTGATAAGTGGCGCCTGCGTTCTTGATCGAGCGGACCTTGTAGCGAAAGTGCCCACTATGTAGAAAGTTGTCTTCTCCATGTCTTACGGAGCCATATTGATCGATTATAGGAGAAACCATCCATGAAGGAAAACCTTATGCTAAGCGGTGTTGTCAACCAGGACATCAATATGAGGTAGTGGGAAATCGTCTTTCGGACTCGCTTTGTTCAGATCTCTGTAATCCACACACATTCTTACCTTGCCATCCTTCTTGGGCACAGGCACCACATTAGCCACCCACTACGGATAGGAAGTAAGAAAGGCGTTGAGCGCTTCATAACCCGACTTTGATTTTCTCGACATCTCGGGGCGCATCGGCAGACCTTACATTTCACGGGGAGAAAACCTTCTTTGTCGATGCGGTGTACCACAATATCAATGTCCAGACCGGGCATGTCTTCGTATGACCAAGCAAAAACCTCGATATAGTCTCGTAGCATCTGAACCAATCTTTCTCTGACATTGTTCTCAAGACCCGCTCCTATCTTGATCTCTTTTACATCTTCATGGTACCCAATTCACAACCTCAGTGGCTCTTCGTGTTGTTGTATAACTCGCTCTTCTTCTTGCGATCGACAAGTTCTCCTGGCACTTCACAATCTTCCTCACTTTCGTCTTCGGCTTGGTAGATCGGATTATCGAAGTCATATTTAGCAATAGCATAGCTGTTATCAACGAGATTCAGAGTGATTCTGCGGTGTATCACGTGGGTGTGTGTAAGAAAGACATAGCTTTTTGAAAGGGTGATAAAGTAAAAGAAAGAAAGAAACAATTAAATGCAAAAGTCCAATGATTTTATTGAATGAAAATATGCAAATGACAGATAATAACCCTCACAAACGAGCCACGATGCCCCGGGTAAGGCACTAGGCTTTTAGAGTTTATTGTTCAAAACATAGAAAACGAAAAGCAAAAACAAAATAAGAGCAATTACTCCTGTCTAAAGGAAATTGGTATAGCGTCTTGATCTTCAATTCTTTGAGTCCGTTGTCGGGAGTTGGGAAGATCCACTTGCTGATGTTGAAGTCGTTGTCGTCGTCTTCTATAGCATGGATTCCATTCTGGCTGACGCGGAAAGGAAGTTGGCCGGCACGTTCGCGGCGTATCATCTTCTGACCTCTGTTGGTGAAGCCTAAACCAGTCTTGTTAGATTTGAAAGGAAGATCGGGGCTGTCCTAAATAGTACTACCTCCTTCGTCAGCAGCGGAGCATCCTTCAGCGAGGCCATCCTAGGAACTCGTAACCGGGGTGCGGGAGGTCAACAGGCATGACTTTGGGGATTGTTTCAAAAGCAGCGAGGGAGTCGAAGAATTCACCCTCCACCTCGAGGTATCGGAATAGTAGATGGTGACCATATATTCTTCTTCACCACATCTTAACAACCTTCCCTTTCACGGGTACTTGAGTTTACGATGTAAGGTAGAGTATTTGCCCCATGTATCAAGGCGTCCGGTAGGCAAAGTAAGTGGGCGGATGTCCATGACAAAGAAAGTAGAGTCAAAAGTCAGGGAACCGACTTTAAGCGGCGAGAATAGCTCTCTAAGTCTTGTTAAGCTTAGAACCATCAAAAGCTCTCACAATTATGTCACTGGGTTTCAGAACCAGTCCTTCAACATCAAGTCGATCAAAAGCAGTCTTCGGAAGGATATTCAGAGTGGAACCAGTATCCACCAAAACATGAGACAATGTAGTGCCCTTGCATTCAACATAAATGTGCAAGGCTCTATTGTGTTTCCTCCCGGCAGGGGTCAGTTAGCATCAGAGAAGCCTAGGCCGTTGTTGGGAGCCAGGCTAGCGATACAAACTTCAAATTGATCAGTAGTAGTGTCTTGCGGTATGTGAGCATTTTTCAGAAACCTCACTAAGGCTTTAGCATGAGCCTCAGAGCATAATAGTAGAGCTAACATGGATATCTTGGGATCTGTCCCAATGTTCCTAACGTTGTAGTCATTCTTCTTGATAATCTTCAGAATTTCCTCCATTTCTCGTTTGGAGGTGTCTTTAGTGACTTCCTTTGGTATACATGCGGCGGGATGAGCTCTTGGTTCTTTCCTCTAGCTTGGGAGGCGGTTGAATAAATCTGTTTGGTCGTAGTGTCTTTGTAGGAGAGATTTCTGGAGAGAGTACTCTTCCGGTTCTGGTCACCTTACTTGATCCGGTGATGTTGTCAATGTCAGGAATGGTAGCTTCAACTGTAAGATCTTCAATGGTCATAGGGTCTTGCTTGACGCCATGATAGTTGTTCGCGTTAAAAAGTGACCCGCGAGGGAATCGAATCTGAATTCGGATTCTCTAGCTCGAAACGATTTACTCTTTTGATTTGTTTATAAAGATGCCGTGAGCATCAAGCTTTATTATTTCCAACACAAGAAAAATGGTTATGAAAAAGGGGAAAGCTGTTAATACCCTCAATTGATATGATATGCATTACGACTAGCGTGAACTACGTATGCAATGGGAGATTCGGGTAAGGGGTTTGTTATATAAAGGGAATAGATGGAACACCCTAAATATATATAGTTATCTATAGCTTTATATATGAATATGTTTGATATGTTTGTGTGTTTTAATTGCTAATTCTATGATTGGGAAAGTTTCTCCTTTGGATTTTAAGAAGGATAGATTATGTGGGATCCTAGGTTTTGTTATTATTGTGCTCATAAATCATTGGGATCCTCTGCATACATATCCCTTAGTGGGAATCAGAGCATTTGTAGCTCGGATCTAAAGGGATCTATGGTTTTGAAAGGTTGATTGATTGAAATCTTTCATCATAAGCTATAGGTGTTTTGCTTGGGTGTACAAGCATTACCACTTCTGAGTTTTTAGAAAGATGTTTGAAAAAGATGATTGAATCTTTTAATTGTAAGCATTGGGTGTTTTGCTTGAGTGTACAAGCGTTACCACTTACGATTAAGAGATGTTTTGTTTGAAAAGAGTTTGAAAAGTTTTTGATTGTATGTGATCGATAGATGAGATACTTCTTCCATAGAGATGATAAGCGTCTAAATCTCGGGAAAATTGATTGGATCGGGGATGCTTTTAAGAAGCCCGTGGGTCCTTGTATTATTAGAGGAGGCATTTTGAGGGTCATCGAGGGTCCTTGTATGAAGCTCGAGAGGAAGCTATAGGGTATGGTGGCTTTGGCTTTAAGAGGATTTCATAGGAAACCATCCTCTTAGGATTAAAGCAATTTCAGGAAATTATACTCTCCGGGTTCTATCCTAGCGGGTGATTCTTTGTATTGGAAGCCCAATAGGAGGCTGTTAAGAGATTTCTGGTCTCTTTCTTTGTTTGATGCCGAGAGGCTAAACTCAATGAGGAGTTCTTTTGAATGAAGCCCAAGAGGAGGCTAACTCAGCTGGGGAGTGTTGTCTTTTATGAAGCCTAAGTGGAGGCTAAACTCAGATGAATGAGTTTTCTTATATGAAGCCTAAGAGGAGGCTAAACTCAGATGAATGAGTTATCTTACACAAAGACCAAGAGGAGGCTAACTCTATGGGGAGCCTAGTGGTTAGACTAGTTGTTATGTTAGAACTAGACAGTTATATGAACAAGTATATGAAGTTTATTCACAGGAGTTTATGAAGGAAATATAAACAATGTGTAATGTTTATTTACAAGAGTTTATGAAGGAAATATAAACAATGTGTAATGTTTAATTATAAGAGTTTATGAAGGAAATATAAACAAGTGTGTAAAACGTGCGTTTAAAACGAGCGTAACTTGATTATTTACAAATTTGAAGGTGTACAAGGGAATGAATATGTACGAGCAGTATTTATGTGCGAGAAATGAATATGTACATAGGAGGGTTGGGACTTACAAGTAAGGAGGCCCATTGTTTAAAAGCAATTTCACGGGAATAATGCTCCTTTTAATACCAATGGTATTATTATATAAGCGAAATGAAAACAAGCGATCGAAGTTTATACATACTTTAGTATTTACAAAGGTATCATATTATGTACAAGTAAAAATTGGTATGTACATAAAATAATTGGATATGTACAAGGAAATAATTATGTACATAAAAAGAATTTTGGGACTTACACCGTAAGGGAGGCCGTGATCGATTAAGAAATTCGAGGAAAAACGAGTTCGGTTTTATCTTCAAATCGGGTCGATCATGGAAAAAAGAGTGTAAGTTTGATGAAAAGTTTTGAAAAGATCTGGAAAGTGTTTTTGAAAAGTGAAATATACTTACAAGAAGTTTGAAAAAGATTCGAGCTTCAAAAGTTTGAAAAAAAACGTCTTTGAAAGTGCTTTGAAAAGTACTCAAAACGTATCGTTTTCGGCTCGATAAAAATATAATCAAACGAAAGTATTTTTGAATTTTTTTGACACTATCCTAAAATAGGTATGTTAAATGACACGTGTGCAAAAAATCACCTCAAAATGAGGAGTTTTGATTGGGTTTTGAAAGAGTCAAAGTTTGAAAAAAATATGAAGAAAAATGAAAAAGTTTGGCAAAAATGGTCCCAAGGCTACTCGAACCGGGACCATTGGGCAAGCGTGTAAGAGCAAAGTCTTAAGAGTGGTGGCAACCATTGGGGTGGCAATACATCCTTTATTTATTTCAAACCATGTTATAATATTATAAACTTTTATTTGAATTTGAAAAAAGCAGCGCCTTTGCTTGTTCTTCTTCTCGATCCTTCTTGACCCGGATCCTTCGTTTCTCAATGAAAATGGATGATGTAAACATCAAACTTGGTGAAATTGAACCAGGAACATGATGATGTGGTTTAATTTCATTTATTTTAGTTTAACATGATTAAATTTCGAATACACGAAGAACCTAGTTCTTTAAAATCAAATTGAAATCGTGTATGGATATGGATTCAAGCAATTAGTTTAGGGTTAATGATCGGTGATAGTGCGAAACAAAGCGGCCAAGCCATTTTGAGCTGGAAGTTAGAAATCAAGGATTTGAAGTTGAGTCACTTACCTCTTGGTGAGATCGAAATCTTCAATAGAGTGTTTCGGTTGTTGTTTAAGGATTCTTGGTGCACCTGATGGAAGGTGTGAGGATAGTGCCTTGCTCGAAATTGCACGGATCATTCCAACCAAGTCCACTTGCATATGCTTGAAATGAAATTGAATCCGTGCTTGGAGGTGTTACAAATCAAAGTGATGGTTTGTATCATCCATATGGAGTATGTTCATGATGTTTGAATGATAAAAACCAACTTGCTCGAGCGAACATCGGTTTTGAAAGTTAAGGCAGTTTTGGCAAGTTTGAAAGTTTGAAATGAAATTCTGGTTTTTAGCTATTCTTATGTTGATTTTAAGTTTCAAACCAGTTACATATTGATTTTAAGACATGTTAGACACCAAATCTCTCATGGTTTTCACAAGTTTTGAAAATTGCAAAATTCTCACTTTGAACCATGTTACTTGAAATTTAAGAAAGAAAGGAGAAAGCTTGTTTTGGCATAGCTTTGGTGTGGTTTCAAATGGCAAACATGATCTCTATTTATAGGTCAAGATTTCAGATTAGCAAGCAAAGAAGATTGGCTTGGATTTGGACAACTTGCCTTAGAGGGCAAGAAAGTCATTTTTGCCATAAATGCAAAAGGAACCTTCCTTTTAACCATGGTTAATAATTCAACTTGATCTTATCTCATCATAATTACTTTCCATCTGATTTTTATCAGCTCTATCCTTCTTGGCTAGTTGGCAAGGCTTCTAGAAGGAGAAAACTAAAAAATGACTTGTAATTTTGAAGGTTGTACTTGAAAATCATGGCTTTTGGAGCTCTATGTTTCAAAATCAAAAGTATAGCTAGACATCATGGATTTGCAAGTTCTTGGACATTTTGGAAATCTTGTTTCAAGGGCTACAACTTTCATGTTTTGAGTTTTTTCTAATTCCAAATGGAACTATGTGAAAAATTGCCATGAAAGTAGGAAAAAATGTGAAATTTTAACACTTGAAATTTTTTCTAAGTGTTGAAAATTTTGACTTTTTGTTGACTTTTCCAAATTTCTTGATTTTTTATGATCATGATGGATCATTTGAAGTATTTTGATGATGGAAAAAGTTTTATCTTGAAAAAGTTTGACCAAAAGTCAAAGTTTGACTTTTCAGTGCAGATGAAATTTCATTAAATGATCTAGAAATTGACTGATGAAGATTGTGAACTTTTGTGATGTTTTGAATCCAGAAATTAGGTAAAAATGTTGTATTGAAGATATAAAGATCAATCTCCAGGCAAAAAATTCATTCATTGATCAAAAAATTAGTGATTGCTTATCCTCGATAAAAACCCTAATTGGTCGATCCTCGATAGATCATGAGAAAAAATTGGATATCTGAAGATCAGAGGTTGATGATTTGATTAAGATAGATCAATTGAGGTGAGTGAAACTCAAACCCTAATTTATTACCTCTTGAATCAGATGAAAAATTGATGAAACCCTAATTTTGACCTGTAGAAGCTACACTCGATTAATTACATTACGGCTAGTGATGCGATAATGCAAATGTAAGGTGGTATATTAGGTCAAAATTGGGGTACAGATGCCCTATTTAAGTTGCTTTAACACGAGATATGAAGATGATTATCTTAGTCTCGATAGGTGTGAAAAGACTTAAATATCGAATCATAAATTTTGGACCTAAGATACCAAAAGATGCAAGTGATGCAAAATGATTGCAAAAAGTTCACCCAAGATATATCAAAGATTGATATGATGGGGAAAAATTTGTGAGGATGACTCGATCATCTAAGAAAAGAGAATCACATTTGTTGGGAAACAAGCAATATGTTTCCTTTGGGAAAATAGATTCACAATGCATGTGAATATCTATTTCGCTTTGGGAAGCGAGAAAATTACCTCATCGACCTTGTGACAATGTTTAAGGTAAATGAAGATGATATTACCAATTATCGACCTTGTGATAATTTATGGTAATGAGTTAGAAGATATTACCAATTATCGGTAGTGATAATTATAACAAGGTAATTCTTGAGAAAATTGTTGAGTATTCAGCCTTGTGAATAACAGACAATGATGGAAACAGATCTCAAATGAGTTTCTATTTTCACAGCTACAATCTTGCCGAGGATCTTTCTCTTGAGAAGATGCGGGCATTTTGATTGAAAAGACACAGGTTTTCTTTTAGGCGGAAAGACAGCGTGGGGATTTCTTTGAACTGTCATGATTTGAACTTGCTGAGAAGAACAATCTTTATGACAAGTTTCAAGATGAATAGGAAATAAGCAGCTTGGATGACAAGACTATTGCTTATTGTTTGCAGGTAAATTTTTCTTGTGAAATCTAAACCTGAGTTGGTTAGAGACGAGGTTCCATCCAGAAATGAACTGGAAAGAAACAGTCAATCAAAACTTTGTTTCCCAATGAGGAATGATCTCAGCTGGGGAATAGGAGAGAAAAATGTATTTTTTGCTTGGGGATAATCTACTGGAGAGATGACATACCCACATGAGTACATGTAACCTAAACCAGTGATATAGAAGCAAACATTTGAGAAATGCAGAAATGCATTAATGATGCTATTATGTATGAATGATGAATGTTATGAATGTCATATGCATGCTGATGATACTTGACAAGACAACAAACGGGGTATTTGGGAAAAGGACTACGTCACAGTTCAAACAAATACTCAGCAAAATCTGCAGCAATGGTGTAGACGTTACTGATGAAGGATTTGAGTTGCATGCTTTAAACTTTCTGAAAAAGGCATTTCATTGGCAACTTTGCTGGGAATTCTTTTTGGATAAGAATGTAGTCCTTTGATGATCTCTTGAGGAGAAAACACATGTGATTGTTCTATATTTGAGTCGAAACACTTTATGGAGAAAAGCTGTTGAAGTTCATACATGTTCATAGTTTGAAAGAAAATTTAGCTTTTATTTTAAAATTTTGAAGTAAAATTCATTTAAAACTTTTAGTTTCAAAGTGATTTTCACAATAAAAGGCGTTATTTTGCAAAAGCAGAATAAAGCGAGAATTGCAAATGAATGGGCACAAGGCTCAAATTTTATTGATAGGATGGTAATCGATAAAGCGCGATTCCATGAGCTACTTACAAAGTTGGAAATGATAATTTATTGGGAAAAGGCTACATTGAAAGCAATAACCGCTATTATCCTAACAACTTTGAATTCCAACAAGGCTTGTTGCTTGAAGATTTGATTGAAGATCATTGATGGGAGATTCTTGGTGCAATGCGGATGATTCGATTACTGTCATTATTTTTTATCCTTATTTTGCCTAGATTGCCTTTTCGGGTTTTCAATCTGTTAGGATATTTTCATTTATTGTCTCTAATTTTGCTGGACCTCCTTTTGGGTTTTCGTCCACAGGGCGCTCTTTTTGCCTAAGCCGCCCTTTTCGGGTTTTCGACTTACTGTTCTTTTATTTTTTAGACAAAGTATTTCTTGGCGCATCGGCATTCACGGGATGCGGGAGTTCATCACCGTCCATGGTTGTGAGAATCATAGCCTTGCCGAAAAGCTTCTTTTGACGATGTATGGGCCTTCATAATTAGGAGTCCATTTGCCCTAGAATCGGTTGAAAAGCGAGAATCTTTTTAAGCAGTCGCCTTCTCGAATTCACGAGTCGGACCTTTTTATCAGCTTTCTTCATCCTTCTTTGATATAGTTGTCCATGACACGGTGGTCGGGCCTTTTCTTGATTAAGTTCAATGGTCGTATACGCTTTGACACCATTCGGCCTCGGATAACTTAGTTTCCATGAGAACTCTCATTGGGGATCTCAACTTCTACGAGAACCTGCTTCCATGCCGTATACTAGAGAAAAGGAGTTTCCCTGTTGAAGTGCGTCTTGAAATCGATACCCATGCGAGCAAATGGCGACATTCGTGCCGGTCTTTGTAAGTGATGACCATTTTACGGGCGATCTTTTGATGTTCTTATTGGCAACTTCAACGGCGTTCATCTTTGGTCGGTAAGGAGATGAGTTATGATGCTCGATCTTGAATTCCTCACACAGTTCTTTCATCATTTTGTTGTTCATGTTCGATCCATTATACGTAATGATCTTACTTGGAACTCCATATCGGCAAATGAGGTTGTTCTTGATGAACCTCACAACCACTTGTCTTGTAACATTGGTGTAAGATCTTGCTTGACCCATTTGGTGAAGTAATCAATAGGCACTAAAATGAAGCGATGTCCGTTGGGCTTTTGGATTCGATCATCCCATCATGTCGATGCCCACATGGAGAAAGGCCATGGAGAGAGCGTTGAGAAGAGTTGGTGGCACATGGATCTTATCTACATAGATCGGCACTTGTGACATCTTTTGGCGTGTTTACTGACAATCGATTCCATTGTTATCAATAATATCCTGCTCTTAAGATCTTTACGGACATTGCATGCCCATTTGAATGGGTTCAAAGGACCCTTCATGCACTTCATGAATTATCATATACGCTTCATATGCATCGGCATCGGCGGGACCATGTCGAAGTTTCTTTTGTATAGCACATCTTCATTTAGGAAGAAATTTCTAGAAAGCCTCCTTAGAGTTTTCCTATCTTTGTGCGATGCCCCGAGTGGGTACTCCTGAGTTTGAAGGAAGCGTTTGATGTCGTGGAACCACGGTTTATGATCGAAAGCGCTTGATTGCAAATACATATCGGTCTTTCAAAGGCGTCGTCTGAATCTTAGGCATATCGTTCCAATGGTTGACTTTGAACATGGAAGATAGAGTAGCCAAGGCGTCTGCCATTCGATTCTGATCTCGAGGGATATGATGCAGTACAACTTTGTTGAAGAAAGTCAACAATCGTCTTGCATAATCTCTGTAGGGAATCAAACTAAGATGATGAGTTTCATACTTGTCTTTGATTTGATTGATCACAAGTGCTGAATCTCCATATATGTCAAGGATCTTGATCCTTAAGTCGATAGCTTCTTGATACCCATGATACAAGCTTCATATTCTACGATGTTGTTGGTGCAATCAAATAGAAATCGGCGGAAAAGCGGGATATGAGAACCCTCGGGGTAATAATGCGCCAATTCCATTGCCAAAGACATTATGCTCCATCAAAGATTAAGCCCCATCTAGATTACGGATCGGGACCTTCTTGGTAGCGGTTCGTCACAATCTTTCATCTTTAAGTACATAACATCCTCGTCAGGGAAGTCAAACTTGAGAGATTGGTATTCGTTGATCGGTTGATAAGCCAAGTGATCGGCGAGAATGCTTCCTTGACCGTTTTTGGGCACGGTATTGGATGTCGTATTGAGATATGACATCGCCATCGAGCAATTCTTCTGTTAAGGCGGGCTTTTCAAATCGTGCTTGATTGGATCCATTTTGGAGATTAACCAAGTCGTGTGTTTGATCATGTCTTGGCGGAGCGTTTGAAGCCCATACCAAAGCACAACATGTTTTCTCGAGCATGGAGTACGAGTTTCACGATCTGTGAACTTTTTACTCGGGTAGTAGATGGCATGCTCTTTCTTACGGTTTCATCTTGCTGTCCAAATCAGACCATGGAATCTTCTAGCACGGTAAGGTACATGATTAATGGTCTTCCTTATTGGAGGAATCGGTATTGGTGGTTCGACAAGTATTCCTTGATCTTGTCAAATGCTTTTGGAAATCTTACATCCACACTACCTCTTGATTTTTGCGGAGAAGCTTGAATATCGGCCTGATAGCGGTCATTTGAGAGATAAATCGGAGATGTAATTCAACCGTCAAGATATCCTCTTACTTGCTTTTACGTATGTGGCGGAGGCATTTCTTGAATAGCCTTGACTTTGTCGGGGTCAACTTCAATACCTCTTTGTTGACGATGAAACCCGGTTTTCAGATCTTACCCCAAAGGTGCATTTGTTAGGATTGATGGAAATTTCCTTAGTCATTGAAACAACTTGAAGATATTCTATATGCTCTTCTTGATGTATCTTTGCTATCATGTCGTCCACGTAGACTTCGATCTCTTTGTGCATCATGTCATGAAAGAGAGTAGTCATCGCCCTTTGATAAGTTGCGTCTGCATTCTTTAATCCAAACGACATTACTTTATAGCAAAAAGTGCCTCATGGCGTGATGAAGAATGTCTTCTCCATGTCTTGGGGCCATTACGATCGATTATAACCGAGGTCCATAAAGGAAAAGACGTTGAATTTTGCAGTACTATCCACTAGCATGTCGATATGCGGTAGTGGGAAATCATCTTTTGGGCTTGCTTTGTTCAAATCCCGGTAGTCAACACACATTCTGACCTTTCCGTCTTTCTTTGCGACAGGTACTATGTTGGCTAGCCATTGAGGATATTCAAAAGTGACGAGGAAACCTGCGTCGAACTGCTTTTGAACTTCCTTTTTGATTTTGTCGGCCATTTCTGGGTGAACTCTTCTCAGTCTTTGTTTAACTGGCGGACACTCCGGTTTTAATGGCAAATGATGCTCCACGATGCTAGTGTCTAAACCTTGCATGTCTTGGTAGGACCAAGCAAATACATCAACATATTCTTTGAGAAGATCTATCAGTTTGCCCTTGACGTTGCTGTCGAGTAGAGCTCCGATGTTTACTTCTTTTTTGTCTTCCTTAGAACCTAAGTTGATTGCTTCCAAAGGCTCTTTGTGAGGCTGAATGATCCTTTCCTCGTGCTTAAGTAGTCGAGAAATCTCATCCGGGATCTCTTCTTCAACTTTTTCCTCGGCGATTTCACTGGGGATTTCAAAGTTGGGAGAGATCATAGAGTTATTGCGTTCAATGGATTTGTCCATTTGTTAACCTGCATGTTTTGATTTATGTTTGATTAATTAACTCTTTTTTTTCATTTTTTATAGAAAAAGTTAATGTGAAAGTGTATCACGATTATTTATTTATTTTGAAGATTTTATTGTGTTTTTAGGATTATCATTTCCAAGAAAAAGGTAAAATGAAAAACAAACACAAAATGTGGAATCAAAACAACGCGTCTTATTTATGATTCACAATATGAAGCAGGGCCTAAAATACAAACTCATTTGTCTTGGGCAAGACAAAGAAATTATTTAAAGTTAAACCCTATAAAACATCTCTTCGCTTTGGGCGAGTTCAAAACAAAAGCAAAATAAACTACTTAGAACTATGAACATTAGTCGAACTAGCGGGCTTCCAATAGTGGCGAACTCCTTAGAAGTCAAGATACTCCGGTAGTTTTCCACTTGGCTTAGTTATTGAATAGACTTTGGTCGTTGGTCGAACAAGCTTTGAAGACTCTGGATGTTTGACCTTGCCTTTTGTGCTGCTGAAGCGATCTTCTTCGGCTTGATTGGCAGATCGGGAAGCATGGAACACAACATATGTACTTTCTATTGGCATTCGTGTTGAATTCTGGGGATGTACTCTCCAATCTTCTGAGTGAAGAGACTCATTGTCGGCGACACTTTTCAGTTCGTATCCCGAATCGTGTCCCTGATCTTTAGTAATTACGTTGATGTAGTGATAATTAAGATCTGGTTTAACAAATTCCATGGGCGCATCAAAGCAGAGATCTTCATTCGGAACCTCAATTGGTTGATGAGATCGGGAAGATGTGTATATCTCTTCTGGTTGACTAGGATACTCAAAAGAATCACCCCATCCAGTTGGCTGGATATCTTCAATTCTGATTTTTGAGCTTTCAGGCGCAATGTATTTCACCATGTAGTCAAACTTTCCACTTGGTTCTCCCAAGGTATCCCAAACTTCAGAAGGGATAGGTGGATTTTCATTCTTTTGTAGGGACATGCCTTTGAATTGATCAGTCGGAGGATAGAATGGCGCGTATGCTTCTTCCTGGGACACATATTCAGGGCTGGTAAGATAAGTGCTCCACTCTTCAGATCTGGAGAGATCGTCTTCATCACCTTCATTGGTAAGAACATTAACCTCTTGAAGAGCGAGGTTTAAGAAACCCCATGGAATACTTCTCTAATTGGATGAGTGTTTCATTCCTTTGATTGTCTTTAGAAATCTTGGAGCAAAACCAAGCCCGGCCTTTGTCTCGTTGTTGTGGGTTTTATTACTTTTCCCACTGCTGACATTACCATCTTTCACTATCTGCGCGCTTCTTTGTAAGAGGAGATAGATGATGCTGCTTTGCTCATAGATTCATCTTCTAACGGATGTCCTTGGGCTGTGTCCCTTCGACGTCGTTGGCTGTGATGAAAGAAAAGTTGGATAAATGGCTTACTAGTAAGGCTTGTTCACCGATGATGGTTACTAGCTTCCCATTTCTGTGAACTTGATTTTGATGGAGAGTGGATGTCACGGCTCACCTTCGTGTATCCATGGTCTTCCTAGAACAGCGTAGCGGTGGCACATCCATGACACGGAAGGTGATTTGGAAGGTATGCGGGCCAATCGTCATCGAGAGATCAACTTCCCCAAAAACAGATTTCCTTGACCCATCAAAGGCCCTTACCACTATGTCATTGAAGCGCATCGTTCCTTTGTAAGCTAAGCGAGCGAGTCGTTTTGGAATTACATTTAAGGATGAACCGGTATCCACTAATACGTTGGATGAGAGAGTCGATTGGCAAATCATGGAGATATCGCGAGCAGTTATGATCTTTCCCTTCCTCAGGAGTTCTTCATCATTTGAAGCTTAAATTTTTCCAAAATTTATGTTGCCTGATTCCACCAAATTGATGCGTAGTCACGTCGTGATCTCGTAAGCTTGATCTAGCACTTTCATCAAAGCTTCTCGGTGGGCTTCAGAATTTAGAAGTAGAGATAGTATCGAAATCTTGGAGGGAATCTGCATCAGCTGATCCATAACTCTGCACTCGCTTTTCTTGATTAGCTTTAAAATTTCATCAAAATCTGAGTTGACGTTGGTTCCATCAGACGGTTCAATGTTTATATTTGGATTATCAACGGGAATCCTCGTGGGATTCTCGGGCGGTGTATTAACTGGATTTTGTCTAATAATAGGAACAACAGGTAGCTTTGGTGGCAACAGAGTATGTACTCGTCCACTTCGCGTTACTCGTCCGATCTCAGTTATGTTAACATTAGCTGAAAGAGTTGGCATGGGTTTCTCCTTCCCATCTTCTATCATAGTTGCACTGTATTGATAGGGAATTGCTTTGTTAGAACTGTATGGAATAGGACCGGGTAGAAAGATCACCAAAGGAGACTCTGGAACCTTTGAACCGTTATATTCAACTTCCTCACACAGTGCGTTGAAGCAGGGGATAATAGCGTTTACTTGAGAATTTACGAGTTGATATCACGAGACTAAAAGCTCATATGGAAAATGCCCTACCATATTCACGTCATAGTCATTTCTGAAGATCTATATATCACCAATGTCTAATAATCGTTGAATGTTTGCTCTTACGGTTGGACATCCTCGAAAATCCTTGAAGCAGATTCTGCAGGCCGTGTAATCGTGTTTAGTGAAAGCACCCATTGTACTGTATGTATCATGGAGTTGCACCAAGCTTTCTCTTATCGATTCACATACGTGACAAGATACCGTCTGTTCCTTAGTATCAAATTCACGGTATGTCCACTATGATTAGGAAGTGGATTTGCTTGCGTTTGGTTGTGTTTACGAAGGAGAAGATTAGTCCTTACTAACCTTTGTACTTGACTTTTAGGCGATGCAATGCTCGAGATCATGACCGGTGCCCCTTGATGAAAAGGGCAAGATCGTGCTTTGTACCACCATGGTAATTTGTCAAACCTTTGGAGGTGGTGACCTTGTTTGCACAAGATTCCTTTCTATGTCTGAGGATATAGTTACGTATGCGTCATCGGAATCGGATCAAGCTGCGAGACACAGGCGCGGTTACGATTGTTGTATTCTTGAGCCTCTTGTCGGTGTTGAGTTTCTTTGGGCTGAGCAATTCACATGTTGGACTTGTATTAATAGCAGGTGCTATGGCAGCTACCTGTTGTTGTCGGCTGACATTCTTTCGTGGTTTCCCTCGGGATACCATTCCTATGTCATGTTCCTTTTTCTTTGGAAAAATGGTTCCAACCCTCTTAGTTCCACTAGAAGTCCCTATCTCTCGGTCGTCTGTTGAACTCCTTCCTTTAGCCGCATTCCCATACTTACCATCTCGGTGAAATCCGGGGTATGGCGATCATTCGTTAAATAGTAAAATGGGCCAAGAGTGTTTAAGAAAACCTTCGTAATTTCCTTCTACTCTAACGGTGGGTTGACTTGGGCATCAATTTCCCTCCAACATTGGGTGTATTCTTTGAATGTCTCTTTTCCTTACGAGACATGGAGCCGGAGTTGATCCGATCTAGAGCCATGTCCAAGTTGAATTTGTCTTGTTGGACAAAGGCTTTGCCTAGGTCATTGAATGTTTGGATATTCGCATTGTCTAGTCCCATGTACCACTTCAGTGCAGCACCGGTGAAACTATCTTGGAAATAGTGAATTAACAATTGGTGATTGTCATTGTACGTAGACATTTTCCTAGAGTACATCGTAAGATGACTTTGCGGGCAGGAATTTCCTTTATAATTTTCAAAGTCAGGGACTTTGAACTTTGCAGGTATCCTTACGCGAGGAACTAGGCATAGATCGTGGGCATTCTTCCCAAACAACTCCTTTCCACGGATTGTTTTGATCTCAAGCATCTTAAGGCTGTTCACGGAGATTCTCCATCGGACCCACGAGTTCGTGTTATCGCTTGGACTATGGTGGACTTCTTATGCGATAGTGTGCACTACGGTGAGTTTTCATAATCGGTTGAGAAACCGTCATAGTGACTTGTGGAAGGTTACTCCATGTTGTGGAGTAAGTATTGAGTTACGTAAAGTAGGCACTTCAAGCGTGGTTGTTTGTACACGAGGAGTAGGTTGTGAAACCCGATGCCAAAATTGAAGGCATGCCCATGGATAACCTTCTCTTGAAGAGTGAACTCTTGGCTGCAGTTGACCTTTGGAGTAGTAGTGATCTACGAAATTGTAAACGATTTTGTTGCTCAATGTTGTTTGCGACTTTCTTGATTGCCATGAACTTACCAAAGTGAGTCTCTCCACCTCTTCTAGCGATGTTGTCAACGTGCTCTGACTCAACATTTTCTTGCTCAAAGCCTTCCATTATTTTCGTTCTTTTTGAGCAGTATTGTATCTGATTTGGGCGTGGGCGTGGTCGAGAAACTCTAAGGCGCGACGACAGCGATCTTTCCTTTACGGAAATAATTCCAATATCCCGTTTCGGACGATTTCTTTTTATCGTTTTCTTTTTTCCAATTATGTAATTGCTTATGGGATGTAATAGCTTAATTAGGGCTTTCATTTTCCGCATTTTAAATTATGTATCTGCCCCAAAGCCATGTAATAGCATAGGATTTATCTTTCCGCACTTTATTTTCCCGCATTTTAATTTCCGCACCCTATAAACTGCTAGTAATTAGGCGTTTATGGCAAGACTAAAATCAACATAGCTCACTCTAATTTTCAAGATAATATGAATCTGAAATCAACACACTCTTTTCACACATGCACCCCTTAGGGTAATTCT